>CM075987.1:1904352-2025514 GCA_038087875.1 Malacoraja senta
CACCCATTTGCTGATCAAATCCTCCCTCACCTATCACTTTCCATTTCTCCCATCATCACCTAACCCCTCAGTCACCCTTCCTACTCCTTTCCCATCCTTCATACACTCATCTCCCGTCCCCCATTTTCCTTTTATTCCGCCCTCTTTTCCCTCCCCATCCCATCCACCTATATCCCTCCCGACAGTTTTACATTTCACTCGCTGCTCATCTGACACCCTTTTGACTCCGTTTCACCTCTAGCCTTTACCACTTACTCCACCTACCTATAACACTCCCCCACCCCAGCCTGTATCCACGTATCACTTGCCAGGCTTTGTCTAACTCCCGCTTCTCTTCCAGCTTTCTCCCCCTCCTCCATTCAGTGCCTGAAACATCACCTGTCCATTCCCTTCGCAAATGCTCTGTAGGTAGGAACTGCAGATGCTGGTTTACACCAAAGATAGACACAAAATGCTGCAGTAACAGGCAGCATCTCAGGAGAAAAGGAATAGAAACATAGAAAATAGGTGCCGGAATAGGCCATTCGGCCCTTTGAGCCAGCACCGCCATTCAATATGATCATGGCTAATCATCCAAATTTAGTACCCCGTTCCGGCCTTTTCCCCATGACCCTTGATTCCCTTAGCCCTAAGAGCTAAATCTAACTCTCTTCAAAATCAATTTTCAATCAATAGATGATGTTTCGGGTCGAGACCCTTCTTCAAACCCCAGACTCAACCCGAAATTACACCGCTTCCTTTTCTGTAGAGATGTTGTTTGACCTGCTGAGTTACTCCAGCATTTTGTTTCCATCCTTCCTTCGCAGATGCTGTCTGACCAGCAGCACTTTATTTTTTTTATTATCAAGATTCCAGTATCAGTATTCTTGTGTCTCTAAGTGGTGGGAGCATTATGGTAGCCAAAGTACAACATATTAACAAATGTTTAAAATGGATTACAAATTAAATTCACTAGCGAATAAGGTGCACGTTCACAAATCATTAAACAACAATAAGGAATAACAATGGAAAACTCAGCATTGACTTAATTTCTAGATTATTAAAAATCCATGTTGATATATAGAACCTTATTGTAATAGTCTGAGACTTTATACAAAACTGCAGAAGATGCATAGTTAAATATATATGAATAATTAAAGCAATGTCACTAGGTTTATGCAAGATTCAAAAGACTAGAAAATGAAACACTGAGAATGATCCAAATAGCATTCTATGAAATTATGAATGGGCTTGATATGTCGAGGTAAGGAACAGCTTTTCATTTTAGAACAATCTAAAACTGTGAGAAGATAGTCATTTTTTTAATGCAAGGAGGAATTCAGGATAAACCTCTTTATCTGGACCGTGGCTGGAAATGTGGAACTTGCTCCCACATGGAGTTTACGACGTGACATTATATTGGGAAGCCTTTGGAGAGAATGCTTCGGGATTGGAATTACTCCAATTTGGAAGAGAATTGGTTAATTCGGGACAGTCAGCATGGCTTTGTACATTGCAGGTCATGTCCTAGATTGACTTGATTTGAGTTTTTTGGGGCAGTGATAAAGATGATTGATGAGGGTAGGGTGGTGGATGATGTTTACATCGATTTTATTAAGGCCTTTTCATAAAATTCCCCATAATAAATTGAATAAAATACACGGGATTAACAATAATTTGATGGTATAGATTCATAACAGGTTTACTGATTGAAGACAGAGGGTTGTGGTGGAAGGATAATATTCGGGCTGGCGGTCTGTGACCAGTAGAGTTCTGAAATGATCAGTGCTGAGACCTCTTTTTTTTTGTGATATATAAACATGACCTGGGCATAAATGTAAATGGGTTGGTTAATAAATTTGCAGATGACTTCAAGACTGCTGGACATTGTGAACTGTAAAGAAAGCTATCAAAATATACAGCGGGATATAAATCCGTCTACAAAATGGTTGAAGTGGATGATGAAGTGGAAGAAATGGATGATGAAGTTTAATCTGAGCAAGTGCGAATGAATGAGTGATATTTTAGTGTGTCACAGTAATATTACAAGTCACAGTAATATTCTTTGTTTTGCGTACCCAAGGTATGCAAAGAGGCACCAGCCAAAGTACGCCGACAAAGTTACAGAGGAACCCCCGCCGGGTCCACATTTGTTTCCCCCCCCCCTCCCCGGCTCCTTCATGGCAGTTCCCCCACGCGCGGTCCTCCTTTGTTCTTGGCGGCACGACCATCCTCCGGCAACCCTTTGGCCCGTCCTCGACCACCGGCACCATCCTCCATTACTGTCCCGACCTCCTCGACTGCCAGCCTGTCCTCCACGCCGCCCCTACCTAGACCGGCAGCCTAATCAAGCTGCTCGTGGCCTCCTGGGAGACGTCCAGGATATAACATTTCATTATTTCGTATTTGGTGAGGTGTTGCACTTTGGGAGGTTGAATATCAGAGGAAAATATACATAATTAATGGCAAGTCCCTTAACAGCATTGGTGTACAGAGAGATCTTGTGATCCAAGTCCACAAGTCGATAGAGTGGCAAGGAACGCTTATGGTATACTTGCTTTCACTGATCGGGGCACAATTCTACAGTCAGGAAGTCGTGATGCATCTCTATAAGGCTCGTCAACACCTGTTCCCTAAGGATCATGGATTCCAGATTATCCAATTGTCAGATGGTTTATTTGAGTAAAGAGTTTATTTGGAATAAAGAGACCACTTATTCTTTATTAATTTTTTTTGTTTAGTTTTGAGATACAGTGCAGAAACAGGCCTTTCAGCCCACTTAATCCACGCCGACCAGAGACTATCCTACAGACTAGGGACAATTTATAATCTTTACTGAAGTGTGGGAGGAGACCTGAGCACCCGGAGGAAACCCCATGCGGTCACGGGGAGAACTCTGGACCCTGGCGCTGTAAGGCAGCAACATTACCGCTGCTCCTCCGACCAGCGATCCCACACACTAACACTCTCCTACACACACTCGGGATAATTTGCTGTTTTACCAGGCCAATTAGCCTACAAACCTGTATGCCCGGAATATGGGAGGAAACCGGAGAAAACCCACGCAGGTGGCGGTGAGAACGTGCAAACTCTGTACAGACAGCACCCGTAGTCTGTAATGAAGCCGGGTCTCTGACGCTACCCTGCCGCCACCATAAAGTTTTCAGTACATCGAGTGTGTAAAACTGCTGGTTGGCTAACACTAATAATATTATAAATGTGTGATATTTATCTGCAGCGAGAGGAGGAGCTGATGGAGAACGGCACGTTGGAACTGTGTGATGTTGGGATCATCAACAAAAAGATGGAGAAAATCTCCGTCAAACCTCTGCAAAACGGAACGGTGCTCGTACAACAGGAATGTGCATTCACAGAAGGACAGTATGTCTTGTCAAGATGGACAGATGGGTTGGTCTACCTTGGAAAAATCAAGAAGGCATGAATATTCCTGACTAAAACAGTAAAATAGCAAATGTTGGTTTTAATAAAATGCCTCTAAACTAGCATTTCCTATTTCTAAATGCCAGGGCCTAGACAATATCCTGGCTGCTGGACTGAGTGTTTATGCTGTGGTCTAGCTGCGCCTGCCGTTAGGCAAGTCATTCCAGTACGCCCCATCACTCGCACCTAGCCAGCAGTACATAACATTGCCCCAATCCTGTGCCCCCAGAGGGAGGAGACATCTATGCTGCTAACTACTTCAGTACAGTTTTGTTTATTGTCACGTGTACCGAGGTACAGTGGCTGTTGCGTTCTAACCAGCCAGTGGAAAGACAATACATGATTATAATTGAGCCATCCACAGTGTACAGATTCAGTTTAGTGCAAGGTAAAGTCAGTAAAGTCCGGACAAAGATAGTTCGAGGGTCCCCAATGAGGTAGATAGTAGTTCAGGACCGCTCTCTGGTTGTGCAAGGATGGTTCAGTTGCCTGATAACAGCTGGGAAGAAACTGTCCCTGAATATGGTGGTGTACGTTTTCACACTTCTGTACCTTTTGCCCGATTGAAGAGGGGAGAGGGAGTGGCCAGTGTGTGACACGTCCTTGATTATGTTACTGGCCTTGCCGAGGCAGCGTGAGGTTTAAATGGTCGATGGAAGGCAGGTTGGTTTGTGTGATGGTCTGGGATGCGCCCACAATTCGCTACTTTCCGATCAGTGCTCTCAACCATTGGGAAAGTAATGGCACATAACGTGGAAAGTACCATCAAGTGGCAGATGACCATTGAACCCGTCTCATTTCAACCTTGGTCCAAACATGGACATAGGTGCTGAACTCCAGGGTTGCACTAGAGTTATTAATTTCACAGCGGTACTTGCCCGAGTGAGAGGGGAAAGATTTAATAGGAACCTGAGGGGCAACCTTTTCACTCATAGGGTGGTGGGTGTATGGAACGAGCTGCCAGAGGGGGTAGTTGAGGTAGGTACTATAACACCAAGCTAAAGACACTTGGACGGGGACATAGATAAGAACGGTTTAGAGGGCCATGGGCTGAACACAGGCAAATGGGTCAAACTTAGATGGGGCATCTTTGGTAGCATGGACAAAATGGGCTCAAGTGCATATGTACATTAGATAGTCAGTATCATTTTCCCATTGTAGGATTATCAAAAAGAAGAGTGCATAGGTTTGAAATGAGAGGAAAGAGTTTTAAAGGGGATTTGAGAAATAATATTTTACACAGATATAAACACTTTTCAGACACAGTTAGAAGCCATAGAAGGTTAGAGACTTAAAGGAGGCAAATAGGATTAGTAATAGAGGCATGCAGCGTGGAAACAGGCCCTTCAACCCGGCTTGCCCACACCGACCAACATGCCCCATCTACGCTGGTCCCACCTGCCTGGTTTGGCCCATATCCCTCTAAACCTGTCCTATCCATGTACCTGTCTAAATGTTTCTTAAACATTGCGGTAGTCCCTGCCTCAACTACTTCCACCAGCAGCTCGTTCCATACACTTACCACCATTTGTGTAAAAAAAAAAAACCTCTGGTTCCTAGGCAACTTTTTCACTTGGAGAGTAGTGCGCATCTGGAATGAAATGCCAGAGGAAGTTGTAGAGACAAATATAATCACAACTTGTAAAAGATATTTGGAATGATATGTGGGTAGGAAGGGTTTAGAGGGATATTGGATAAATATAGGCAAATGGGACTAGCCCAATATGGCAACTTGGTTTGGACAAGGTGGGTCAAAGGCCCTGTTTCCATGCTTTAGAGCTCTATGACTGTAGCTGTTGCACCATTCAGGGTGCCTGTTTATGAAGTCGGAGCTGTCATGTTTAGCAAACTATACCCTGTCATCTTTATGACATGCATGTACATGAATGTCACGACCCTGTGTTCCTGCTTTTTAGATCTGTACCATATCAATATTGCCTCTCAAATCCCATTTGCAAAAGTATGGTGGGATGTGGGATATGTGCTGTAGATAAGTGTTGATCTCGGCATCATGTTTGGAACAGACATTGCGGGCCGAAGGGCCTGTTCTTGTGCTGTTTTGTTCCATGTTTTAATAATGCCATGGGAACTGAGATTCTTTGGGGCAGCACGATGTCGCAGCAGTAGAGCTACAGCCTTACAGCGCTAGAGAGCGGGGTTCGATCCTGAGTACGGGCACTTGTCTGTACGGTGTTTGTACGTTCTCCCCGTGACATGCATGGGTTTTCTCCGAGATCTTCGGTTTCCTCCCACACTCTGAAGACATGCGAGTTTGTAGGTTAATTGGGTTGGTTGGTATGAATGTAAAATTGTCCCTAGTGTGTGTAGGGTTGTGTTAGTGTGCGGGGATCGCTGGTCAGTACGGACTCGGTGGGCCTAAAGCTAAAAATAAACTATTTCTAAAACGAAACTAAAACCGTTAGCATTATTCTACCGTAGACAAAAGCGCTGGAGAAACTAGGAAGTAGGAAACGTTGCCTATTTCCTTCGCTCCATAGATGCTGCACCCGCTGAGTTTCTCCAGCACTTTTGTCTACCTTCAATTTTCCAGCATCTGCAGTTCCTTCTTAAACAAAAGCATTATTCTACCATTACCGCACGTCCTACAAAATGTCGCAGCTTTTAATAGATTGTATTAATTGCGATTCGGATCAAATATTCAGAATATACACCCTTTAATATTTAAAATATTGACCTCATCTTTGCTGCTCCAGTTAATGAACTAATTTTGTTTCCTTTCTTCAGGTGAACAAACATAAGCAAAATTGTCTCTTGGTGTTTGAAGATAACTCTGAGTTTTGGATTCTTTGGAAAGATATTCAGCATGGTGAGGATATTGTTCAGATCCAAGTGAATGTTCTTCCTTCATGCCACATCATTATTTTCACCATCACCACAGGATCTACCCACAGTTTAAATGTTTAAAATGTTGTTGGATTGATCAAAGATGGGCTTTTCTTTCACTGATATAAAGGATGTATTTATGTGTTTTTCTTATCCTGAAGTTGTTGCCAAGCTCATTATGATTTAAAAAAACCTCTTGAGATGTGGCCTCTTGAGATGTGGGAAACAGAAGCCAATTATCTACACAGCAAGATCCCACAAATAACTACTCGCACCCATTTCTCTCTCAATCCCGCTCTCCCTATTCATTTTCCCCCTTCCACCTCTATTCCTTCCTCTGGCTTCACATTTCATGCCTCATCTCTCCTTATCTCACGCACTTTTGTCTTCCATCCGCCTTTGTCCACCCATCTCCTAATCAAAATCCCCCTCATCCGTATCCACCTATCACCTGCCCCCTCCTCCCTTCCAGCTCTATCCCTCGTACTCCAATCAGTCTGACGAGAGTTACTCCAGCACTTTGTGTCTTTTTTTTTGTAAACCAGCGTCTGCAGTTCCTCGTGTCCCACTAACAAGAGTTGTGATCACGCTGAGATAACCTGGCTCTGTGATAGTCTGAGGGCTGGTTAAATATTGGCACTGAGTCCTTCCGAAAGCTTCAATCTGACTTCCCTCAAAGATCTCACCTGAGAGGCAGCACTTGCCACAGTGCTGCATTTCCCCCCCCCCCCCCCCCCCCCCCCCATACTGGTCAGAATACAGGGAGTTCTGCTGTAACGCCCCTCTCCACCACATACACTGTTTAGAACATGCGCAATGAATTAGGGAACACTATTGATATTACAAGGGCTAAATTGGTTATGACGTGATTTTTATTGGGAGCTAAAGCATCACAAAAAAGCTATTTTGGAAATTGACAATTAGGAAGAAAGTCTGTCTTGTTTGTGCAGTAGTCGACAGTGTTGGTTCTTCAGATCACAGCCGCTAGATTCACCGTGGATACCAGTGAAATTGGCAGGCAATCACTGCTATTGACGCTTGTGCAATGATACTCTGCTAAACATTGTATCAAACAGCCTTTGCAGTTAAAAAATAAACTTACCGCGGCACGGTGGCGCAGAGGTGGCGCTACTGCCTTACAGCGCCAGAGACCCAGGTTCGATCCTGACTACGGGTGCTGTCTGTATGCATTTTGTACGTTCTCCCTGTGACCTTGTGTTTATCTCTGAGATCTTCGGTTTCCTCCCACACTCCAAAAAATAAATGTTTGTAGGTTAATTGGCTTGGTATAAATGTAAAATTGTCCCTAGTGTGTGTAGGGTAGTGTTAATGTGCGGGGATTGCTGGTCGGTGCGGACTTGGTGGACCAATGGGCCCGTTTCCGCCCCTGTATCTTTAAACTAAACTAAACAATTGAAAAGATCTTTATTTCTTTATTTTGAAAATCCTGCTAGAAAAATAACCTTGTTATTGCAAGTCTGAAACTCACCAGCCCCTAAGCCTCTTTCCCTCATTAGAACATGGAACATAGAACAGTACAGCACAGGAACAGGCCCTTCGGCCCACAATGTTTGTGCTGAACATGATGCCAACTTAGGTGATTTTTTAGGTGACTGCCGGCGACTGTAATAACAGGTCGCCGAAAAACTGGTGACTGGACCCCCTACGACAATGGCTACGACAACCTACCACCTAGTCAATGTCAAGCTATGGCAAGCTACCGACAACCGGCGACCCAATCGTCGCGACTTAGGACGTCCACCTACGACAACCTACGACCACATAGGCGACAACCGAATTCAACCTACGTCCACCCACGAAAGGTTACAACCCTTCGGCGACAACTGAAGACAATGCCGGTCGCTGCTTGACTTCTGTAGCCGGTTGACGTAGGTAGTCGCCAATGGAATTCACCAAAGTCAGCACCGGCAACAACCTACGTCACCCGGCGACAACTTACAACAGAACCTACGTCAGGAGAAGTCAAGCTACGCTCGTTGGCGTCAAACCCACTCACCGACTGTCAGCGAAAATTTTTGAGCATTTTGAAAATGCAGCGTTGACCAGAAAGACGCTACGACTCTTTGGCGACTGAGGAGACGACTCACGACCATACAGGCAACATCACGGTGAACATGTGGCGACAGCCTAGTCGCCTGTAGTTGCCTAAAAAATCGCCTAAGTGGGACAGGCCCTTTAGACATATAGTGCTGGAGTAACTCAGCGGGTCAGCCAGCATCTCTGGAGAAAAAGGATGGGTGACTTTCATGTTGGGACCCTGCTTCAGATACCAAGCTAAACTGATGTCATTTACCTGTACATGATCCATTTCCCTCTATTTGACACAACCTTTTTTAACAACAGGGTTTTCTAGAACATAAAGTTTCTTAGGGACATGACGATCACATTATAGCAGAACTACCTGTAACAATCTTCATTTCTGTGCTAAACTGTGGGATTAATGTTGATCAAGCAACCTTCTGACGTAAAGACAATGTTACAGCTGTCAGAGTTTCCACAGCCTTAATATAGAACATCACAAAGGCAAGAGCTGCATGAATTCATTAATTTGTCTCATGGTTTTCTCACTCGGGGTGATGCAGTTGCTAAGATACAGGCGCCTAATTCTCCAGTACAGAGGGTGTAGAGTCTGTAAGCAAGGAAATAGGCCCTTCGGCCCAACTCATCCAATAGTGACCAAGACGCATGTTCCATGTGCCAGTGTTTGGCCCGTGTCCTTCTAAACATTTCCTATCCATGTACCTGTCCAAGTGTCTTTAAACTGTTATAATACTTCCTCAACTACCTGCTCTGTAGTTTGTTCCATATACCCATCACCCTTTGTGAAAAAAGTGGTCCCTCGGGTTCCTATTAAATCTTGTCCCTCTTACCTCAAAACCATGTCCTCTGGTTGTTGATTCCCTACCCTGGGTGAACGACTGCGCATTTACAGCAATCCCCAGAGAAAACAACCCAAGTCTGTCCCTGTAGCTAATCCAGGCACAATTCTGGTGAACTTCCTCTGCACCTTTTCCAAAGCCTCCACATCCTTCCTTGAATGGGGCAACCAGAACGGCACCAACAACTCTAAATGTGGCCAAACCAAAATCTTAGTGAGCTGCACCATGAATATCTGACTCTTGCACTCAATGCCCCGACTTACGAAGGCAAATTTACACATGCCTTCTTTACATTTTTACCAGTTCATTCTTGAACTTTTCTCATTTCTATTTCCATTGAGTATAAATGAACTTCTGAAGTGACGTAAATTATGTTGCAGTCTAGAGCTGTTTCCTCCCTCCTGTCATCTTGGGGTATGTGTAGGAAGGAACTGCAGATGCTGGTTGACACTGAAGATAGACAAAATGCTGGAGTAACTCAGCGGGACTGGCAGTATCTCTGAATAGAATGAATGGATGTTGTTTTGGGTCAAGACCCTTCTTCAGACTGAGAGGTAATTTGAAGAAAGGTCTCGACCCGAAACTTCACCCATTCCTTCTATCCAGACATGCTCACAGGATAGCCACAAAATGCTGGAGTAACTCAGCGGGTCAGGCAGCATCTCTGGAGAGAAGAAATGGGTGATGTTTGGGGTCGAGACCCTTCTACAGCCTACCTCTCACTCTACCTATCCAGAGATACTGCCTGTCCCGCTGAAATACTCCAGCGTTTTGAGGCTATTTGCTGATTGAAATCTCTGTTGTTGAAATATTAGCAATTTGTTCTTGCTCGTGCTTCTATTTTCTTGACTGTTTGACTCTCCGTCTAAGATTTCCATGATTGACCGTATATTTTAATGTCCAACAGCCGGAGTTCCGGGGGAAGAGCCAAAATGTGAAATCTGCTCGGAGAAAAACTCCACTCCACCCAACGAAATCTTGATCTGTGGCAAGTGTGGCCTGGGTAAGAGATGCTGCTGGAATCGTAAACTCATGTGTGATAGGAGCAGAATTAGGCCATTCAGCCCATCAAGTCTTCCATTCAATCATGACTGATCTATCTCTCCCTCCTAACCCCATTCTCCTGCCTTCTCCGCATAACCCCTGACGCCCGTACTAATCAAGAATCTATCTCTGCATTAAAAATATCTACTGATGGCCTTCACAGTCTTCTGTGGCAATGAATTCTAGATTCACTACTCTTTGACTAAAGAAATTCCTTCTTATCTCCTTCCTAAGGGAACATCCTTTAATTCTGGGGGTATGACCACTGGTCCTAGACTCTCCCACTAGTAGAAACATCCTCCCCACATCCACTCTATCCCAGGGACTGTCGGGTCTCTAGCGAGGTAGCAGGCGGGCATTTCACACTTGATCTGGAACTCCAACGCAACTCTCCATAACTCTCCAGGTCCTGTACCAGAGAGATTGTGGGAAGCGTTTCAGTGTGAGGCAGATGTGAGGTGCAATGCATGGATAGCTAAGTGTGCAGCTCTCCCTGTTCTCTCTGTATCAAAAGGCACACATGAAGAACTATTGTTAAACAAGCACTGGCCTCAGTCAAATTGTAGTAGTCTCATTACATTTTCAACATGTCCCAAGAATGTAGCTGACTTGGGGAAAGTATTGGGCCTGTCCCACTTGGGCTTCATTTGCTCGTCACGCAGATGGCGCGCGAAGGTTTTGTACATCCCAAAATCCTGGGACGCCGCGGTGACCGCGCGTCACTGCCTGAGTCACCACGCACCATGTGCGCATCACGTATGCGTCATGACACGTAAATGATGTCGCCCAAGTGGGACAGGCCCTTAACACAGTGTAATTAGTTGGAATGAAACTGAATCTGTGAGGTTAGCTCATGATTCGGTTTTTGATCATGATTCGGAGAAAACAACATTTGTTAATGTTTGAACCAGCTGTTATTCGATACATGTTATTCGATACATGATATTCCTCCCCACCTAACACTTTGGAGGATTTATGCTTTCAGTTGCCTTGTTGTGGAGGCTGGTTGTTGGTGTAAGATTCTGGCCGTTCTTGGGACCTAGTGACCACTGCTGTTTGACAGAGGCCTTTGCTTGTTCAACAACAGGTTTTCATGCATGCATTTTGATACCGAAACGGTTGTGATGATTTTACCGTATTATCGGAAGGCTTGAAATTTGCCATTTGACTGCTCCCATCTCTTGTGCCCAACCCCACTAACCTGGTATAATTAAACAATCGTAATCCTTGACTGGCATTACTGGCCGATTGAAGTGGGTGCAGACGGGGACTTAGTTTAACAATTGTTTAGGGCAGCCAATATTTAGTATATCTTTATTGGAGAAATACTGAATTATAGAACGTACAGCACAGGACCGGCCCTTCGGCCCACAAGCTGCTAGCCAGGCATGATGCTGTTAAACTAATCTCATCTGCCTGTACGCGAACCTCTATTCCCTGTCTAAACACCACTATTGTATCTGCCTCCAACACTATCCCTGGCAATGTGTTCCAGGCCCCCACCACTCCGTGTAAACAAAACTTGCCCCTAGCATCTCCATTAAACTTCCCCCCCACCTCTCATTATAGAATTGATTCTACAGGAAAGAATACATTTAACATATTACTGCACTTTATTATCACTGAATTTATTCTTTTTAATTACTATCTTACGTCTTTCTTTTCAGCATTTTAGTTCATTTTGTGAGACTGACTAAAGGGCCTGTCCCACTTACGTGATTTTTTCGGCGACTTGCCGGCACCCGTCATAGTCGCAGCAGGTCACCAAAAATCTCAAAATGTTGAAAATCCAGCGGTGACCAGAAAAAGGTACGACTTTTTGGTGACTACTCACCACCGCGGGGTGACGCCTGTTTGGTGGTGAGTAGTCGCCTAAAGAGACCTAAATCCATCTGGTCACCGCTGGATTTTCAACTTGTTGAAAATATTCGGTGACCTGCTGCGACTATGATGGTGCCAGCAAGTCGCCGAAATAATGGTGTAAGTGAGACAGGCCCTTAACTCCCCCTAATTCACCACTACAGTAGCAATCTCATTCCAATTGTGCAGAAAAACATCTTGCGTCACAGCAAAACAAAGATGTTTGTATAAAGCTGTGGAGTCGCACCTTATTGGTGTGAATTTAACTCTACAATTGAAATTCAATGATTCTATGATACTTTATTATCACACGTACATAGATACAGTGAAATGCTTTGTTATGCATGTGACACCCTGGTAAAATCATACAGCAGACCTCACCTAGGCTATGGTCATAGAATATGATGGCTTAGTTGTTGCTGGGGTCAAACCTGGAACTTTGGACTATTAATCCAGAATCATGTTCAAATCCATCCTGGCAGTCAAGGAAATAAAACTCTAGTAAACAAAGACATTTGCAATTAGTTTTAAAATGCCAATCTGCCTGTCGATAAAACTATGGAATTGTCATGACATCATCTTTGGTGTATTCATGTCCTTCATGTAATTATCTCTGCCTCCCAGCTCTAGTTTGAGTCCAGAGCTGCCATTGTGGTTGGGTGGCAGAGTGGCGCAGCTGGTAGAGCCACTGCCTCGCAGCGCCAGAGACCCTGGTTCGATCCCAACCTCGGGAGCTGTCGGTGTGGAGTTTGCACGTTCTCCCTGTGACCACACGGGTTTCTTCCTCCCACATCCCAAAGACATGCGGATCTGTAGGTTAATTGGCCCTCTGTAAATTGCCCCTAGTGTGTAGGGAGTGGACGAGGAAGGTGGATAACATCGAACTATTGTGTACGGGTGATCGATGGTCAGCGTGGACTCGTTGGGCTGAAGGTCCTGCTTCCATGCTGTGTCAGTCTTGTGGTTGTCTACTCTGGGCCAATTATGGCTGTGTAATAAACGCTGGCATGACCAGCTCGATCCATGTGCTCTGATCCCTGGAAAGGGAAGTATTCCAGTTCCAGCATTGGTGTTTGACCTGCAGAACATTGACAGTAAATCAAGGAAATAGTCAACGTTTCGGGCCGAAACCCTTCCGTTGCCTATTTCCTTCGCTCCATAGATGCTGCCTCACCCGTTGAGTTTCTCCAGCACTTTTGTCTACCTTCAATTTTTTTTTTTTTTTTTTTTTTTTTTTAATTTTTTTTTTTTTTTTTTTTATTTTTTATTTTTTAGAAGTACGGTAGATTACAATAATGTACAACACGTATATATTAATACATTTTTTGTACCGCTTCACTTTTTTAAACTTTAAGAAAGAAAAAGAAAGAAGTAAGAAAAGTGAAGAAAGTGCGCAAAGGTTGTGAAGTGCAAAAGAGTGTTGGGAAAAGAAAGCCCCTTAGAAAAGAAGTTAGAGAAGGAAGTAAAGTTAGAAAATAGACCCTAGAAAAAAAAAGAGAAAGAAAGAAGGAACAATCGCTCTATTATAACTCTTATACCATACTTCATAGAGAAGGAACTACCAACCAAGTCTGTTTTTATTTTACCTCCCATTACCAGGTCCAGATACCTTTTATTTATTTATTTGTTTTTCTAAATTACTATTGCACCTCATGCTTGTAATAGGTCCAAAAACGTAGACCACGTCTTTTGAAATTGATCTACTTTGCCTACTAGGAGGAATCTCATCTCTTCCAGATGTAATGTTTCCAACATATTTGATGTCCACATTTTTATTGTTGGTGTGGGCGCATTTTTCCAGAATTTAAGTATAAGCTTTTTTCCCATTATTAGCCCATAATTGAGTAAATTCTTCTGATACACGTTTAATTCAGGAATACCTTCCGATATTCCAAAAATAATCCATTCTGGTTTTGGTACCAGTTTTATTTTGATTAATTTTGAAAAAATATCAAATATTTCAAACCAGAATTTTTGGATTTTTGTACAAAAAACAAAAGAATGTGCTATGGTAGCTTCTTGACATATACATTTATCACAGATTGGTGAGACGTTAGGAAAGATTTTATTTAGTTTGGTTTTTGAATAATATAATCTATGTAATGTTTTAAATTGGATAAGCGTATGTCGTACGTTGATCGAGCATTTATGCACCTGTAATAAATGATTATCCCAACTCTCTTTTGAAATTTTTATACCTAGATCTTGTTCCCAATCTCTTCTAATTCCATCTGTTGTGGGTATTTCTATATTTAAGATGATATTATATAAGTATGATATTAAATTAACTGATTCCGCCTTTGTCTTCATTGCTTCATCTAGTAAGTCGGAAGGCATATTATAATAATCTTTTGTGTGTGTTTTCAAATAGTCACAGATTTGTAGATATTTAAAATATTGATTATTTTTCAAATTATATTTCAGTTGTAGTTGTTGGAATGATAGTAATTTTTCTAATTCATACAGATCTTCGAGCGTTTTAATTCCCATTCTTTCCCATTGTATAAATGCTTTATCTATGATTGAAGGTTTAAACGATGGGTTATTGACTATTGGTATTAAGAGAGATAGGTTTCTTAATTTTAGATTCTGTTTTATTTGCTTCCATGTTCTAATAGTGCTATATATAATTGGATTTTTATTATAATTTTTATTATTCAAATTTATTGGAGAGAGAATAATCGCCCCTATATTATTCGGGGAGCAATCCCCTTTTTCCATTATAATCCAGTCCACCTGCTGGGCAGAATTGTCCAGCAGGTGAATCATATTTTTAATATTTACTGCCCAGTTATAATACATAAAGTTAGGGAGCGCTAGACCCCCCAACTCTTTTCGTTTGTTAAGGTGTGTTCTTTGTATTCTGTGGGATTTGTAATCCCATATAAAATTTGTAATGTCTGAGTCCAGTTTTTTGAAAAACTTTTTTGGGAGATATATAGGTATTGATTGAAATAGGTAAAGGATTTGTGGTAAGAAAATCATTTTTATAGCATTTATCCTACCTATTAAGGACATCGGAAGTGTTTTCCAAAATTTAATCAGATTATTTAATTTCTTAAGTAGGGGATTATAATTAGCTTTAAACATATGGTAATTTCTAGTAATCTCAATTCCTAAATATTTGAATTTTTCCATAGCTATTTTAAAAGGGAATTTCCTGAGATGTGTTGAGTCTTTTGGTTTAATCGACATAATTTCACTTTTGTTCCAATTTATTCTATATCCTGAAAAGGATCCAAAGTCCTCAATTAAGTTTAATATATTTGGTATACTAATTTGTGGTTTTGTGATGTACAGTAGTACATCATCAGCATATAGGGATAGTTTGTTGTTTGAATATTTTGTGTTATAACCGTGAATATTCGAGTGTGTTCTTATTTTTTCAGCAAGGGGTTCAATTACCAAAGCAAATAACAGCGGTGATAGTGAACATCCTTGTCTGTTGCCCCTAGATAATTCGAATTTTGAAGATAATATATTATTAGTTAGTATTCTAGCCGTAGGTTTGTTATATAGTAGTTTTATCCATGCAATAAAGTTTTCTCCCAATTGGAATTTTTGCAATACTTTGATCATATAGTCCCATTCTACTTGATCAAACGCTTTTTCTGCGTCCAGTGAGATGATAGCTAACTCTTGGTCATAAGATTTATGTGAATGCATTATGTTAAGCAAACGTCTCAAATTATTAAATGAGTGTCTCTTAGGTATAAATCCTGTTTGATCCTCATGTATTAGTCTACTAACATACTTGCTTAATCTATTGGCTAATGTTTTTGCTATTATTTTCTGATCCGTATTTAACAAAGCAATAGCTCTATATGATCCTGGTTCTTCTATATTTTTATCTTTTTTAAGTATTAATATGATCGTTGATTCCGCTAGTGTTTCAGGTAGGTTTTGCTCTTTATAAGCATATGTATACATTTTTTGTAATCGTGGAGTAACTATATCATAAAAAGATTTATAAAATTCATTACTGAATCCGTCTGGTCCTGGTGTTTTTCCATTTTTTAGTGTTTTTATTGTGTCTTCTATCTCCTTAGAAGTAATTTGTGCTCCCAGTTCCTCTTGTTCCCTGCGTTCTAATTGTGGTAGATTACAATTATCTAAAAATTCTGAGATTTTATTATTGTCTATTGACGTTTTAGATGTGTATAGATTCTGGTAAAATTGAGCAAATCTTTTATTAATATCCTTGGGTAGTGTTAATACTTCCCCTCTATCTGTTTAATCTTTAATATTGCATTCTCTTTTTCCCGTTTTTTAAGTTGTCGTGCTAGAAGTTTGTGGGGTTTGTCCCCGAATTCGAAGTGTTCTTGTTTTGTGATTTGAAATAATGTTATAACTTTCTCTGACAGTAATTTATTTAACTGAAATTTCAGTAGTAGTATTTTATTATGTTTATCCATAGTTGGGTCTTTAGCATTATCTATATCTAACTGTTTTATTTGATCTTCTAAGTGTCTTTGTTCATTCTTATTCTTTTTATTTTGATAAGCTTGAAATGAAATAATGACTCCTCTTATAAATGCTTTGAAGGATTCCCATAATAACGTGGGGGATATCTCTGGTGTATCATTTAACTCAAAAAATAGATCCATCTGTTTTTTTAGATAGAAACTCCCTTGAGGGTCTTTTAAAATTTGTGAGTTAAACCTCCAGAACGGTTTATTCATAGACATTCCTTCTAGTTTTAGAACAAAAGTTAACGGAGAATGATCTGAGATCGCATTAATATGATATTTAGGATTCGGAGATTGCGAAATTAATTTTGTATCCACAAGAAAATAGTCTATCCGTGAATATGTTTTATGCACCATTGAATAAAACGAGTAATCCCTTCCCGTCGGGTTTGCAATCCTCCATACATCTGTTATATTTGTGTTTTCCATATATGTGTGTAAGAGTTCACTGGTTTTAGATTTCGTCTGACCTTTTTGTTTTTGCATCGATTTATCTAAATAAGGATCTAAAACACAATTAAAATCTCCTCCGATTATAACATTTTGATAATTAGATTCTGCAATTATATTCAGAATTTTATTAAAAAATTGAGGGTTATCAAAGTTGGGCGCATATATGTTTACCAGCGTAATTGGCATATTATTGATCTCCCCTGCTACTATAAGATATCTCCCTTCCTTATCTAAAATAATGTTCTTTGATTTAAATGGAATTCCTTTACGAATAATAATTGCAGTACCTCTAGATTTGGAGGTAAATGAAGAGTGAAATGTTTGGCCTATCCAGTTCGCCCTCAGTCTTGTCTGATCTTGCTGTTTAAGATGTGTTTCCTGTAGAAACGCAATGTCCGTGTTGTATGATTTCAACTGAGCTAGTATCTTGCCCCTTTTAATAGGTTCATTAATCCCCCTTATATTCCAACTACATAATGTGATTCCTCCTATTTTCTTTTGATTGTCGTCATGCATTTTTACCAGTTTTAATGACCTTAATTATTGTGGTGCGTTCATACCTCCGGACTCTGGTTATTTTGGGAGTATTTCTATTATAGACTTCCTTGGTAGTTCTCCTGCGCGATTGTCCTTGAAGAAAAAACACACAGATGTGACATATTGTGATTAAAAAAAAAATATATAAATCAAATAAATTTACGGTGTCTAAAATTTCAACACCGTAGTGAGTGGCCCACTCGTCTGTGGGGTACGACATCCATAACGCTTCCAGCGTAGTTGGTATAAAGTTAGCCCCGCTGTATTTATTACCCAAAATCTATGGGGTCATTACCGTTTCCAATTCAGTTCTATTTCACCCAGTTACAATTTATATATATGTCAAATGTATTCGATTCCATATCCTACTCACTCTTTATCTCTTAACTATTTTAAAATGAATTTAGTATTGTTAAAGTGAGCGGTTTACTGAGTGGATTAACCGGAGTCAGGTTCCTGGAATTGTGCCAGGTGCCTGATCTCCTCTCCTCTCCACGAGCTGCGAACATAGGTGATAACTTCAATTTTCCAGCATCTGCAGCTCCTTCTTAAACATTGACAGTAAAGCATCAGTTGTCCCCTTGTATTTTCACAGAGATTGTTAACTTCATACTCATTGGCAATAGCAGAATGAAAATAATGTTTGCGCAATGAACACAATGCTGCCAAAAGAAATGTGATCTCAATTTGAATGTTTAAACATTGTTTCTCTCCAGGTTATCATCAGTTGTGCCACAATCCCAATGTAGACCGGCCAACCCATCTATCCACTGCGCCCTGGTTCTGTCGACAGTGTATATTTGCATTGGCTGTCAGGGTAAGGACTGCGTTTGTTGAAGTACCAATTGCCTTCATCTTTTTACTATCTTAACTAGTGTTTGCTTTGGAATATAAAGGAACACAGAATTAAACTGCCATCTGTGCAAAGATAAAATGTCCCTCATTGGAGACCCTCGGACTATCTTTGATCAGAATTTACTTGCACTAAACATTATTCATGTTATTCCCATTACCATGTATGTGTATACTGTGGATGGATCGATTGTAATCATGTAAGGTCTTACCACTGACTGGATACCACGCAGCAAAAGCTTTTCACAGGACCTCGGTACACGTGACAATAAACTAAACTCAACTCAAAATAGTATTTTTTAATTTTGGTTTATTGTCATGTGTACCGAGGTACAGTGAAAAGCATTTTGTTGCGTGCTAACCGATCAGCGGAAATACTATTCATGATTACAATTGAGCCGTGTACAGGATAATGGGAATGAGGTTTAGTGCTGTAGCTGGAGTAGGGGTTTAAAAGTGTGGAGCGAATCGATTGTGATGAGTTCTTGCAGATCCACTTCTGGGACCAGCACGCAGAGAGTCACCTGGGTTGGGCACCATCTGGACTTAATAAGAGTCAAGCAATGTCTGAAGATAGACACAAAGTGCTGGAGTAACCCAGCGACTCTGGAGAAACATTTGGAGTTACTACAGCACTTTGTGTCTGTCTTCGATATAGACCAGCATCTGCAGTTCCTTTCTTCACAAGCAATGTCTGATGTCTAGTTTGTTAACTGACGGCTGTAGGGATGCCATCCAGCAGTGTTTACCTTTTTTCCTATTAGACCGCTAAGTGCTGGAGTAACTCAGTGCGTCTGGCAGCATCTCTGGAATTACTCACCGCCCTCTTTTACTTCCCCCCCTTCTCCCTGTGCCCTACCTGGATTTGAACCCATTTCTCCCACAATCCCACCCCCCTTTTTCCTTTAACCCCCTGTCCGCTTCCACCTATATCCCTTCCTCTGGCTTCACATTTCATGCGTCTTCTATCCTTTCCCCTTATCTCACCATCTTTTGCCTTTTCATCTCTGGCCTTTGTCTAAACATCTACCAATCGATAGCCCTCTCACCTGTATCCACCTATCACTTGTGTAGAAAGGAACTGCTGATGCTGGTTTAGACTAAATATAGACACCAAGCACAGGAGTAACTCAGCGGGTCAGGCAGCACCTCTTGAGTAAAAGGATAGGTGACATTTCAGGCCCCTTCAGGGTTTGAAGAAGAGTCCTGACTTGAAACGTCACATTCCTTTTTCTCCAGAGATGCCGCCTGACCCGCTGAGTTACTCCAGCACTTTGTGTCTATCCACCTATCACTTACCAGGCTTTGTCCTGCCCCCACCTCTTTTCCAACTTTCTCTCCCATACTACAATCAGTCTGAAGAAGACTGGAAATGTCACCTATCCATGTCCTCCAGAGATGCTGAGTTACTCCAGCACTTTTATTTTGTAAGCCAGCACTTGTGTCTACATTTTCAACGCACGTCTGAAACTTGTGTGGGCTTTCATTTTTGACTGCTGCTCAATTGGTTAAGGAAAAGGAAACGTTTGATAATTCCCAGAACATGGTACAAATTGTTGAAAGGAACGTCAACACTTGAGGATTTTATGACAGAGTTCCCCTGGCCCTCACCTTTCACCCCACCAGCTTCAGCATCTAACACGTCATTCTCTGATATTTCCATTACATAGAACATATAACAGTACAGCACAGGAACAGGCCCTTCGGCCCACAATGTTTATGCTGAACATGATGCCTAGCTGAACTGGCTTGCCTGCAAATGATCCATATACCTCCATTCCCTGCATGTGCATATCTAAAAGCTTAAATGCCACTATTGTGTCTGTCTCCACCCTCACCTCTGACCGTGTCCTCAACACCCTCTGTGTAAAGGAACGTTCCGGCACGTGTCCATTATATTTTCCCCATCTCACCTTATAACCCTGCCCTCTCACATGACCCCACAACAAGTCACATCTTTCCATCCCCGCCCCTTCCCACCTTCCGCAGTCACCGTTCCCTCTAACTCCTTGATTCTCTCTCCCTTCCCACCCAAACTACCCCCGCCCCAGGTACTTTCCCCTGCAACCACAGGAGGCACAACAACTGTCCCTATACCCCCTCCCTCACCTTCATCCAGGGATCCCAGCAGTCCTTCCTGGTGAGTCAGAGGTTCACGTGCACCTATTCTAACCTCATCTACTGCACCTGGTGTTCCCTACGTGGCCTCCTGTAAATCGGCGAGACCAAGCAGAGACTCTGCGACTTTTTCGCCAAACACTTGCACTCGGTCCGTCAAAGCCTATTGGATCTCCTGTTTGCTAACCATTTTAACTCCTCTTCCCATTCCTATATTGGCCTCCTGTCCTGGGCCAGAGTGAGGCCATATGCAAACTGGAGGAACAACACCTCATATTCCACTTGGGCAGCTTACAGCCCAATAGTTTTAGATAACCTAAGGCTCCCCCAGACCCTCCCCTATCTTTTCTCCCCTTCTCTCCCCTGTGCCCCACCTGCACTCACACCTATTTCTCCTCTCCACTTCCACCTACATTCCTTCCTCTAGCTTCACAATTCATAATTCACAATTCATAATCATGATAGTTCCCGATGTTGGGGAAGTCCAGAACAAGGGTCACAGTTTAAGGATAAAGGGGAAATCTTTTAGGACTGAGATGAGAAAAACATTTTTTACACAGAGAGTGGTGAATCTCTGGAATTCTCTGCCACAGAATGTAGTTGAGGCCAGTTCATTGGCTATATTTAAGAGGGAGTTAGATGTGGCCCTTGTGTCTAATGGGATCAGGGGGTATGGAGAGAAAGCAGGTACAGGATACTGAGTTGGATGATCAGCCATGATCATATTGAATGGCGGTGCAGGCTCGAAGGGCCGAATGGCCTACTCCTGCACCTATTTTCTATGTTTCTATAACGCTTCAATCCTTTTGTAATACCTTCTGTCTTTTCATCTCTGGCCTTTGTCCAACCATCTGCCGGTCAAAAACCCGTCTCACTTGTATCAACCCATTACCAGCCAGGCTTTGTTCTGCCTCTCCTCTCTACAGCACCAGAGACCCGGGTTCGATCCTGACTACGGGTGCTGTCTGTACGGAGTTTTACCTTCTCCCCGTGACCACCTGGGTTTTCTCCTAGATCTTCGGTTTCCTCCCACACTCCAAAAACGTACAGATTTGCAGGTTAATTGGCTTGGTATAAATGTAAATTGTCCCTAACATGTGTAGGATAACCTTAGCTTGCGGGGATAGCTGGTCGGTGCGGACTCGGTGGGCTGAAGGGCCTGTTTCCACACTGTATCTCTGAAACTAAAACCAAAAACTAAAGGGTCACAACCCGAAACGTCACCTATCCATGTTCTCCAGGCATGCTGCCTGACCCGCTGAGTTACTCATGTATTTTGTGTCTTTTTTTGAAAAATTGTTTATCTTTTGAGCACTGATGAACGTAGCCAATTTTATAGTGTCAACTGAACAGACTGCTAAGAATGACTTTTAAAAGTAGGGAGATCATGTATGAACTGTTAATAAACAGTGTGTGATAGTGGACACGTAAAAACTTCATGTTCATAAGTCATAGGAGAAGAAATGAACCATTCGACCCATCGAGTCTACTCCACCATTCATTCATAGCTGATTTATCTTTCCCTCTCAACCCCATTCTCATGCCTTCTCCCCATAACCCTTGACACCCTTACCAATCTGTCATTCTCTGCCTTATAAATATCCACCGACTGCCCCTACAGCCTTCTGTGGGAAAGAATTGCACAGATTCACCACCCTCTGATGAAAGAAATTCCTCCTCATCTCCTTCCTAAAAGAACGGCCTTTAATTCTGCGGCTCTGCCCTCTAGTTCTAGACTCTCCCACTAGTGAAACATCCTCTCCACATCCACTCTACCCAAGCCTTTCACTCTTTGGTATATTTCAATGAGGTCCTCCTTCTTCCTTCTAAACTCCAGCGAGTACAGGCCTACGCTCATCATATGTCAACACAATTGTTCCTGGGATCATTCTCGTAAACCTCCTCTGGACCCTCTCCAACGTCAGCACATCCTTCCTCAGATATGGGGCCAAAAACTGCTTACAGTAGTCCAAATATGGTCTGGCCAGCACCTTATAGAGCCCCAGCATTACACCCCTGCAATGGTTGGGGGAGACCACGTGTGGCAGGGCTCAGGTGGCCAACAACAACTTTGAAAGTACAAGTATTATTTACTGGCATTGTCAATGGTCAAATAAACCAGACATTGACTGGTTTAATTTACGTACCCCGAAGTGCACAAAAATAACTCAAAAAAAGATCTTGAACGTAACCAAAGGCTCAGACCTCACTGTGTAGGAAGGAACTGCAGATGCTGGTTTAAATCAAAGGTAGACACAAAATGCTGGAGTAATTCGGCAGGACAGGCAGCATCTCTGGGGAGAAGGAATGGGTGACGTTTCGGGTTGAGCCCTTTCTTCAGACTGGCACGAGTCTGTCATGGTGAGTCACGAGAACCCGAAGCAGAGGTGGTGTGTAGCGCCCGTTATGAGATTGAAGAGGATAAGTTGCTACTTGGAGTTGACTCTACAAGTGCTGGTCTGTATTTTGGCTTTGAGGAAACCACGATGGGGCAGCGGCAGAGTTGCTGCCTTACAGCGCCAAAGACCCGGGTTCAATCCTGACTACAGGTGCTGGCGGTAAGGAGTTGTACCTTCTGCCCGTGACCTGTGTGAGTTTTCTCTGAGATCTTTGGTTTCGTCCCACACTCCAAAGCTCGTACAGGTTTGTAGGTTAATTGGCTTGGTATAAAATGTTAATTGTCCCCAGTGTGTAGGATAGCTTTAGTGTGCAGGGATCACTGGTCAACGCAGGCCTGTTTCCATGCTGGATCTCCAAAACTAAACTACAAATCCACTATGGGACTCGGTGGCGCAGCAGGTAGAGCTGCTGCCTCACAGCGCCAGAGACACCGGCCGGGTTTGATCGTGACCTCTATAAGATCGTCCCTCATCCTCCTGTGCTCCAAGGAGTAAAGTTCTGGTCTGCCCAGCCTCTCCCTATAGCTCAGGCCCTCAAATACAGGCAACATACTTATCAATCTTCTCGGCATTCTTTCCAGTTTAATCCAATGGCAGCGTGGTTAAAACTGAACACAATAATTTGGCCTCACCAACGTCTTATACAACTGTAACATGACATCCCAACCTCTATACTCAGTACCCCGACTGATGAAGGTCAATGTGCTGAAAGCCTTCATGACCATTCTATCTACCAGCAATGCCACTTTTAAGGAACTAAGTGCCTGCACTCCTAGATCGCTCTGCTTTACAACATTCCCCAGAGCCCTGGCTCATTCCTCTCGCATCCCAAAGACGTGCAGGTTTGTGGGTTCATTGGCCTCTAAGTTGCTCCTAGTGTGCAGGGACTGGATGGGAAACTGAGGTAACATGAAACTAGTGTGAATGGGTGATCGATGGTCGGCATGGACTTGGTGGGCCGAAGGGCCTGTTTCCATGCTGTGTGTGTAAACTAAACTAAACAATATCCTGATCACAAAGTCATTGTGCGAGGCTTTTACTAGAGATTAAAGGGCCTGTCCCATTTACGTGTCCTTGGCACGCAAATTACACGACCTCGTGGTCGCGTTGAGGCACACAGGCATCGTATGGCCGCGCGGGGCCGTTCCCACTTAGAAGCGCGGAGGGGTATGTAGTTGTGTGCGTTATCGCGCGGCGCTCCGAAATTTTTGTAGCGAATGAAATCTTCGCGCGCCACCGGGCTGTCGCGTAACTGACGGCCAAAGTGGGACAGGCCCAAGACCCTGGGGCGACGCAACGTCCCACCTTCAACAGCAGCAGAAGCAGGAAAACGATCGCCGAACTCGGCCTGGGGCTCACGGCCGTTGCGGTCCGAATCCGCCCCACTTCTACTCCCAGAGCGGGGCCAAGAAAATTGAAGATGGACACAAAATGCAGGAGTAACTCAGCGGGACTGGCAGCATCTCTGGAGAGAAGCAATGGGTGACGTTTCGGGTCAAGACCCTTCTTTCAGACTGAAGAAGAGTTTCAACATAAAACATCACCCATTACTTCTCTCCAGAGATGCTGCCGGTCCCGCTGAGTTACTCCTGCATTTTGTGTCCATCTTCAAATGACGTCACGGGCTCCAGACGGCTGTGCGGTCGAATGAAGTCACGAGCGACCTTCGCGGGACCATCGCGCCCCAACGCGACCACGAGGTCGCGTAATTAGTGTGCCAAGGACACGTAAGTGGGACAGGCCCTTTAGTGATTTCTTTGTGTAATGAGATGTTGATGAACTGAATTTGTGTTCTGTGTCGTTTTAACAGAAAGGAGGTGCGTTGAGAAAGGGACCCCTCGCGAAAGCCTTGCAGAGCGTTAAACAGGCTTTGCCCTACACCATGCACGAGCTGAACTGGGACTCTCTGCACAGGACTAACTTACAGCAGTGTTACTGTTACTGTGGTGGACCTGGAGAGTAAGATTTGCAGAGGATCTTTCTATTAACTTTCATGCTTCAGTAAATCCACCTCCGCAGATGTTTCTCACCCGTTCTTTCTTACTCTTCCCTTCTTGGTTATTGAGGGTGATCTCTGCTGACTTTGCCAGCCATCGTTTCATTGTCTTTAAGGTTTATTATTCCTCTTCAAGGTTTATTCAGAATTCGGCACGTGGGAAATTGCAACAGTATCTATGCGCCCCGCACTAATTTGCAAAACCCAGACTGTTCCCCAGATGATTAGAGTCATACAGCATGGAAACAGGTCCTTCAGTCCAACTGACCATGATGCCCCATCTACTCGAGTCCCACCAGCTCATGTTTGGCCCATTTCCCTCTAAACCTTTCCAATCTGTGTACCTGTCTAAATGCCTTTTGAATGTTACAGTACCTGCTCAACTACCTCGTCTGGCAGCTCGTTCCTTATACCCACCACTCTCTGTGTGAAAAGGGTTTCCTCTCAGGTTTTCCACTCTCACCTTAAACCTATGTCCTCTGGTTCTTGATTCCCCTACACTGGGTAAAAGACTGTGTGTTCACCCTAGCTCTCCCCCTCATGATTTTATACACCCCCTGCGTTCCAACGTCCTTGTCTGCCCAACCTCTCGTTAGAAACATAGAAAATAGGTGCAGGAGGAGGCCATTCGGCCCTTCGAGCCATCACCGCCATTCATTGCGATCATGGCTGATCGCCCCAAATCAATAACCCATGCCTGCCTTCTCCCCATATCCCTTGACTCCACTAGCCCCTAGAGCTCTAACTCTCTCTTAAATCCATCCATTGATTTGGCCTCCACTGCCCTCTGTGGCAGGGAATTCCACAAATTCACAACTCTCTGGGTGAAAAAGTTTTTTTCTCACCTCAGTCTTAAATGACCTCCCCTTTATTCTAAGACTGTGGCCCCTGGTTCTGGACTCGCCCAACATTGGGAACATTTTTCCTGCATCGAGCTTGTCCAGTCCTTTTATAATTTTATATGTTTCTATAAGATCCCCCTCATCCTTCTAAACTCCAGTGAATACAAGCCTAGTCTTTTCAGTCTTTCCTCATATGACAGTCCCGCCATCCCAAAGATCAATCTCGTGAACCTACGCTGCACTGCCTCAATCACAAGGATGTCCTTCCTCAAATTAGGAGACCAAAACTGTACGCAGTACTCCAGATCTGGTCTTACCAGATCCCTATACAACTGCAGAAGAACCTCTCTACTCCAATACTCAGGCCTTCGTGCAGGCTACACCCTTGTAAATCTTTGCTGCACTCACACCAGCTTAATAACGTGCTTCATAGCAGGGTGACCAAAACTGAACTCAATGCTCCAAATGTGGCCTCACAAGCATCTCGCACAACTGTAACATAATGTCCCAATTCCTATACTCAGTGTGGAAGATTGACACAAAGTGCTGGAGTAACTCAGCGGGTCAGGCAGCATCTCTGGAGAAAAAGGATGGGTGACATTTTGGGTTGGAACCCTTCAGACGGGAAGGAGACCTCATCACCCAGTGTTGACCCCTTCTCCCGTCTCCACCGAAACCCATCTTTTCTCTCAGAGATGCTGCCTGACCTACTGAGTTACTCCAGCACTTTGTGTCTATCTTCAGTGTAAACCAGCATCTGCACTGCCTTTCAACACATTCTATACTCAGTATCCTGACTGATGAAGGACAATGTACCGAAAGCCTCCTTGACAACCCTACCTGCATGATTAGGTGGGAAAATGTCATGTGCTCTCATTGAGTTGCAGGCTGCTGCTCTACAGTGGCAACCAACTAGACTGGTGAGATGCAGTCTAGTTGGTTGCATCCCTGTTATCCCTGCTCCGTCTCCCACCCTCTCACTTGAATGGCGACTGAGCCAAACACAATAATGTGTTTAAGAAGGAACTGCAGATGCTGGAAAATCGAAGGTAGACAAAAATGCTGGAGAAACTCAGCGGGTGAGGCAGCATCTATGGAGCGAAGGAAATAGGCAACGTTTCGGGCCGAAACCCTTCTTCAGAAACCCTTTCTGCTGGTGACTGTGGCTTAGATTTAGTTTTAGAGACACAGCACAGAAACAGGCCCTTCGGCCCACCGAGTCTATGCCGACCAGCGATCCCCGCACATTAGCACCACCCCACACACACTAAGGACAATTTACATTTATACCAAGCCAATGAACCTACAAACCTGTACGTCATTGGAGTGTGGGAGAACACGAAAGAGTAAGCCATTTAGAACGGAGACGTGGAAACACTTTTTCTCACAGAGTGGTGAGTCTGTGGAATTCTCTGCCTCAGAGGGTGGTGGAGGCAGGTTCTCTGGATGCTTTCAAGAGAGAGCTAGATAGGGCTCTTAAAAATTGCGGAGTCGGGGGATATGGGGAGAAGGCAGGAACGGGGTACTGATTGGGGATGATCAGCCATGATCACATTGAATGGCGGTCACAGATTCACCACCCTCCGACTCCTGAAAACTGCATTGTAATTAGATTTTGAATGCACAGAATTACCTAGCTACATTTCTGCACAATTAATCTTTTAAATCACGAGCTATTACTATTTTGCCCGCAGGAGATTTATTGTTGAGGTTGTTGATCGCAAATCACACTTATATAAGACGGTGAGGCCACATTTAGGGCTCTGGGAAGTGTTGTAGAGCAGAGAGATCTCAGAGTGCAGGTACATAGTTACTTGAAAGTGGTACCACAGGTAGATGGGGTGGTCAAGAAGGCTTTTGGTACATTGGCCTTCATCAGTACTCTGAGTATGGAAGTTGAGAGGTCTTGCAGTTGTATAAGACATTGGTGAGACTGCATTTAGAGTATTGTGTTCAGTTCTGAGCACCATGTTATAGGAAAGATGTTGTCAAGCGGTGCAGAGAAGATTAATGAGGACGTTGCCAGGACTCGAGGGCCTGAGCCAAAGGGAGAGGTTGAGCAGGTGACGACTCTATTCCTTGGAGCGCAGGAAGATGATCTTGTAGAGGTGTATAAAATCATGGGAGGATAGATAGGATAAACGCACAAAGTCTCTTGCCCAGAGTAGGGGAATCGAGAACCAGAGGACATAGGTCTAAGGCGAGGGGAGAAAGATTTAAGAAGAACCTGAGGGGGTTTGTACTTTTTCGTACAAACGGTGGTGGGTGTATGGAACGAGCTGCTGGAGGAGGTCGGTGAGGCAGGTACAATCACAACGTTTAAGAAACATTTGGACAGGTACATGGATAGGACAGGTTCAGAAAGATATATGGGCCAAATACAGGCAGGTGGGACTTGTGTAGATGGGACATGTTGGTCTGTGTGGCCAAAGGGCCTGTTTCCACGCTGTATTACTCTCTGACTCTCTCACACCTCGTGTCAGGCAGGACAGGTTGGAATCTGCTTCTGTGAGAGATAGCAAACGTGACGGTGCCTCCTAGAGCTGACTAATCTCTCTTCTCTTCTAACACCAGGTGGTATCTGAAGATGCTGCAGTGCTGCCGATGTAGGCAGTGGTTTCATGAAGCCTGCACTCAATGCCTGAATGAAGCCATGCTGTTTGGAGACAGGTCTGGTCACACTCGTTCGTGGAGTAAAAAGACACACTCACATGCTCACTCACACACACTCACACTCACACACACACACACACACACACAATCACACACACATACACACTCACACAATCACTCACACATACACACTCACACATACACACTCACACATACACACTCACACATACACACTCACACATACACACTCACACATACACACACACATACACACTCACGCACACACACACACATACACACACACACACACACATACACACACATACATACACACTCACGCACACACACAATCACACACACACACACACACACACACACACACGCTCACTCACACACACTTACACACTCACTCACACACACATACACACACACACAATCACACACACACACATACACACTCGCGCACACACACAATCACACACACATACACACTCGCACACACACACACGCTCACTCACACACACTTACACACTCACTCACACACACTTACACACTCACACGCACACACACTCACGCACACACACAATCACGCACACACACACAATCACACACACACACACACGCTCACTCACACACACTTACACACTCACTCACACACTTACACACTCTCACTCCCACACATACACAGACTCGTGAGTGCGGGTGGAAGAAGTGCTCTGCCTCCACTAACTGCTCGATGGGCTGTAAGCAGCGACCAGTTGGTGCAGCTCACAGCTCCTGTGCCCAGGGTTCAGTACTGACCTTGGCTGCTGTCTGCGTGGAATTTCCATGTTTCTCCCCCTGACTGCCTGCTGCGAGTTAATCAGTGAATTGGCCCAACTATGTAGGTTAGTGGTAAAATATGGGTAATAATGTTGGAGGAAATGGATCCAGGGGAAGATTAGTGGAAGGATGGGACTACTCCGAGACAGCGTAGAATAGTGAAACATACAGAATAGTGAAAGGCCTGGATAGAGTGGATGTGGAGAGGATGTTTCCACTAGTGGGAGAGACTAAGACCAGAGGTCATAGCCTCGGAATAAAAGGAGATGAGGAAGAAGTCAGAGGATGGTGAATCTGTGGAATTCTTTACCACAGACGGCTGTGGAGGCCAAGTCAATGGATATTTTTAAGTTGGAGATGGCCAGATTATTACGGGTGTCGGGGGTTATGCAGAGAAAGTAGGAGAATGGGGTTGAGAGGGAACGATAGATCAGCCATGATTGAATGGCGGAGTAGACTTGATGGGCCGAATGGCCTAATTCTGCTCCTATAACTAATGAACGTATATTTCTATCAGGTCTCCCCTCAGCTACCAACGTTCCCGAGAAAACAATCCAAATCTGTCCAACCTCGCCCTGTATCTGAAACCTCTAATCCAGGCAACATCATGGTAAACCTCCTCTGCACCCTCTCTGAAGCCTGCACATCTTCCTTTAATGGGGCGACCAGAACTACGTTGCACTCAACTGAATGGGGTTCAATCTTCCTATAACTCCCCTAATTCTGTTCATCCCTCCCAGCTCACTGGCCGATCTGTGCAAGGTCTTCACACGCCTTTATCATTCTCCAACATTTCCTTCAGCCAGAATTTCCCATAAATAAGATATTCATTCAGAACAGGACCTGACATAACAGCATTTTCTGTTCTGCTTTTGTTTCAGATTCTATTTGTTTGTTTGTTCAGTGTGCAATAAAGGACCGGAATATATCAAACGCCTGCCCCTCAGATGGTAAGATATGCAAAAATGTATAAAAACATAGCTTCGTGAGTTTGCAGTTGTAAATTTACAGCTAATATATCATCAGAATCACACTTTATTCGCCAAGTATGTTTTGCAGCATACGAGGAATTTCATTGGTCAGGTCAGTCATACAATTAAAAGCAACAGATCACTCAAACACATTTTAACATGAACATCCACCACAGTGACTCCTACACATTCCTCACTGTGATGGAAGGCGAAATAAAGTTCAAGTCTTCCTTTTGTTCTTCCTCGGTCGTGGGCCACGAGCCCCCGTTGACGGGATGATCTTGACTCCCGTAGCCGGCGGCGTTCGGGCCCTCCGTATCGAGGCGATCAAGCTCCCGCATCGGGGGGATGTCGGCTCCCTCGCGCCGGGCAATCGAACCTCGCGTCGGGGCTGGTCGAACCTTCCGTGACGTTGGAGCTCCCGACTCGGCCTCACCCGAGACTGCGAGCCCTTGGTGTTGATTCCGCGGTGGGAGCGATCCCAGGCAAGGGATCAGCTCCGATGTTATGTCCGAGCCCCGCGGTGCGGCTCACGACAGTCCGAGGAGGCTTCCAGCTCCAGCGATGGTAGGCCGCAGAGCCCGGAGAATGTGATCCGAAAATCAATCACATCTCCGGGAAGGTAAGAGCTTGAAAAAAAGTTTCCCCCTCCCCCCACACAAAACAAACCGAAGAACATCAAAACAAACTTTTAACGCACTTTTTAACAAAAAGAAAGAAAATACGAACAGACGGCCGGCAGGGCTGCCATCTCCCCGGCGCCCCTGGTGGTTTCCCATCATGTTATGCTTTTTACTCTTGGTCTGAACACAGTGCTCAAAAACCCAGTCAATATATGAAAAGCCCAGTGCACAGTGTGTGATTGGAAGTGAAAGTAAAGCAAGTTTACCTCTCCAGCATTGCGGACATTGGACATTACCTGTGGACCTAATGCTGCAATGCTGAGAACTATATTCTGCACCGAGTTTTACAGCAACTGGTGGTCCGGCACCACCTTTAATCTGGACAAAATTACGAGAGTGTGCTTGAAATACCCCCCCCCCCCCTGCAGAAGTACCCTCCCCCCCAAAAAAAAAGATATGGCGCCTAGGCCTGGTGAGGCGGCCGATCTCAACCTCATCGGCGAGACGAATTTGCCCCCTGCTGCCAGGGTTCTGGAACTGCGGCCCGGCCAGCGGGTCAGACAGCATCTAGAGTCATAGAAACAGGCACTTTGGCCAACTGCCCACACCGACCAACATGTCCCATCTATACCAGTCATACCTGCCTGCGTTTGGCCCATATCCCTCTAAACCGTTCTATCCATGTACCTGTCTGAAGAAGTGCCTCGAGCCGATATGTCACCTATTTCTTTTCTCTAGAGATGCTTTCTGACCCGCTGGGTTGCTCCAGCTTTTTGTGCCTATCTTCAGTTTAAACCAGCATCTGCACTTTACTTCCTACTCCACCTGTCTACATGTTTCTTAGACATTGCAATCGTACCTGCTGGAGAAAAAGGATGAGTGACCAGAAACCCGGTTCGATCCTGACCTCGGGTGCTGTCTTTAAACCAACTTACTTTGTTTAATTTTAGTTTAGAAATGTCACTCGTCCTTCTTCTCCAGAGATGCTGCCTGGTGTGTAGTAACTCCAGCACTTTGTAGATGCTGAGTTACTCCAGCACTTTGTGTCTATCTTTGGTATAAACGGCATCTGCAGTTCTTTATTTCTGCATCAGTTTTGCAGGATTGATAGAAGCTCGTTGAGCCTTTAATGAACAACTTGTCTATTTGCTTCCAGGGTAGATGTTGTGCACCTCGTCTTGTACAATTTAGGAGTCCGTGGTAAAAAGAAATACTTTGACCTTGAAGAGGAAATATTAATATTTATTAATCAAAACTGGTTGAGTCTCCAACTTGGAAAGGTAGGTGCTTTACTGTGGAGTTGTTTAGTGAATTCTCTCCCATTCTCAATGCAATACAACTGGAATTATACATCAGAGCCCTTGTTTAATATTGGAAAACAGGATGTGTGAAGCAATATTTGGGCCAGAGGTTGAGGTGAAGCTAGTTTGATAGCTGTTCAGTTCCCTCGTGCCTGATTCCCTCAATTAAAACCAACTTACTTTGTTTACCTTTAGTTTAGAGACACAGCATGGAAACAGGCCCTTCGACCCACCGAGTCCATGCTGACCATAGACCACACGTTCACACTAGCTCTATGTTATCCTACTTTTTCATCCATTCTCTGCACACTAGGGGAAATTTATAGAGGCCAATTAGCCTCCAAATCTGCACATCTTTGGGATGTGGGAGGAGGCTGGAACACCCGGAGGAAACCCACGAGGTCACAGGGAGAACGTGCAAATTCCACACAGATAGCAGCTGAGGCCAGGATTGAACATGGGTCTCTGGAGAGGGGAGATAGATGTGTACTACAAAAGGGCAGCTGCTTTTTGTGTACCCATCAGTCTGTGGTATGTGCAGTCCAATCTCTACAAAGGGCACCACTTTGAATGACTGGGTTAACTCAGTCGCACTTTGCTCGAGACGACACAGTAGCAGGCTGGAAAAGCAAATCTACTTGCCGTCTTAAGGTGCTGTCCCACTGTACGGGCTAATTCAAGAGCTCTCCCGAGTTTATTAAAAAAATCAAACTCGTAAGCACGTAGAATGTACGTAGCGGGTACGTCGGAGCTCGGGGACGTCTCCTAGCGGCTCGTAACGCTAACGGCAGGTACTCGGGAAATGCGGTAAGTTCGTGAAGATTTTTCAACATGTTGAAAAATGTCCATGAGAGCCCCGAGTACCTACGAGCGGCTATTACCGTAATTCTCCGAGTTCGAATCAGGGGAAACTCGGGAGAACTCTTGAATTATCTCTTACAATGGGACAGCCCCATTAGTTTTAAGCACAATCAAATATTTTTTTTATGGATCACAAGATGTTTTTTTGAGAGACTTACATTTGTGATTATTCCGAAACTTGCAAGTTCAGGATAGAAGGTTGCTCAGACACTGTGGGCTTGGAGTCTTCTGTAGAGTAAATATGAAAGCTATGAGCAAACCAGATTTTAAAAAAAAATCATTTTATTTGTTACATGGTGTTCTTTAAACAACTTTTTGTTCTAGATTGTAAATTTCATTGAATTTAACCTCCTCACTTGTGATGCCGAGATTTTATACATGCCATTAGGCATGGGCGGCACAGCGACGCGGTTGGTCGAGCTGCTACCTCACAGCACCACAGACACGGATTCCATCCTGACTTCGGGTGCTGTCCGTGTGGAATTTGCACGTTCTCCCAGTGACCGGGTGGGTTTCCTCCGGTTTCCTCCCACGTCCCAAAGACGTGCGGGTTTGTAGGTTAATTGGCCCTCTGTAAATTGCCCCTAGTGTGTAGGGAGTGGATACATAGAACTAGTGTGAATGGGTGATTGATAATCGACGTGGGCTCGATGGGCCGAGGGGCCTGTTTCCCTGCCGTAAACTAAACAAGTCTATGCTTTTTGTCTCACACCTTCTGTCTTACTCCTCTCCACCACAATCGCAGTCTGTCTGAAGAAGGTCCCACCTCAAAATTCATGTTCTCCAGAGCTGCTGCCTGACCCACTGAGTTACTCCAGCACTTTGGGTCTTCTTTTGTAAACCAGCATCTGCAGTTCCTTGTTTCTACCTTTAGCATTATGAGCCTGGTATTGGAACCACTGCACATGATAACTATGAGAAGCAAGAGAGAAGTTAGATTTTAACTTCCTTCCCTGCAGACAAAGAGGAATTAGTGGGAGTGGGGAATCTACACCTGCTTCTTCAGTTATACTAGATATCTACTGCAGATAGGTTCAGAACCAGGCTGAGTGCTCTGCATAGAAGGCTTGGATACCAAATAAAGTCATACAGCAGAGAAAGAGGTCATTTGGCTCATCACGTCCACGCCAGTCATCAAGGACCCATCCATATTAATCCCATTTATCATGGATTGTGGCCTTCAGAATGTCACATGCTGGAAATCTGAAATGAAAACAAGATCCTTGAAGATAGAGAAATAGTGTCAACATTTTGGGACAATGATTGCCTGTAGCCTTCTCCGCTTTCGTGATTCAATGGTTATTGTAATTTTGGATAGACTTTAGAGATACAGTCTGGAAACGGACCCTTTGGCTCACTCACCCAGTCAATGTCAACCAGTGATCACCCCATACGCTAACGCTATCCTACACAACAGGGACAATTTATAATTTTTTTTTAAACTGAAGCCAATTAACCTACAAACCTCTTTGGAGTGTGGGAGGACCTAGTGAGTCACAGGGAGAATGTACGACCTCCGTACAGACTGCACCGTATACAGGATCAAACCCGGGTCTCTTGCATGCAGCGACGATCTCAAATGTAAAAGGAATGTCCATTGAGAATTTCTGGCCCCGTGGACCTTTTGTAGGCGTTTTCACAGCAGAAATTCCCAGCTATAATCAGATTTAAAGCCAACTGCCAAGACAAATTTTCTCATTTGGTTTCAAGTTCGCAAACTCCACAGGTTGGGTGGGAGCAGAGTATTCACCTCCTTAACCGAGTGGAGAAAATAGGAAGACAATAAATTGTTTAAGAAGGAACTGCAGATGCTGGAAAATCGAAGGTAGACAAAAATGCTGGAGAAACTCAGCGGGTGAGGCAGCATCTATGGAGCGAAGGAAATAGGCAACGTTTCGGGCCGAAACCCAAAACGTTGCCTATTTCCTTCGCTCCATAGATGCTGCCTCACCCGCTGAGTTTCTCCAGCATTTTTGTCTAAGACAATGAATAGGAAAGGTTTAGAGGGATACGAGTTTAGATTATAGCACATGTGCCGAGGTTACAGTGAAAAGCTTTGATTGCGTGCTAACCAGTCAGCAGAAAGACAATACATGATTACAATCGAGCCATCCACAGTGTGTCGATTCCCATCCATCCAGGAAGACAATGGATCTTCACTGTGTGACAACTCCAACAAAAGTTTGAGGGACAGCCTCTGTACATGATCACAGAACATAGAACAGTAACGTTATTGCGGACCGACCGGAGGTGTTCGGCGAAACGATCGCCATGCGGAGGCTTGGCGATCGTTTCCAGCACTTTGGGTCTTCTTTTGTAAACCAGCATATGCAGTTCCTTGTTTCTACCTTTAGCATTATGAGCCTGGTATTGGAACCACTGCACATGATAACTATGAGAAGCAAGAGAGAAGTTAGATTTTAACTTCCTTCCCTGCAGACAAAGAGGAATTAGTGGGAGTGGGGAATCTACACCTGCTTCTTCAGTTATACTAGATATCTACTGCAGATAGGTTCAGAACCAGGCTGAGTGCTCTGCATAGAAGGCTTGGATACCAAATAAAGTCATACAGCAGAGAAAGAGGTCATTTGGCTCATCACGTCCACGCCAGTCATCAAGGACCCATCCATATTAATCCCATTTATCATGGATTGTGGCCTTCAGAATGTCACATGCTGGAAATCTGAAATGAAAACAAGATCCTTGAAGATAGAGAAATAGTGTCAACATTTTGGGACAATGATTGCCTGTAGCCTTCTCCGCTTTCGTGATTCAATGGTTATTGTAATTTTGGATAGACTTTAGAGATACAGTCTGGAAACGGACCCTTTGGCTCACTCACCCAGTCAATGTCAACCAGTGATCACCCCATACGCTAACGCTATCCTACACAACAGGGACAATTTATAATTTTTTTTTAAACTGAAGCCAATTAACCTACAAACCTCTTTGGAGTGTGGGAGGACCTAGTGAGTCACAGGGAGAATGTACGACCTCCGTACAGACTGCACCGTATACAGGATCAAACCCGGGTCTCTTGCACGCAGCGACGATCTCAAATGTAAAAGGAATGTCCATTGAGAATTTCTGGCCCCGTGGACCTTTTGTAGGCGTTTTCACAGCAGAAATTCCCAGCTATAATCAGATTTAAAGCCAACTGCCAAGACAAATTTTCTCATTTGGTTTCAAGTTCGCAAACTCCACAGGTTGGGTGGGAGCAGAGTATTCACCTCCTTAACCGAGTGGAGAAAATAGGAAGACAATAAATTGTTTAAGAAGGAACTGCAGATGCTGGAAAATCGAAGGTAGACAAAAATGCTGGAGAAACTCAGCGGGTGAGGCAGCATCTATGGAGCGAAGGAAATAGGCAACGTTTCGGGCCGAAACCCAAAACGTTGCCTATTTCCTTCGCTCCATAGATGCTGCCTCACCCGCTGAGTTTCTCCAGCATTTTTGTCTAAGACAATGAATAGGAAAGGTTTAGAGGGATACGAGTTTAGATTATAGCACATGTGCCGAGGTTACAGTGAAAAGCTTTGATTGCGTGCTAACCAGTCAGCAGAAAGACAATACATGATTACAATCGAGCCATCCACAGTGTGTCGATTCCCATCCATCCAGGAAGACAATGGATCTTCACTGTGTGACAACTCCAACAAAAGTTTGAGGGACAGCCTCTGTACATGATCACAGAACATAGAACAGTAACGTTATTGCGGACCGACCGGAGGTGTTCGGCGAAACGATCGCCATGCGGAGGCTTGGCGATCGTTTCGCCGAACACCTCCGGTCGGTCCGCAATAACCAACCTGACCTCCCGGTGGCTCAGCACTTCAACTCCCCCTCCCATTCCGTATCTGACCTCTCTGTCCTGGGTCTCCTCCATGGCCACAGCGAGCAACACCGGAAATTGGAGGAAATGCACCTCATATTCCGCTTGGGCAGTCTACATCCTGGGGGCTTGAACATTGAATTCTCCCAATTCTGCTAGCCCTTGCTGTCCCCTCCCCTTCATCAGCCCTCTGGTTGTCTCCTCCCCTCCCCCAGCCCTCGGGCTCCTCCTCCGCCTTTTTTCCTTTCTTCTCCCCACCCCCTATCAGTCTGAAGAAGGGTTTCGGCCCGAAACGTTGCCTATTTCCTTCGCTCCATAGATGCTGCTGCACCCGCTGAGTTTCTCCAGCATTTTTGTGTACCTTCGATTTTCCAGCATCTGCAGTTCCTTCTTTAACAGTAACATTAGCCCACACTGTCTGTCTCTGTCAGGAGCTCAAAAGAAAACTGATTACAAGCTTTTTGTGTGTGCTAACCAGTCAGCAGAAAGTGCTAAATAATTACAATCGAGCCATCCAGATACACAATAAAGACAATAGTGTGAATAACATTTAGTGCAAGATGAAGTCCAGTAAAGTCCGATCAAAGATGGTCCAAGGGTCTCCAATAAGGTAGATAGTAGCTCAGGACTGCTCTCTGGTTGGTGATAGGATGTTTCAGTGGGATATGAGCCAAATGCAGGCAACTGGAACTAACTTAGATGGGTCATCTTGGTTGGTATGGATGTTGGGCCTGTTTCTATGCTGTATGACTGTGACTCTATAATACCAGAGCTATAATTGATAATGTTACAAAGTGCAGCTCACGTGGTTAGTGGTTGATGTGCAGATGTTAAAACCGGGTGGGTTTCAGAGTACCAGCTAAACCCTTTTTCCGACTGAAGGCAGAGGAGACGCTGTCACTGAGATGTATAGTGTCCTGCATTGTCCTGAAATTGTTCTTATTTCTCTCCAGCTGACAGAAACCGCCATGCTAGAACGAAAGCAGCATATCCTGAATGCGTTAAACAGCTATAAAAGCCGGTGAGATCTTGTCTTGTGTTTTCAATTTGAGCAAAGTGGGGAAAAAGCACATCTGCGTTTCATGACTTTGGTTTTGTGAGAACATTCTGCTGGAAGCAGTCCAGGTGCAGCAACTATTAGATGCTGGCGTTTTGTCTTCATGCTGCTCCAGTGAGCAATTTCTCACTCCACAGTATATTGAAGCTGGATAAAGTCTGAAGAAGGGTCTCGACCCAAAACGTCACCCACTCCTTCTCTCCATAGATGCTGCCCTCACCCGCTCCGTTACTCCAGCATTTTGTGTCTACCATATTGAAGCCGGAGCAGTTCCGACACATGAACAGGCCCTTCAGCCCACAATGTCAAGACTAGCTCTTATCTCTCTGCACAGAATCCATGCCACCATTGCACACGCAACGTTGCCAATAAAATTGAATTTGTGTGTTTCTTAAAGGGCTTGAATTCAACGTGTAAAACCCATCAGAAACTGAGCTCCAAGTATGTAGCATAGGTCAGTTTAGTTTAGAGATGCAGTGTGGAAACGGGTCCTTAGGACCACCATGTCCGCACCGACCAGCATTCGCCCCATATACTAACACTACCCTGCACACTAGGGACAATTACAATTTTCACCGAAGCCAAATAATTAACTTACAAACTTGTACATCTTGGGAGGAAACCGGGCACCCGGAGAAAAACCTACACGGTTACGGGGAGAACGTACAAACGCCGTACAGACAGCACCGTAGTCAGGATGGAACCCGAGTCCTCTGGTGCTGTAAGGCAGCAGCTCTACCCGCTGCTCAAGGAGCACCTCTCCCTTTAAGATCTGCTTTTTACAGCGAATTTGACGATTCAATAACATCAATCGAGCAGGAATTCCTCTTGTAAAAGTTGCCACCTACTGTCAGCAGCAGCAGCTAGCTACTGGCACTGTGCAATGTCTCCTGTGCTCACTCATGCAATGGGGGTCAACTCTAGATCCAATTTGCAGCTGTTTTTGCCAAAGTCATAAGGATGGGTGTTATGGAATTGTTACTCTAGACTGCTGGTGGAGACCAGGGGTTAATGTTTGGTTCAAACCAAGGGTTAAATGCCATATTGAGAAGGAGAATTAGTGTCTTTTTATTTTGGTTTGCCAACCATTGATCACACGCTCACACTAGTTCTATGTTATTCCACTTTTTCATCCAATGTACTGCCTCATCTACTTTCTCGTCCAGTCCCTACACTCTAGGGGACAATTTTACAGAGGCCAATTAACCTACATACCCACATGTCTCGAGGATGAGAGCACCCATAGGAAACCCACGTGGTTACAGGGAGAACATGCAAGCTCCACACAGACAGCACCCGAGGTCAGGGTGGAACCCAGGTCTCTGGAGTTGGAAGGTCTTTATGCAGGATAGCTGCACTTTATGTACTCATCATCTTTGATCGGACTTCAGTCTGTGGTGTGTCATGTCCAATCTTGATTAGTACGGGTGTCGGGGGTTATGGGGAGAAGGCAGGAGAATGGGGTTAGGAGGGAGAGATCGATGAGCCGTGATTGAACGGTGGAGTGGACAAGATGGGCCGAATGGCTAATTCTGCTCCTATCACTTATGACCTTATGATCTTCCTTAGACTATACGACTATATTCGTGCTGAACATAATGCCAAGTTCAACTAATCTCTGCCTGGACGTCGTCGTCTTTCATGTCCATCTTCCATGTTTCAAGTGTTGACATCGCTGTCATCGTCCATCCTGCAAACGACGCAAGCTTCCGGCGTCAGTCAGTGGGAGCCATCACTTGTTGCAATAGATGATGGTGCTAGCAGAATTAGCCCAGGATACTTCCAGTTTCCAGCCCCGCCACGTGGACGCTTCTGCTGTGGGGCCTGTCTGCATGTGATGAAGCATTTAGCATCTGTTTCTAGGAACTTCATGAGTTTCATCCATGTGAGAGGCATAGGTTTCCAATCCCCTCACTGTCTCTCTGGTGCTTGTCTCTTCGGTATTTCACCCCATCCAATTCTTCCCTCTTGCTCTGCAAATGTAACCACTACACCCTTGATAGTCTAGACCCAGAGCGCTGGAGACTTCTCTCTTGAACTGTCAAGGTGATTATTAATACCCCACAGCACCCCACCCACATATGAACTAAGTTTCAGATCATTTGCCTGGATATCTCAGATAATGTCAGCTATGGCTTGCTTCTGAGTCAGAAGGTTATGGGTTCAAGTCCCACCATAGACACATCAACTGAAACAGCAGGACTGAGGGAATATCGTTCTATTGAGCTTCTATCAGGTAGGCAAGGCTCGGTGCTGGGACCACGGCTATTTACAATATAAATGATTTAGATGAAGGGATTACAAGTAACATTAGCAAATTAGCAAATTACACAAAGCTGGGTGGCAGTGTGAACTGTGAGGAGGATGCTATGAGAATGCCGGGTGACTTGGACAGGTTGGGGAAGTGGGCAGATGCATGGCAGATGCAGTTTAATGTGGATAAATGTGAGATTATCCACTTTGATAGCAAAAACAGGAAGTCAGATTATTATCTAAATGGTGTCAAGTTGGGAAAAGGGGAAGTACAACGGGATCTGGGGGGTCCTTGTTCATCAGTCAATGAAAGTAAGCATGCAGGTACAGCAGGCAGTGAAGAAAGCGAATGGCATGTTGGCCTTCATAACAAGAGGAGTTGAGTATCGGAGCAAAGAGGCCCTTCTGCAGTTGTACAGAACCCTAGTGAGACCACACCTGGAGTATGTGTGCAGTTTTGGTCTCCAAATTTGAGGAAGGACCTTCTTGCTATTGAGGGAGTGCAGCGTAGGTTCACAAGGTTAATTCCCGGGATGGCGGGACTGTCATATGCTGAGAGAATGGAGTGGCTGGGCTTGTACACGCTGGAATTTAGAAGAATGAGAGGAGATCTAATTGAAACATATAAGACTATTAAAGGTTTGGACACGCTAGACGCAGAAAACATGTTCCCGATGTTGGGTGAGTCCAGAACCAGGTGCCACAGTTTAAGAATAAGGGGTAAGCCATTTAGAACGGAGATGAGGAAACACTTTTTCACACAGTGTTGTGAGTCTGTGGAATTCTCTCCTTCAGAGGGTGGTGGAGGCAGGTTCCTCTGGATACTTTCAAGAGAGCTAGATAGGGATCTAAAGATAGCAGAGTCGGGGGATATGGGGAGAAGGCAGGAGCGGGGTACTGATTGTGGATGATCAGCCATGATCACATTGAATGGCGGTGTTGGCTTCGAAGGGCCGAATGGTCTACTCCTGCACTTATTGTCTATTGTATGGAAATACTCTGGCACTACCACTTCGAAGAAGGGTCATGGAATTCCAGAGCGGCATTGTTGCGCAGCGGTAGAGTTGCTGCCTTGAAGCGCCAGAGACCCGGGTTCGATCCTGACTAAGGGTGCTGTGTGTACGGAGTTTGTTCGTTCACCCCGTGTCCTGCGTGGGTTTTACCCGGATGCTCCAATTTCCTCCCACACTCCAAAGATGTACAGGTTTGCAGGTTAAATGGCTTTGGTAAAACTGTAAATTGTCCCTAGCGTGTGTAGGGTAGTGTTAGTGTGCAGGGGTCGCTGGTCGGCACAGACCCGGTGGGCCGAAGGGCCTCTTTCGGCGCTGTCTCCTCTAAACTAAACTAAACTAAACCTCTTCTCGTGGCACTTTTGTCTGAAGCAGGTGTGATGTAGGAAGGAACTGCAGATGCCAGTTTATACCCAAGATAGACACAAAGTGCTGGAATATCCCGGTGCGTCACGCAGCATCTCTGGAGAAAAAGGAATAGGTGAAAGTTCTCATTACGGGCTCCACCCTTCCTGAGGTCATCTGTTGCCAGCCCTGTGGTTCTGACCTTTCTTGCCCTCCCACCCACCACCCTCACCCCTATCTTTCAATCTGAGAAGGATTGAAAGTGTCACCCATTCCTCCTCTCCTGAGATGCTGCCTGAGCTGCTGAGTTACTCCCAGCACTTTGTGGCCATCTGCAGTATAAACCAGCATCTGCAGTTCCTTTCTACACATTCTATACTCAGTACCTGACTGATGAAGGACAATGTACAGAAAGCCTCCTTTGAAACCCCTATCTACATGATTATGTGAGCAGAATGTCAAGCATGATGTACGTGGGCATGCATCCCCCACGTCAGGGATGGTTTATGATGGGCTTTTGTAGGCTGCAAAGGCTCAAGGCTTTTGCTTTCAAAGACTGTGATTTAATTAGTGCTGTAAACTTAAACCCAAGGATAGGGAACCAGATAATGCTGATAAAGAGGTGTTCAACGTCCTTATCTTTCGTGTTGCAGATTTATCTGTGGTAAAGAAATTAAGAAGAAGAAATGTATTTTCCGTCTCCGTACTCGAGTGCCGCCAGTTCCTCCCAGTGTGATTCTGCCCGATAACATCGGCCAGTTGACCGATCACGCCTCCACCGAGATCAAGAGGCGAGGAAAAAACGTGCTGGTGTTTGCACCTAAATATGGGTGAGTACTGTATACATTTATACTGCACGACCTGCGAATCCAGGGAACACGTCTGACCAGTGAAAACTTTGCAGCTGTATTGATGGTGAAACCATTAATCTTCTGTTGTTGAATCAAGAACTGGTTCAGCTCGAGTAACGTTAACGGTGCAAATCTTGACGTTACACCCAGCTGCCTCGCAGCCTTGGGAGGTGTAACAGGTGTAATGTTGAGGCTCTATAAAGGGGCAAGTAATTAGGAATATTGTGAGCAATTTTGGGCACCATATCTGAGGAAAGATGTGCTGGCTCTGGCGAGGGTCCAGGGGAGGTTTACAAGAATAATCCCAGGAATAAGTAGGTTAACATATGATGAGCGTTTGTCGGCACTGGGCCTGTACTCGCTGGAGTTTAGAAGAATGAGGAGGGACCTCATTGAAACGTACAGAATAGTGAAAGGCCTGGATAGAGTGGATGTGGAGAGGATGTTTCCACTGGTGGGAGAGTCTAGGACTAGAGATAGCCTCAGAATTAAAGGACGTTCTTTTAGGAAGATGAGAAATGTCTGTAGTCAGCGGCTGGTGAATCTGTGGAATTCTTTGCCACAGAAGGCTGTGGAGTCCGTCAGTGGATATTTTTAAGGCAGAGATAGATAGATTCTTGATCAGTACAGGTGTCAGAGGTTATGGGGAGAAGGCAGGAGAATGGGCTTCGGAGGGAGAGATAGATCAGCCATGATTGAATGATGGAGTAGACTTGATGGGCCGAATGGTCAAATTCTACTCCTATCACATGACATAACATCTGACGAGATTCAAAGAGTTTTGCTAGACTGTTCTCACACACAAGAATGAGGAGGACCTCATTGAAAATTACCAAATAGTAAAAGGCCTGGATAGAGTGGATGTGGTGAGGATGTTTCCACTAGTGGGAAAGTCTAGGACCAGAGGCCTGTAAATAAAAGGGCGTATCTTTAGAAAGGAGATGAGGAGGAATTTCTTTAGTCAGAGGGTGGTGAATCTGTGGAACTCATTGCCTCAGTCATTGGGTATTTTTAAGGTGCAGATTGACAGATTCCTGATTAATAAGGGTGTCAGGGGTTATGGGGAGAAGGCAGCAGAATGGGGTTGAGAGGGAAAGGTAGATCGGCCATGATTGAATGGCGTCGTAGACTAGATGGGCTGAATGGCCTAATTCTGCTCCCGTGACTTATGAACTTGTTTTCTGCTTTTACCTGCCTGTCACTTCTCTCAAGGAATGAGCACCTTGAAGCTGTGTTCCAACCTCCAACGGGATGCGAGTTTGTCTTTCACCTTGCTTACCCTAAATGTATTCGGATTCCCTTCTTTAGTCAGCTGGAGCGTTGACCAAATCTCACTCCCTGATTAAATCGCGCTTCTTGTCTCCAGTTTCCAGTTCTGACGGGGAGCTGTTGCCCTGAAACAATGACTCCGTTCCTCCGTTCCACAGATGCTGACTGCCCTGCTGTGCGTATGATGCATGTTGCGTGTGTACATGCCTATGCTCTGTGTGTTGTTCCACAGGCCGCTGCCAGATGTACCCCAGCCTCGCCGGCCACAGCTGCCCCTGAAATGGGGCCGGAGGAACAGGAAGTCGAGCTGGTTTCTGCAGGATGCTGTGCCAAAGGTCAGTCACCCACCTGGGGTCACGGAACCCTGGGCAACCTGCACTGACAATCGATGCCTTGATGTTACTTTATTGTCACGTGTGCCTGGGTACAGTGAAACGCACAAAACCTGGTCAAATCCTGCTGCGGACCTGAGCGAGGCAGTACACTCCTGTCGCCACCTTTCTGTTGCAGACTACGTTACAAAGGTTCACCGAACAGTCCCATCCGCTGCCTGTAGATGGCAGCAGCCCCACCCCGCCGGGTCCCCCTTCATTCTCGGCGGCCCCCACCAAGTCCCCCCCATTGTTGTCAAGGGTCCACCTTGTTCTCGATGGTCCCCATAGCTTGCGGGTTCCTCCTCGTTCTTGATGGTCCACCTCCCTCTGGGATCTCTCCTCGCCCTCTGGTCCCGTCATGAGCAGTGGTTCAGGGCAGATTTTGGAGGCCACGGTAGGTGTGCCGGCCCCACCGACCTAGTCCTCCATTGTTGGAGAGCCTGTCCTGCTTCCTGGGACAATCCTGAAGATGGGGCCCCACCAGAAATGTCACCAGTCCTTGTTCCCTAGAGATGCTGCCTGACTCACTGAGTTACTCCAGCACTATGTGTGTGTGTGTATAAGGTAAAGCCAGCCTGACACTGGCCTCCTCCTGAATCACAGACTCCGGAGGTGACAGGAACTGGTGACAATCTGTAATCTCCTTCAACAATCGCCCAGACGTGGTGATTACCCAGAATGATTCCATGGACAATGGGCGGCACGGTGGCGCAGCAGTACAGTTGCTGCCTCACAGCGTCAGAGACCCAGGTTCAATCCTGACCACGGGTGTTGTCTGTACGGAGTTTCTACGTTCTCCCTGTGACCATGTGGGGTTTCTCCGGGTGCTCTAGTTTCCTCCTGCACTCCAAAAGATTACAGGTTTGTAGGTTAATTGGCATTAATAAAATTGTAAATTGTCTCTAATGTACTGGGCGATCAGTGGTTGGCGTGGACTCGGTGGGCTGAAGGGCCTGTTTCTGCGATGTATCCCAAAAGTCTAAATTGTAAAGTTAAGGCCGTGTCTTACCTGTTTGCGGTCATCGGCGGTGAAGCGCGGTGTCGCCGGTAGCGAGGACCGCGCGGCAAGGGCGAGAGCGTCGAGCCTATCCACCGGAGCGCCGCACAGATGTTGCGCGGGGGCCGAGTTAATTCAAACACGGCGGGTCCCACGTGCTTGCGGTAAGTAAAAAAAGGGCGGGCCGACTGCGATGACGTCGGCCCCCCGCACGTGACTCACCAGCGGCGGCTGTGGCGGCGGCCATCCTGATCGCGGCGCTGTAGCAGTGGCTGTGCCTGCGGCCGCGCAGCACACGTGCCTCACTGGCGGCGGCACGTGCGTCACTGGCGGAGGCTGTGGCAGAGGAGGTTTGACGCACGGCGCTCGACCCACACTGGCGGTGGCCCGTGCGAGCGGCCGTGCGCACTTGTGCATCACTGGTGGAGGTTGTGCGGTGAGTATTTGGTTTTCGACATTGTCGATTTTATTTTTGCACCGCGCGGTGTTGGGAACACCGCCACACGGCCCGGGAATTGTTCTTTCTCACGAGTGCGCGGTCTATGGCGGCAGATTCTTCCCGTTTCGCCGCCAATGACCGCAGATTCGTGAGACAGACCTTTAAAGACTTTAGTCCCATTGCAAGATTTAGTTCAATTGAGAGATCCAGCATGGAAACAGGCTCTTGGGCCCACCAAGTCCATGCCGACCATCTCACTAGTTCTATATTATCCCATTTTCTCATCCACTCCCACACACTTGGGGACAATTTTACAGAGGGCCACACGACCTTGGAGTGTGGGGGGAAACCGGAGCACCGGGGAAACCCACGCGGTCACAGGGAGAACGCGCAAACTCCACACAGACATCACCCTGAGGTCAGGATCGAACCGCTGGGGCAGAAGCTCTACGAACTGCACCACTGCGCTTGTGTGATGTTGTTAACAAAATGTGATCGTCACTGTGCATTGAAGGAGATTTCACATTGGTGACGCGTTTTAATTCTAAAGTGTTATGATGTTAATTTGCATTAACACATTAATTGTTATTTATGTTTCATTTGTCCCATCGCAGAGCGATTTCTCAACAGCTGAGAGCACGAGCTACCACTTGGCCAACATATTTGACTTTACAGTGGACGACATGCAGAGTTTGAAAAGGTGAGTAAGTTCCCACCTTAGAGTTCCCACCCTAAGCAGGTCCAGGCATCTCCTGCTGCTGACTGCTCTGTCTTTAGACTGTGGAGATACAGCGTGGGAACAGGCCCTTTGGCCCAATAAGTCCATGCTGACCAGCGCTCACCCCATACACTAGCACTATGATATATACTAGGGACAATTTATAATTTACAGTTCCCAGCGGTCACCCTGTACACTAGCACTATCCTACACACTAGGGACAATTTACAGAAGCCAATTTATAAAGCTTTTAAGAAGGAACTGCAGATGCTGGAAAATCGAAGGTAGACAAAAATGCTGGAGAAACTCAGCGGGTGCAGCAGCATCTATGGAGCGAAGGAAATGGGCAACATTTCGGGTCTGAAGAAGGGTTTCAGCCCGAAACGTTGCCTATTTCCTTCGCTCCATAGATGCTGCTGCACCCGCTGAGTTTCTCCAGCATTTTTGTCTAACCTACAAAGCTGTCGGTCTTTGGAGTGTGGGAGGAAACTGGAGCACCCAGAGTAACCCCACGTGGTCACGGGGAGAACGTACAAACTCCGTACAGACAGCACCCGTAGTCGGGATTGAACCCGGGTCCCTGGCGCTGGAAAGCAGCAACTCTACCGCTGCGCCACCATGCTACCCTGGCCTTGGACCAGGGCTTCCCATTGATGGCATGGGTTTGCATTGAGCCCGAGGACAAGTGATTGTTGCCACGGCAACAGGTGCACGCACAAACCCTGCGGCTTCATCCTTGTTGTACCCCAGGGTGGTGATGGCCACTGCCATGGTGGCGACACAGGCCTTCACTTCCCTGTACAGTAGAGTAGAGGAACCGACCAACAATCCAGAGACCTGAGTTCAAATCCCAGCAGGGCAGGAGTGGAATTGAAATTCCCTTAGTAATTTGAAATAAGGACTGCTCGTCTTAAGTTTCAAGCTCGGGTTTATTGTCCTAAGCATAACTACAGTGAGATGCAGGTACAATGAAACATCCGGCCTGCAGCATCATCACAGGCACATACACGCACACAGGCAAACGGGACTGGCTCAGATGGGGTATCTTGGTCAACATGGACGAGTTGGGCCGAAGGGCCTGTTGCCGTGCTGTCTGACTCCATAGCTCCATTCAATGACTTCCAAACACACACAAAATTATTTATAAATTACACATCAAATTCCAAAAGAAGACAAGACATTAGTGGAAAGGCACGTATAAGAAGGAACTGCAGATGCTGGTTTATAGCGAAGATAGACACAAAGTGCTGGAGTAACTCAGCGGGACAGGCAGTACCTCTGGAGAAAAAGGACGATTTTCAGAAGAAGGGTTCCGACCTGAAATGTTACCCATCCTTTTTCTCCAGAGGTGTTGCCTGACACGCTGAGTTATTCCAGCACTTTGTGTCTGCCTTCATTGGAAAAGCATGATTCGATTAAAAAAGTCCCAGGTAGTGCAAGCGGTGAACTGTTGCCGAGGCAGGGTTAGGGTTATGCAGGTCGGCTCAAGAACCTCTGTAAGAAAGTATCTGTTCCTGATCTTGGTGGTGTGGGACTTCAGGCTTGTGTACCTCCTGCCCGAGGGTGGCCGTGAGAAGAGGGCACGCCCTGGATGGTGGGGATCATTGATGATAGATGCCGCCGCCTTCAGGCAGAGCCTGGTTGAGATGTTTTCGATGGTGGGGAGGGCTGTGGCCGTGATAGACCGGGCTGAGTCCAACACTCTCTGTAGCCTCTTGCCTTCCTGTCCGTTAGAGAGTTGCCGTGCCAGGCCGTGACGCGACCAATCGGGGCCGTGAGGATGAGCACAAAGAAAACCTCACCATGCAGGAAAACATTGTTGAGTTTAGTTTAGAGATGCAGCAGGCCCTTCGGCCCACCAAATCTGTGCAGACCGGCGATCCCTGTACATTGATTTCTATCCTACAGGGAGAAGGTACAAACTCCGTACAAACAGCACCCATAGTCAGGATCGAACCTGGGTCTCTGGTGCTGTGAGGCAGCAACTCTACCGTGCCGCCCATTTCTGCCACCGTTGGCAGTGTGGGTCTAGCGTGTGGTTGAGACCAGGCACATCCTCTATGCCAACCGTTGACCAGGCTGCTCAGTGCGACTGGGGTGGCAACAGACATTGGCATTGCCAGTGCTGAGATACTTGCAGAAGTAGTAGTAATCTCTTTATTGGCATTGCACTATGGTACAACGACATTTAAAAGTCAATCCCACGGTGCGATTCACAAGAGCAATTTTAAATATATAAGAAAAGGTAAAAATATATACATATAAAAAAAAATTACAGGTAAATAACAATAGCAGCTGAGGTAGAACCATTCAGTTGAATGTGAGTGTTATTTCTTATTTTGCATTGTTAAGTTCACGTATGGCTATGGGGTAGAAGCTGTCTCTGAGTCTGTTTGTGGGGGTTTTGAAAGACCTGTACCGTCTGCCAGAGGGCAGCAGGTGGAACAGGTTGTGTCCAGGGTGGGAAGGGTCCTTCAGGATGTTGGCTGCCCTGCCAAGGCAGCGAGAGCTGAAGATGTCCTTCAGGGAGGGCAGTGGGCAGCCAGTGATTTTTTGTGCGGTGTTGATGACCCTTTGAAGGGCTCTCCTGTCCGCTGCAGAGCAGCTGGCATACCATGTGGTTATACAGTACGCCAGCACACCCTCGATGGAGCAGCGGTAGAAGGACACCAGCAGCTTCTCCTCCAGGTTGTTTTTCCTGAGGATCCTCAGAAAGTAGAGTCGCTGCTGGGCCTTCTTGACTGCTGTGGTGGTGTTTGTAGTCCAGGAGAGATCCTCCGTAATTTGTGTGCCCAGGAATCTGAAGTCTGAGACCCTTTCCACACAGTCCCCATTGATGAATAGGGGTTTGAGGGCTGCATTGTTCTTACGGAAGTCTATGATAATTTCCTTTGTTTTTGTGGTGTTTAGGATGAGGTTGTTGTCTGAACACCACGCTGCCAGTCTTTGGACTTCCTCCCTGTAGGCTGTCTCATCTCCTCCTGAGATACGTCCAACCACAGTCGTGTCGTCCGCAAACTTGACGATGGTGTTAGTGGAGTGGGCGGGGGCACAATCGTGGGTGTAGAGGGCGTAGAGGAGGGGGCTCAACACACAGCCCTGTGGGGAGCCGCTGCTGAGTGTGATGGGGGTGGAGAGGTGATGGCCCAGTCTGACGGTCTGGGGGCGGTTAGACAGAAAGTCCTTGATCCAGAGGCAGATGGGTTGGGAGAGTCCTAAGTCCATGAGTTTGGTAACCAGTCTGCTGGGGATGATCGTATTGAAGGCGGAGCTAAAGTCAATGAAAAGCATCCTCACATAGCTCCCCTGGTGTTCGAGGTGGGTCAGTGCAGTGTGAAGAGCAGTGGCGATGGCATCCTTAGTGGACCTATTTGCTCTGTAGGCAAACTGGTGTGGATCGAAGGTGGGCGGGAGGCTGGCTTTGATGTGCTGCTGGACCAGCCTCTCGAAACACTTCATGATGACTGGTGTGAGAGCGACCGGTCGGTAGTCGTTAAGGCCACTGATAACAGGCTGTGTTGGTAGTGGGATGATTGTGGCAGACTTCAGGCATGGTGGGATGATGGATTTGGACAGGGACAGGTTGAAGATTTTCGTGAAGACCTCGGAGAGCTGGTCTGCACATTCCTTCAGAACCCTTCCTGTCACGCCATCCGGGCCGGCAGCCTTCCTCGGGTTCGCTGCCCTGAGCACCCGCCTCACTTCATGCTCCTGCACAGTGAGGGTGTAGTTGTTGTTGTCAGGGGCTGGTGGGAGAATGGTGACGAGCTCCTCTGGTTCTGCCTCGAAGCGAGCAAAGAAGCAGTTCAGCTCCTCTGCCAGTGAGGCGTCGCCGTCGGCCGTCGTGCTGTTGCTGGGCTTGTAGTTGGTGATGTGCTGGATGCCCTGCCACACCCGCCATGGATCGTTGTTGTTAAAGTGGTCCTCTATCTTCCTCTTATGGGCTGCTTTGGCATCCCTGTTGCCTTTCTTCAGGTTGGCTCTAGCAGCACTGTACAGGGCTCTGTCGCCAGACCTGAAGGCGGTGTTGCCGTCCTTGAGGAGAGTTTGGACCTCTTTTGTCATCCACGGCTTCTGGTTGGGGTACACCCGGATGAGTTTGTCGACGGTGACGTTGTCAACACAGTTCTGGATGTAAAAGAGTACCGTGGATGTGTACTCCTCCAAGTCCTGATTTCCAAAAATGGCCCAGGCACGGCACAGGGCCCTGACAGCCACTGTCACCGCTGCTGGCCACAAAGCCCACTGGCCACCTCCGCACCCTGGAAACCAGCTCCTTCCTTTCAAAGCTTCATACGTGATAGGAACAGAATCCCAGAGGTCGTAAAATGTCCTGGGAACATTCCAGAGCAGGAGGGCCAGCAATCAAATCCAAAAGGTGTAGTTATTATGGTTTACCATAATTTATTTATTTATTTAGCGAATGCAAAGTCCTTTAGCCATCTTTACCATAATAAACTGCTTGGACATCACTTACATCCCTTGAAACAAAGAGCATCATAAGTTCATAAGATTTTGGAGCAGAATTAGGCCATTCGGCCCATCAAGAATACTTCGCCATTTAATCATGGCTGATCTATCTCTCCCTCCCAACCCCATTCTCCTGCCTTCTCCCCACATCCGTTAACACCCGTACTAATCAAGAATCTATCTATGCATTAAAAATATCCATTGACGGCCTCCACAGCCTTCTGTGGCAATGAGTTCTGCAGATTCACCGCGCTCTGACTAAAGACTACTTTCCGTCCCAGTTTCAGCGATCGCTCGGAGGAAAGCTTCAACGTGGACCTGGATTCGACAGATGCAGCAAGCACATCTGGATCTGCCTCAACAAGCTCCTCTGGAGACTCCCGGTGAGTTCCTGCTAACTTAGTCATAGTGATACAACGTGGAAACAGGCTCTTCAGCCCACCTTGCCCACACTGACCAACATGTCCCAGCTACACTAGTCCCACCTGCCTGCGTTGGCCCCATATCCCTCTAAACCTGTCCTATCCATGTACTTGTCTAACTGTTTCTTAAACGTTGCAATAGTACCTGTGTCAACTACCTTCTCAGGCAGCTTGTTCCATGCATCCACAACCCTCTGTGTGGAAAAAGTTACCTTTCACACATATTTAATCTTTTCCCCCTCACCTTAAACCTATATCCTCTGGCTCTTGATTCCCCTCCTATTCCTATTCCTCTCCTGATTTTATACACCTCTATAAGATCACCACTCATCCTCCTGCGCTCCAAGGAATAGAGTCCTAGCCTGCTCTAGGAACCATGCACCTGTACTCCTAGATCCCTCTGCTCTACAACACTCCCCAGAGACTACCATTCACTGTGTAGGTTCTGCCCATGTTGGTGCTTCCAAAATGCAATACCATTCCCCAGTCCACATGCCCAACCGATCAAGATCCTGCTGCAATTTTCTGACAACCATCTTCACTGTCTACAATCCCACCCACTTTTGTGTCATCTGCAATTGGCCGAGCATGCCAGGTACGTTCTCGTCCAACTGATCGATGTAGATGACAAACAGCAATGGGGCCCAGCACGGAACCCTGAAGCCACACCACTATAGTCACAGGCCTCCAGTCCAAGAAGCAACCTTCCACCATCACTCTGCTTCCTTACATGAAGACAATTTTCTCTCCACACTTGTCCACATCCCTTTGCCAACGCTGGTTGTTTTTGTCTCGGGTTGTTGAAACCCCAGAAAGCGGGCAATGCTGGTTCTCACTGCAGATAGACACAAAATGCTGGGGTTACTCAGCGTGACAGGCAGCACCTCTGGAGAGAAGGAATAGGGTGACATTTCAGGTCGAAAACCTTCCCGAAACGACACCTATTCCTTTTCCCCAGAGATGCCTCCTGACCCGCTGAGTTACTCCAGCATTTTATGTCTATCTTCGGTGTAGACCAGCATCTGCAGTTCCTTCCTACACGCTGGTTGCCACTGTGTTGGGCAGTTATCGTGGAGCCTGGGAACTCTCTGGGTGTTCCTACATTGCGTTACTTTATGACGCCGCTGATGGTCTGTGTTCCCGCCCCACAGAAGGATGGCGGGGAGCCAAAAGAGAAAGGCGCCGATGGAATACTCGCTGAACGCCAACGACAGCCGTAAGGAAGCCGTCTACACGCACACAGCCAACGGATTGGGTCGGGCGGAGCAAGCGATGGAGAATAACTACCACAGCGTGCACACCTTTGACAGCATGAGTGATGACGAGACCTCCATCTCCAACCTCAAGTCGTCCATCAGCAGCTACTTTGGCGCGGCGGGCAGGCTGGCCTGCAGAGAGAGGTTCCACGTCCTGGCCCGCAGGGAGACGCTGGACGGCAGCATCCAGTACCTCGTTCAGTGGGAAGGCTCCACTACATACTGAGCCGCAGCTCGGCAACCCCAGGGTTCAGCCCCAGGGCCTGAAACCATCGCCCGTGCCTGGTGCAAGGTGAAAAAACAGCCACCTGTGGAGACCAGAGAGAGACTGTTAATTGAAGACTTGAGATCGTAGGCACTCGCTGTGCCAACTCGTTTAAGACAACGTTGGTACCGCACCCGCTTTCTGCTGCTAGTAGTCGCTAGTGTTAGTTATTACTCGACCGAGGAGCATTTACAGTGCAATCCTGAGATGTATTTGTAATGAATGAATACTGGACTGGCTTTACCTGGCCACGAGTGCAGTGGAGGGGGAGTTGATGTGGAGAGCGGGCAGCATCTGTCCCCACACTGACCCCACGATTCACCACCCTCTGCTCACTCCTCCTGGTCCTGCCTCATTGAGGCCAGTCAATGGCTCCAGAGTTGATTTGCAAGCCCTATTCAAAGATGGTCCTGTGCTTCAGGGAAGGAAACCGGGAAGTTTTATTTGACCAAGTGACTGAGGTGGAGATGTGAAAGTTGTGAATGTAAATGGAATGTGATTTATTTTTGTTGTTGCAGGTTTGAGAAGTGCAGGCCGAGAGAGCGGTGATTGGAAATGGATGTTTCTGGTGTACTGAGAATGTTTCATTGTAGAGTGGGAACAGGCCTGACTAAGTTGATCTTGTAGGCTCCACTGTATCTGCTGCACATTTAACACTGCTTTTATTTAATCTATTTCCACCCACAGCTCTGCTTTAGATTTAGAATCAGACCAGCTGTCATGTAGCCACTTGTGAATGATCAAAGTGCACCTGACTTTGGAGAGACCGCTCTCAGCTGCTTCAATCTGCTACTAGCCGGCTTTATGGAAAGATTCAGACTGTGGCCAAAGTCAGTGGCCTTGTCCGTTGATCTGTGTCGGGGACGTGAGAGCTGTGTTGTCCCGGCTGCTGCTCCTCAACGCCTCTCGCAAGGGGCTCCAGGGTGCCCCGTGCTGTGGGTGAAGCCAGGCTACGTACACAATGCTTTGACACAATGTGAATGGACATGTTTTATACAGTGCTGCTCTCGCTGTGTGGATCTGACCAGGCAGATTTCACACCTTTGCAATTTACACCCTTTGAGAACCGGCTGGGCCCACCTGCGCTGGCGGCCGCTGTTACACCCCTGTTAGCCCGTGGCTTTCCGCGGCATTGGCGCCGTGTGCTGGTCACACCGTGGTCGCCTGGTCTTTCCTCTCACCTGTCTGTTTGCTGCTTGAAAGATTTCATGCTGCTCCCATTCTTTCTGGGGAAGCTCTGGCAGATTTGCACTATCCTGCCCCTCGCCTTTCACCGGGTGATTTGCACCTTTGCTTCTCGTTCACCCAGGGGAAGAGAAGAGCGTGGGATACTGGAAGCAATCCTTTCATTGACACGTGAGCACCCCAATCTAAATGAAGTATGACGTGTAGAAACAAGGAACGACAGATGCTGGTTAATACACAAAGGACACTGGGTGCTGGAGTAAGTCAGCGGACCAGCCAGCATCTCGCGGTCGTGGATAGGTGATGTTTCATGGACAGGACATCAGAAGGCCTGGATAGAGTGGATGTGGAGAGGATGTTTCCACCAGTGGGAGAGTCTAGGACCAGAGGCCATAGCCTCAGAATTAAAGGATGTTTCTTTAGGAAGGCGACGAGGAGGGATTTCTTTAGTCGGAGGGTGGTGAATCTGTGGAATTCTTTGCCACAGGTCAATAGATATTTTTCAGGCAGAGATAGGTAGATGTTTGATTAGTACAGGTGTCAAAGTTTATGGGGAGAAGGCAGGAGAATGGGGTTAGGAGGGAGAGATAGATCAGCCATGATTGAATGGACTTGATGGGCTGAATGGCCTAATTCGCCTCCAATCACTTATGAAGAAGGATCCCGACCTGAAACATCACTCGTCCAGAGATGCTGCCTGACCCCCTGAGTTACTCCAGCACTTTGTGTCCTTTTAAATAAAGCATGATTCTGGCCAGTCTTCGGCACGCTCCCAAGGGGAGGATTGGTAGAGAGTCAACCTCTGGAGAAAACGGATGGGTGACGTTTCGAGTCTAGACCCCTCCAGACTTCTCCAGAGATGCAGCCTAAACCTGCTGAGTTACTCCAGCACTTTGTGTCTATCTTCAGTACAAACCAGCATCTGCAGTTCCTTGATACACAGAAGAGTCAACCTCCCTCCCTTGAGTGACTGAGTGCTGCCAGGCACTTGTCCTGGGTGTGGCATCACAGGTCACTGTGCCAGGGCAGAGGCTGCCAGTCCTGGAGCAGCTATCTCCTCTGGCCGCTGCTGTTGTGTTGCTCGCTGACCTGACTTGAAGCACCAACTGTGATTCCACTGGGTGTGTGAGACTGACGGAGAGCAGAGGCTAAATCAGCCTCTCGCGAGTTTGGCACTAAAGGACCTGAAACCTCACTGGTTCACTTTAGCAGGAAAGCTGCAGAAAGGCCGTTTGTTCTCAAAGGGTTAAGCTTTAATATATTTGTATGTTCCAACCTGGTGTCACCAATGAGATGCAAAGGGACATCAGGTGCTTTAGTTCCTATTGATAATCAAAATGTATGATTTATATTGACACAGTTAAATGTTTTTAATGCAAAAGTGAAGGTAGTTCTACAAATTCTTCTAAATGCCGCACAGCCCTTTCAATCATAACAGCAGATAGCTCTCGATGTACCAAAGCTCTTGTTATTTTTCCTGAGAGATGTGTAATTCTTTGATGTATCCCTTGCGCAAGGACCTTGTTTCCAAAAATACTGGAGACTTTAGCTGATAAGATCATAGAGAGTCATACAGCGTGGAAACAGGCCCTTCAGCCCAACTTGCCCACACCGACCAACATGTCCCATCTACACTAGTCCCGCCTGCCTGCGTTTGGCCCATATCCCTTCAAACCTCTCCTATCCATGTACCTGTCTAATTGTTTTATAAACGTTACAATAGTCCCTGCCTCAACTACCTCCTCCGGCAGTTTGTTCCATTCACCCACCACTCTTTGTATGAAGACGTTATCCCTCGGATTCCTATTGAATCTTTCCTCCCTCACTTTCAACCTATATCCTCTGTTTCTTGATGCCCCTTCTCTGGTCTACCCCATCTATTCCTCTCATGATTATATATATTTTTTATATCATATCAGATCCAACAGATCTTGAAGATGCCCTATTTTAAATATTTCATGGAGAAAGATCACATTTCTTGGCTCATTATTGCTAGTGGCATTTTCATATGTGCCGTACATGATAATTGTGAATGTTGGATCCATCAGGCCCACTTGGCCAAGGACTTTTGTCTTTCGATTAAACCCCCCCTCAACTCATCTGCTCCTGAACTCCTAATCAGTGTTTCAGTCATCTCCACAACATACCCTTTAAAGCCCCCAAAAACCTAATGCCAGATACAACCAGTTTAACCATCTCAGTCATTGATTTCAGCAACGCCTTGATTTTGTATTGATTGATTGAAAGATACACCAAGGACACAGAACCACCAAGTCCACACCGACCATGGATCGCCCCTTCACACTAGTTCTATGTTATCCCACTTTCTCATTCACTCCCTATACACCACGGACAATTTACAGAGGCCAATTAATCTACAAACCCGCCTGTTTAGGATGTGGGGGGGAAACCTGAGCACCCAGAGGAAACTCACGTGGTGCCAGAACATGCAAACTCCACATTGATGGCATCTGAGGTGTCTCAGAACCCGGGTCTCTGGCGCTGTGAGGTAGTGGCTCAACTCGCTGTGCCACTGATTTCAATATTTTCACCCTGTGTTTTTCATGGTTGGCCACCACTCCCTGCAATCTCCCACACCCCTCTGAGGTACAGCCTTTCCTCCAATCCTTGCCTCTTGACTGTAACTGGGCAGCACAGTGGTAGAGTTGCTGCCTTGCAGCGGCAGAGACGCGGGTTCGATCCTGGCTACAGGTGCTTGTCTGTACGGAGTTTGTTCTTTCTCCCTGTGACCTACATGCATTTTATCCGAGGACGTCACTCCATAAACATATTGGCTTGTAGGTTTATTGGTTTGGTGTAAGTGTAAAAATTGTCACCTGTGTAGGATATGGGGATCGCTGGACAGTGCAGACTGAGTGGGCCGAAGGGCCTGTTTCTGCACTGTATCACGAAACTAAACTAACCTGCTGTACCATTGGCAGTTGTGCCAAATCATTGGAAGTCCTTCCCTAACCTGCCTCATCACTGGCTCCTCCGACCCATTGCTGCATAAAGCCCAGCCCCTTCGGCCAAACCTTCAACCTTCTCCCCATTTGTTTCCCCCACGAGGTTTGCTTCTGACCAAACCTGTGAGGTATTACAGGGGTGTAGGAAGGAACTGCAGATGCTGGTTCACACCAAAGATAGACACAAAATGCTGGAGTAACTCAGCGGGTCAGGCAGCATCTCCGGATAAAAGGAATAGGTGACGTTTCGAGTCGAGACCCTTTTTCAGTCTGAGAGACGGGGAGAAAGAAACTAGATGCATGAAAAGGTACATAGAACAAATGAATGAAGGATATGCAAAAGGACAGAACAAAGCCAGCAATGATGGTGAAGGAAAGGTGGAGCCCACAGGTATCTTACCATGACGGGTACCCTGCAGAGAGCGTTATGGGGCTGTCCCACTCTACGAGTTCATTCAAGAGTTCTCCTGAGTTTGCCCTGATTCGAACTCGGAGATTTACGGTAATGGCCGCTCGTAGGTACTCGGGGCACTTGTGGACATTTTTCAACGTTGAAAAATCTTCACGAGTCTTCCTGAGTATCTGCCGTTAGCGTTACGAGCCGCTACGAGACGTCCTGAGCTCCGACGTACCCACTACGTACATTTCACGAGTTTGATTTTTTTTAATTCCCCTAAACTCTGGTGAGCACAGGCCGTCGTACTCAGACTTTGGAATATTATGGGGTGGTGCAGCAGGTAGAGCTGCTGCCTCAGCGCCAGAGATGGGATTTGATGCCGACCTCTGTTTCCTCCGGTTGCTCCGGTTTCCCTCCCACATCCCAAAGACGTGCGGGTTTACAGGTTAATTGGTCTTCTGTAAATTGCCCCCTAGTGTGTAGGGAGTGGATGAGAGAGTGGGATAACTTTGTAGGTGAATTGGCCTCGGTGTGACACTGACCATTGCTGGAAGCATGGTATACCAGTTCCCATGGTCACTGCTCAGGATACAGTTTAGACTAGTTTATTGTCACGTGTATAGAGGTACAGTGTAAGGCTTTTTGTTGCGTGGTATCCGATCAGAGGAAAGACAAGACATGATTACCATCAACCCATCCGCAGTGTACAGATACATGATAAAGGAATGTCGTGAATAATGTTTAGTGCAAGATAAAGCCAGTAAAGTCTGATCAAAGATCGTCCCATCTCCTGTGGGTGGGTGGCCACCTGTTAATCCACTCAGTCTGCCGGCCCTCAAATGTTTAAAATCTTGTCTCCACGCAAGGCCCTTCAGCCACTTTCTTTCCTCCACCTCCCCTCTTCCCATCCATCCCACCGGCTCGACATCCTGAAGACTCCATGGGGTCCGTCACATCTCCTCAGATCCTCCAGCAGGGTCTATGCCCAGCTCTGGGGCTGAATGGTCCCGTTCCAAGCCCGGTCCTTCACATGAGAGACAGAGGATTCACACACTGAGCCAGGCCACCAGTACAGGGAAGTTCCCAACAGGAACAGGCGGTCACGGTGGTGCAGCGGTAGAGTTGCTGCCTTACAGTGAATGCAGCGCCAGAGACCCGGGTTCAATCCTGACTATGGGTACTGTCTGTACGGAGTTTGTACGTTCTCCCCATGACCTGCGTGGGTTTATTCCGAGATCTTTGGTTTCCACCCACACTCCAAAGAGTTTGTAGGTTAATTGGCTTTGTAAATGTAAAAATTGTCCCTAGTGGGTGTAGGAGTGTTAATGTGCGGGGATCGCTGGTCGGCGCGGACCCGGAGGGCTGAAGGGCCTGTTTCCGTGCTGTAAACTAAACTAAACTGAAAGGAAGCAGTGCCTGAGCTACACTGCAGGCGAGAACTAATTCCATTCTCAAAGTGTTTACTCGACACTGAATGTTGTATGATGTTTACCATTGAACTTTCACAGGGGGGGTAAAAGTTCACGTTCATAGGTTCTAGGAGCAGAATTAAGCCATTTGGCCATCAAGTCTACTCCGCCATTCGATCATGGCTGATCTATATTTCCCCCTCAACCCCATTCTCCTACCTTCTCCCCATAAGCCCTGACACCTTGCTTTTGGACCTTGCTTTGCCCATCCTGTAGGTAGACAAGCATCCTGCAGGCACACAGGGCAGGAACCCCTGGGTTCAAGGGTGAGGATGCTCATCGATCAACCCCGAACTGTGTACAGTCTCTGCTGAGTGGACCAGGCCTCTATTCAATGACACCCATCCAAAATCGGACCTTGTGTCTAATGGCCTAATTCTGCTCCTAGAACCTATGAACATTAACTTTTACCGCTTCCTGTAAAAGTCCAACGTCTCAACCCAAAACGTCACCCATTCCTTCTCCAGAGATACTGCCCGTCCCGCTGAGTTACTCCAGCTTTTTGTGTCTCAAATCGGACGTTTGTCCTCTCTGGCTGTTCTAGTAGCTGCGGCAGTCTCCGCCCAGCAACTGAATATCTTTTACTTTAGAGATACCACATGGAATGAGGCCCTTCAGCCCACTGAGTCCATGCTGACCGTTCACACAAGTTCTATTTTATTCCATTTTCCCATTGTCTGGAACTCGCCCCCATTGTCACTCGGCACGGTAGGGTGGGGAGAGTCCAGTGTCTCCCCGATCACTCCCCACCCACCCCTCCTCCTCTGCCAACCCCCTACCTCAGCTACCCGCACTGACCCCAGTGAGGAGCTGCGCAGGAAAGCAGCCTCTCGTCCATCCGCCTAGAGCCGGTGATCCGTCGGCTGAAGAATGCCAAACATAAATCTTCATCGTTCTGTCCTGAAACATAATATATCCCTGTTCTCCAGAAATGTTGCCTGACTTGCTGAGTTACTCCAGCACTTTGTAAACCAACATCTGCAGTTCCTTGTTTCTATGCTATAGTATTTCCTTAGTTTAGTTTTGAGATACGGCGCGGAAACAGCCCACCGAGTCCGCGCCGACCAGCGAACCCCGTACGCTAACACTATCCTGCAAACACTAGGGACAATTTACAATTTTACAGAAGCCAATTAGCATACAAACCCGTATGTCTGGAGTGTGGGAGGAAACCGGAGCACCTGGGGAAAACTCACACCAGTCACTGGGAGATGTACAAACTCCCTCCAGACGGCACCCTAAGTCAGGATCAAACCTGGGTAAGGCAGCAACTCTACCACCTGCGCCACTGTGCCACCCAGTTATATAAACCGGCCCGGTGCCCCAATGTGTAACTACATGTGTGGTGACCAGCTACCCTGCCCACTGCTGCTGCGTTCACAGGGGGAACAGGCCAATCCATATGAATACATTGAGCTGGAAAGAGCATTGGTGGCAAGCACTAAACACTCAATGACCCCAACGTTGCAGCCAACTCGCCTGTCCCAAACTTAGTCCCATTGACTTGCTAGAGATACAGCACGGAAACAGGCCCGTCGGCCCTCCATGCCAACCAGCGATCACACTAATTCTATGTCATCCACTCCCTGCACATTAGGGGCAATTTACAGATGCCAATTATCCTACAAACACGCATGTCTTTGGGATGTGGGAGGAAACCAGAGCACCCGGACTAAACCCACGTGGTCACAGGGTGAACGTGCAAACTCCACACAGACAGCACCCAAAGTCAGGATCGAACCCAGGCCTGAGGCACAGTGTGGCAGCAGCTCTACGCCATGCACCACTGTGCTGCCCGTGAGATTTAGTGAGAAAAATCCAACTTGCTAACAGCATCATTAACTGACAAAGTATACTTGAGGTGGCAGTGTGCAAAGACTCATCATGCTTTTGTTATTAAGTTTACTGAATATTTACAGATTATTTTTACATTTTATCGTGAATTATTGCACGAACGCTCACCCCTACATAACCTGATTTTGAAAAAAAAATATTCAAGACGGAAAGACCTGCATTTTAAATATATAGCCTTTCATGTGTCTCTCAGTGTGTTTTAAAGCTCTTTGCACCCCAATGAAGTAACTTTGTCGGGTGGTAAGGTAGGAAACACAGCAGCCACTTTGCACGCAGCAAGCTCGGCAAACAGCGACGTGTTCATAACCAAATAAGTTGTTCTTTTTCACAAGGTTGTGTCACGCAGACACTGAGGTAACTCTCCTGCCCTGCTTCAAAGTAGCGCCGCAAGACCTCACGCAAACACATGAGAGATCGGAGAAGGCTTTAGTTTACTATCTCGTCCAAAAGATGACACCACTGGCACCTCAGTACCCAGGGTGGGTGTCGGTCTGAGATTTGTGTTCAAGGTTATCCAAGGACACACAGACACACACACACACACACACATTGATCGCCAGGTATTTGGATGAAGGTTGAGTGGAGGTGTACTGTAACAATGTGGTGCTGTACAATGCTTGATACTCCCACACCCTGGCTCAGTGTTTGTTCAACCTTGAAGTTAGAAAACTGCAAAGACAATCTTTGTACAAACGTTACCTGCACAATGTGAACTGCGTAACCACTACAGGTTAGCAGTGTTATTTTAACTTTGTACAATTCCATGCAAGTACCCTATGTAATGACTCGTGTAACAAAACCTGTATTCTTCATTATACATTGCAGTATTCTTTCCTGTATTACTCAGCTATGCAAAGCAATTGGCAATAAATTCTAGGGCTAAGCTGTTGTTCTGTGCTCATTTCACCTTCAGAATTGTTGGCCCATTTCCACAGAATGGATGTGGAAGAAGTTAGAATTTATTCTGGAATTTAAAACCAATTCTTGCAGATGCTGCTTTAAACCGAAGATAGTCCCAAATAGCTGGAGTAACTCAATGGGTCAGGCAGCATCTCTGGAGAAAAGGTGACGTTTCGGGTTGAGACCCTTCTTCAGACTATATCACTGTCTATATCTCTCGTTTCCCTTTCCCCTGACTGTCTGAAGAAGGATCTCAACCTGAAATGTCACCCGTTCCTTTTCTCCATATATATATATATATATATATATTATTGCGTGTCTTTAGTTAAAATTGAGGCATTTGATGACAGATGATCTCCTGAAATTAATTCCCACAGGAACTATACTCCTAACAATTCATACGTTTCTCTGGGATGCACGTGTAAAAACTGCCTGTTGCCCAGAGAGCAGAAGAGTTGACAAAGTTAGCATCTCCCAGATTCCTATTAGTTTAGAGTTTTGTTTTAATAAAATCAGCAAGCGCTTGAAATCCTCAGCAAACCAGGCAGCATCTGTGGAGAGGGAAGTGGAGATGACCATAAGAATATGTGACCTATCATCAGAACTCTTGCGTTTATCTGAAATATCAATGTTCCTTCACAGATGCTGCAGTAACTCAGCGGGACAGGCAGCAACTCTGGATGGAAGGAATGGGGTACGTTTCATGTCAGTCTTTTTCAGGGTCTCAACCCGAAACGTCACCGTTCCTTCCAGAGAAGTTGCCTGTCCCACTGAGTTACTCCAGCATTTTGTGTCTATCTTCGGTTTAAACCAGCATCTGCAGTTCCTTCCTACACATTTTGTCTGCTGAGGATTCCCAACATTTGCTGCTTTCTTCTCAGTTGCTAAATCTCTTTCTGCAATACACCTTGAAGCCACTGCTCTCCAAACTCTGCTGTTGTGAAAGTAGCAACACAATGCCTTGACGTAGTTGTATTCTGGTTCAGATCCAGGACTACTGACCTGAACATCGACACTGATGTTGCAGACATCTGTGTTCAGATCCCAGTATGCTGGTGGGAAAGTTACATTTTGGGGCCCATATTTGAAGGATGTGCTGGCTCTGGAGAGGGTGCAGAGGAGGTTTACAAGAATGATCCCAGGAATGAGTGGGTTAGCATATGATGAGCGTTTGATGGCACTGGGCCTGTACTCGCTGGAGTTTGGAAAGATGAGGGGGGACCTCTTTGAAACTTACTGAATAGTGAAAGGCCCAGATAGAGTGAATGTGGAGAGGATGTTTCCACTAGTGGGAGAGTCTAGGACCTGAGGCCATAGCCTCAGAATAAAAGGATGTAACTTTAGAAAGGAGATGAGGAGGAATTTCTTCAGTCGCGGTGCTTGTTTCCACAGAGGCCCAGGAACCGTTGGTGTGGGAGGAGGAACCCAAATCTGTAACGTTCCACTCGCATTTCACATTTCAAAACAAGTGGGCTTGAGGAAGCCGCTGATTGGTGGAAGCGGACTAGAGGAGGCAGCTGATTGGGTGTCAGATCCCTGCTGATTTCTTCCACCAGTTTGTATTGTATTGTATTGCACTTTGTATTGTATCCAGGGTAAGGGGGGAGTATGAGGGCCAGGGCAGTTTACTGTTCTGGATGTCAGATATGGGAAGTCATGGAGTCTGATACCCCTCCAGACGTCCACATCTGCGCCAGGTGCATTGAGATGAGGCTCCTAAGCGACCGCATTAGGAATCTGGAGCAGCAGCTCGATGACCTCTGTCTGGTCAGGGAGAGTGAGGAGGTCATAGAGAGGAGTTATAGAGAGGTGGTCACTCCAAAACCACGGGAGACAGACAAGTGGGTCACAGTTAGGAGGGGCAAGGGGCAGAGGCAGGGACCAGAGAGTACCCCCGTGGCTGTACACCTTGACAATAAGTACTCCTGTTTGAGTACTGTTGGGGGGGACAACCTACCTGGGGGTAGCGACAGCAGCCGGGCCTCCGGTACAGAGACTGGTCCTGTTGCTCAGAGGGGTAAGGAAAAGAAGAGGAGGGCAGTAGTAATAGGGGACTATAGTTAGGGGGTCAGACAGGCAATTCTGTGGACGCAGTCTGGAAACCCAGATGGTAGTTTGCCTCCCTGGTGCCAGGGTCTGGGATGTGTCTGAACGCGTCCAAGATGTCCTGAAATGGGAGGGAGAGGGGCCCGAGGTCGTGGTACATATAGGTACCAATGACATAGGTAGAAAAAGGGAAGAGGTCCTGAAAGGAGAATTTAGGGAGTTAGGAAGAGAGTTAATGAAAAGGACCGCAAAGGTAACAATCTCAGGATTACTGCCTGTGCCACGCGACAGTGAGAGTAGGAAAGGAGCGAGGTGGAGGATAAATGCGTGGCTGAAGGACTGGTGCAGTGGGCAGGGATTCAAGTTTCTGGATCATTGGAACCTCTTTTGTGGAAGGTGTGACCTGTACAAAAAGGACGGGTTGCACTTGAACCCGAGGGGGACCAATATCCTGGCGGGGAGATTTGCAAAGGCTACTGGGGAGACTTTAAACTAGAACGGTTGGGGGGGAGGGACTCAAATAGAGAAAGCTAGTAGACAGTGTGCGAGGCAGGAGGCAGAGAAGGGAAGCACTCAGACCCAACATGTAGGGGGGAAAGAAGAAAAAATAATAAACAGAATAAGAGGTGGTGCGTTTCTTAAATGTGTGAGCAGAGAGACAGAGGGGTGTTAAATGAGGGTAGAAGCAATAGGTAGCAAGGTGAAAATAAAAGTGGTAGGCAGACAAACCCAGGGCAAAAATCAAAAAGGGCCATTTTTCAACATAATTGTATAAGGGGTAAGAGTGTTGTAAAAACAAGCCTGAAGGCCTTGTGTCTCAATGCAAGGAGCATTCGTAATAAGGTGGATGAGTTGAATGTGCAGATAGCTATTAATGACTATGATATAGTTGGGATCACGGAGACATGGCTCCAGGGTGACCAAGGCTGGGAGCTGAACATCCAGGGATATTCGATATTCAGGAGGGATAGACAGAAAGGAAAAGGAGGTGGGGTAGCGTGCTGGTTAGAGAGGAGATTAACGCAATAGAAAGGAAGGACATTAGCTTGGAGGATGTGGAATCGATATGGGTAGAGCTACGAAACACTAAGGGGCAGAACACGCTAGTGGGAGTTGTGTACAGGCCACCTAACAGTTGTAGTGGAGTTGGGGATGGCATCAAACAGGAAATTAGAAATGCGTGTGCAACAAAGGTAAAACAGTTATAATGGTGACTACAATCTACATATAGATGGGTGAATCAAATTGGCAGGGGTGCTGAGGAAGAGGATTTCTTGGAATGTATGCGGGATAGTTTTCTAACCAACAGTAGAGGAACCAATGAGAGAGCAGGCTATTCTAGACTGGGTATTGAGTAATGAGGAAGGGTTAGTTAGCAGTCTTGTTGTGCGTGGCCCTTGGGCAAGAGTGACCATAATATGGTTGAGTTCTTCATTAGGATGGAAAGTGACATAATTAATTCAGAAACAAGGGTTCTGAACTTAAAGAAAGGTAACTTTGAGATGTGAATTGGCCAAGATAGACTGGCAATTGATCTTAAAGGGTTGACGGTGGATATGCAATGGAAGGCATTTAAAGGCCTGCATGGATGGACTACAACAATTGTTCATCCAGTTTGGCAAAAAAATAAATCAGGGAAGGTAGTGCATCCATGGATAATAAGGAAATCAGGGATAGTATCAAAACAAAAGATGAAGCATACAAATTAGCCAGAAAAAGCAGCCTACCAGAGGATTGGGAGAAAATTCAGAGTTCAGCAGAGGAGGACAAAGGGCTTAATTAGGAAAGGGAAAATAGATTATGAAAGAAAACTGGCAGGGAACATAAAAACTGACAGCAATTTTTTTTTTTGATATGTGAAGAGAAATAGATTAGTTAAAACAAATGTAGGTCCATTGCAGTCAGAAACAGGTGAATTGATCATGGGAACAAGGACATGGCAGACCAATTGAATAACTAACTTTGGTTCTGTCTTCACTAAGGAAGACTTAATTAATCTGCGGAAATAGCAGGGACCGGGGGTCAAATGAGAATGGAGGAACTGAGTGAAATCCAGGTTAGCCGGGAAGTGGTGTTAGGTAAATTGAATGATTAAAGCAGATAAATCCTCAGGGCCAGATAGGCTGCATCCCAGAGTACTTAAGGAAGTAGCCCCAGAAATAGTGGATGCATTAGTGATAATTTTTCGAAACTCTTTAGACTCTGGAGTAGTTCCTGAGGATTGGAGGGTAGCTAATGTAACCCCACTTTTTAAAAAGGGAGGGAGAGAGAAAACGGGGAATTACAGACCAGGAAGCAAAAGAGTAGGAATTAACGGGTCCTTTTCAGAATGGCAGGCAGTGACTAGCGGGCTACCGCAAGGCTCAGTGCTGGGACCCAGCTATTTACAATATATATTAATGATTTGGACAAGGGAATTGAATGCAACATCTCAAGTTTGCGGATGACACGAAGCTGGGGGGCAGTGTTAGCTGTGAGGAGGGTGCTAGGAGGCTGCAAGGTGACTTGGATAGGTTGGGTGAGTGGGCAAATGCATGGCAGATGCAGTATAATGTGGATAAAATGTGAGGTTATCCATTTTGATGGCAAAAACAGGAAGTAGACTATTATCTGAAAGGTGGCCGATTAGGAAAAGGGAGATGCAACGAGACCTGGGTGTCATGGTACACCAGTCATGAAAGTAGGCATGCAGGTGCAGCAGGCAGTGAAGAAAGCGAATGGTATGTTAGCATTCATAGCAAAAGGATTTGAGTATAGGAGCAGGGAGGTTCTACTGCAGTTGTACAGGGTCTTGGCCAGGACTCTCTTGTAAAAGAGATTTTTAATCTCAATGAGACTTCTCCTGGTTAAATAAAGGTTAAATATAAAATATTTTTAAAAAAGACCACACCTGGAGCATTGCGTACAGTTTTGGTCTCCAAATCTGAGGAAGGACATTCTTGCCATAGAGGGAGTACAGAGAAGGTTCACCAGACTGATTCCTGGGATGTCAGGACTTTCAGATGAAGAAAGACTGATAGACTCGGCATGTACTCGCTAGAATTTAGAAGATTGAGGGGGGATCTTATCGAAACTTACAAAATTCTTAAGGGGTTGGACAGGCTAGATGCAGGAAGATTGTTCCGATGTCGGGGAAGACCAGAACAAGTGGTCACAGTTTAAGGATAAAGGGGAAATCTTTTAGGACTGAGATGAGAAAAACATTTTTTTACACAGAGAGTGGTGAATCTCTGGAATTCTCTGCCACAGAATGTAGTTGAGGCCAGTTCATTGGCTATATTTAAAAGGCCCTTGTGGCTAAAGGGATCAGGGGGTATGGAGAGAAAGCAGGTACAGGATACTGAGTTGGATGATCAGCCATGATCTTATTGAATGGCGGAGCAGGCTCGGGGCCGAATGGCCTACTCCTGCACCTATTTTCTATGTTTCTATGTTTCAGTCAGCGAGTGGTGAATCTGTGGAATTCAATGCCACAGACGGCTGTGGAAGCCAAATAAATGGATATTTTTAAAGCGGAGATTGAGAAATTCTTGTGTTGGGGGTTATGGGGAGAAGGCAGCAGAATGGGGTTGAGAGCGAAAGATAGATCAGCCATGATTGAAAGGCGGAGTAGACTTGATGGGACGTTTGGCCTAATTCTGCTCTAGAATGTATGAACCTACTGACTCAAACCTTTTTATGCCAGTTTTATGAAACTACCAGATTGTTGTGAAAACACATCTAGCTCAATGGAGACTCTTTATCAGAGAGAGTTGGCTGAAGTTACTTGGCCGGTTTGTGAAGTGACACACAGCATTGTGGTTCATTACTACCTGCCCCTGAGATAGTCAAGACAGCCACTCAGGGTCATTAAGGCCAGCCTTGGTACTGATTCAAGCTTGGTCTCCAAACTAGAAATCAGCGCATTAAGTTTGGTCGCTGTCCACGACAATTCATGGTTAGTCAATGCACCCATTCCCCTCCATGCTGTACTCATCCACATTTTACTTCGGAGTCACGTGAGTGACTACGTGAAGAACCCCGCCAGTGCGCCTGCGCGTCATTACGTCAGACGCCTTGACGCAAACGGACGTGAGGAGCAGAGCTCCTCCAGTGGTTTGTAGTTTTTCAACTACAAGGTAAGTAACAACTTTTGTCATGTTTTCCAGGTCCGTTTACTGTGGGTCTATGGGGATTTTTTCCACAGACGCCATGGGAAAAACGGACAGGGGGAAGAGGCGAGCGACACAGCCGACAGAGTCGGGAATGTCGGGAGTCCGCGGTTAGAGACCAACCGCCTCTAAACCCCGGTACAGTCGCCAGCGGTGAGCATAGCGACTGTGGACCTGGGGCTGGTGAAAACACAGTCAGTGCCTGTCGGGCAAAAGACAAAGTTTAAATCCCAACGGCCCACGGAGGGAGTCCCAGGCAATGGAAGTAGCTCCAGGGCTAGATACTGCTTCCGAGCGTATTGCCCAAATAGAAAGCCTTTTACATTGGCTGTTGGAGCAAAGTTCACTCAGGGAGGAGTGTACTGAAGCCAAGCTGCTGGAAGCAGCTCAAACAGCTCCTGGTACAGGGCTAGATACTGCTTTTGAGCATATTGCCCAAATAGAAAGCCTTTTACATAGGCTGTTGGAGCAAAGTTCACTCAGGAAGGAGTGTACTGAAATCCAAGTTGCTGGAAGCAGCTTAACAGCACCTGGCTCAGCTGATGGAATGCACCCTTAGGGTTGAGGAGCGTGCTACGGGTCATGAGATTTCAGACCCCGACTCTGAGGTGAGCTGTGGTTGAACGGCAGCTGCCAGATGTTCCACCCCAGGCAGTAGGATTCGCTGCCCCGTCAGGGTCAGGAGAGCCATTAGGAGAAGAACTGGCCTCCTTAATAAATTACTTGGTTTACCATCAGCTGGAACAGCAGGAGATGGATGAGACTGCAAGAAAGCAGGAGACCCCAAGTAACTGTGGGTTGCTGAAAGCAGAAGCAGTGAACCAAATTATCTGGAATCAGTTGCAGAGAATATTAAAGCTGCTGGGTTCTGGAATAACTGCTTTCACCAGAATAGCAGATAACAGCCAAGAGATGACGAAGTTGCATCAGGAAGCACTGGGGTTGCTATGCAGCACCCACTTCGAGAGATTCAGCCCAAATGCAAATTACTTTGCCCAGTGAAAAAAGGGTGGAGTTGATTAAAGATTGCAGTAATCTGTTAAACGAGCAAAAACCTCTAATCAGACAGGTGGCTCGAATACTGGGAAAATTAGTAGATTCCCAGCTGAAGATAAGGTTACATTCTATATCTATGACCTACTAAAGCAAATTAGGCCAGGTGTGACAGGATTTAAAAATATACTAGCAGTATATCCAAATGATCCTTGTCTCGGTATTAAGACATATTTGTTACAATACATTGAGGTCACAAAGAATTTGAGAAATACGGAAACTGGGTTGTTGATCACACACAAGAAACCACACAAGAGAGTTTCAATACAGACTATTTCCCGATGGATAAAAGAAGTCTTAACAGCTGCTGGTATTAACACTTATGTTTTTACGTCTCACTCGACTAGGGCAGCGGAAACGTCGGCGGCCAGGGCAAAAGACGTCCCCGTCGACCATATCCTCACAGCCGCCGGGTGGTCCAATGAGTTGATGTTTCAACATTTTTACCATCGGCCTATTGTTAATGCGGGATTGTTTGCAGAAACTATTTTAAGTTCTGTGTAAATTCCTCTGGTTTAAAGGGGATCTGATTCATTTCATTATTGAAATGAATTACTGCATTTGTGGTACAAATGTTATTATGAATGCATGATTGATTATTTCTCGTTCCGAGTCAATCAATGCAGTGAGAAGCCGGGATTGATCCACGGCATGAAATCACAAAGCTTTAAAATCTTCACGTAGTCACTCACGTGACTCCGAAGTAAAATAGTAAGATTAAACGAGAACTTACCTAAGTTTGAAGTTTGATCTTTATTTTATGAGAGTTACGTAGGTGATTACGTGCCCACCATGACCCTACCCTCTATCATTAAGGTCAGATGGAAGTTCTTGTATTACTCGTTTTATTATGAGACTATATTACTTCGGTTGTTGTTTTTTGTGATTTCACACCGCTGCTTTGAAGATTGACGCGCAGGCGCACTGGCGGGGTTCTTCACGTAATCACCTACGTAACTCCTCATAAAATAAAGATCAAACTTCAAACTTAGGTAAGTTCTCGTTTAATCTTACTATTAATGCACACTCAAATCTTCCTGTTTAGTTTAGAGAAACAGCACAGACACAGGTCTTTCAGGTTGAAGGATATAAACTGTATACATGATCATTCCTTCTGACAATAATTAGGACAGAGCACTTGGTATATTCACTGGCAGTCTTCTTCTTCGAGTCCGTTGCAATCTCAGATGTCGTTCTGCCAGTATCTGGCGCAGGTCACAGCTGGTCGAGTCGGTTCAGCCAGGTCCTGGGGGCTGCACTGGGGGGTGTCGTCACACTCCAGTAGGTGGGACATTGTCTGTACTGCTCCACAGCTGCATGTCTGCCTGGTAGTTCCATGCTTTTATAAGTGCTTTACACCTCCCCTGCTCCACTTGTAATCTGTTGAGGGTCTTCCAGGTTGGCCATGGGAGGTTGTGCCTGCTGGCGAGGCATTCAGTCGGAGTGATTCCTCTCTCCATCCAGTCGTGGGCTCGTGTGTTGAGCTGGTTCCATTCATCTTTCCAGATGTTGGTCCTTGCTGTTTCTTTGGTTGTCTGGAGAGGTGGGACTGTCTGCAAGAAACTGGCTCTGGATTTCAGTCGGGGTGGAGGTGCTGTGTGTCCGTGCAGGGGGTGCCTGGTATCGATCTCCTGTGCTCTCCGCTCGTCTTGGGCGACGATGGATCATCTGATATGGGGGGGGGGGCAATACCAGCTAGTGCGTAGAGGCATGGGACTGGCGTTGTCTTTATGCATCCCGTGATAATGCGGCAGGTGTCATTGAGGGCTGTGTCAACCAGTTTGGTGTGTGGGAGCGGCTCCAGCTTGAGCACGCGTATTCAGCTGTGGAGAAGCACAGGGCTAGGGCAGTTGCACGGATGGTTGGTGGATCAGCGCCCCACTTTGAGTTTACCAGTTTGCGCAGGATGTTGTTGCGAGTGTTTACCTTGGCTTTGGTGTTCTGAAGGTGGGTTTTGAAAGAGAGTGTCCTGTCGAGTGTGACTCCGAGGTACACGGGGTGGAAGTGGTTGGAGAGTTTGTGGCCATCCCATGAGACGCTGTTGTTTTCCTGCATCTTGATTTTTAAGATGGAAGCTGCATAGTTGAATGTTTGATGGGTTGGGTTTCAGGTGGTTGTTATTGTAGTAGGTTGTCATCTCTTGGAGGGCGCTTTCCAGGACAGGCTCAATCTTCTGGAAGTTCTCCTGTTGGGTGGTGATGCAGAGGTCATCAGCATAGATGAAGAGGCGGCATTGTGGGGGAAGTGGTTGGTCATTGGTGTAGATGTTGAAGAGGAGGGGGGCCAGTACACTGCCTTGTGGTAGGCCATTCTTTTGGGCTTCCCATTTGCTCTTCTTGTCGTTTAGTTGGACGAAGAAGCGCCTGTTGTTTAGAAGGCTTTTGATGACTTGGCACAGGTCGAGGTCACCAGTCATGTCAAAAAGTTTCCTGATCATGGTGCGGTGCTGGACAGTGTCGTAAGCAGCGGTGAGGTCTATGAAAGCTGCTCCGGTGATGAGTTTGCACTCGAAACCGTCCTCAATGTGTTGGGTGAGGTTCAGTAGCTGCCCGGCACAGGAGCGGCCAGGGCGGAAGCCAGCTTGATCTTTAGTAAGCTTGGAGTCTATGAGTGGCATAAGGCGTTGGAGTAGTAGCCTCTCGTAGAGCTTGTAGGTGATGCAGAGGAGGGAAATGGGTCTGTAGCTCTTTGGGGATGATGGGTCCTTTCCAGGTTTTGGAATTGCGACAGTCTTGGCCTTTCTCCATACAGGTGGGGTTGTTTCTGTGCCATGCATGAGTTCAGTATTGCTAGGAGCCAGATCTTTGCTTTAGGTCCAAGGTGCTAAAGGTGCTTGATTGTCACTGTGGCAATCAAGCTATAGTCTGAAGATGGGTCCCGACCCAAAATGTTGCCCGTCCTTTTTCTCCAGAGATGCTGCCTGACCCGCTGAGTTACTCCAGCACTCTGTGAAACGTCACCAATCCATGTTCTCCAGAGATGCTGCCTGATCCGCTGAGTTACTCCAGCACTTTGCTCCCTGAACAAAACACAATGCTCTGGAGGACCTCAGCGGGTCAGTGGGCAGAATGGATTTTTCAGGTCAGGACTCTTTGCCAGACTCTGAAGATGCTGCCTGACCCCCCTGAGTTCCTCCAGCACTTTGTGTTTTGCTCAAGATTCCAGCATCTGCAATTCCTTGTGTCTGCTAGGTTTGCTTCATGATCTGTCTATACATCGTGTTCTTGGTCAGAAATTTCTCATCTGTGAACCACTTGAGAAGTCCCTAATCAATATTGCTGATTGAGGAGTGGGGCCCAAAGCAACATCGTCTAATGGAATCAGTGCATAAATATATGTGATCTGTTCCCACCACAAGGAACTGCAGATGCTGGAATCTTGCATAAAACTCAAAGTGCTGGAGTAACGCAGCGGGTTAGGCGGCATCTCTGAAGGGAATGGATCGACGATGTTCCGTATCAGGACCCTAACTTGTTTCGTTTAGAGATACAGCGCGGAAACAGGCCCTTCGGCTCACCGAGTCCACACCAACCAGCGATCCCCACACACTAACATTATCCTACACACACTAGGGACAATTTTTCAATGTTACCAAGCCAATTAACCTACAAACCTGCACGTCTTTGGAGTGTGTGAGGAAACCGGCGCACCCAGAGAAAACCCACGCAGGTCACGGGGAGAACGTACAAAGTCTCTACAGACAGCCCCCGTAGCCAGGATTGAACCCGGGTCTCTGGCGCTGTAAGGCAGCAACTCTACTGCTACGCTGTCACTATTCAGGCTGATTATAGTGGTGGGGAGTGGGAGGCATGTGATGGGTGAATACATTACCTATAAATGGTCGTCAGGAGACACTAATGAACATGAATTGGCAGAACAGGCTTAAAGGGCGAAATAGAAGGTTCATTAAAACAGATGTTAGCCAACATGTTACATTTTTCCCAATGGGAGAGTTTAATGTCAATTGCAGACAAGTTATACTAAATGCACAAAGGAATCTGTATTCAATGTAAGTCCCCAGAATAACTCTTCCCAGCTTAGCCCCAGAATACCTTTCTCTCTGCTACCAGATAAGTAGAACCTAATTGCTTTAGCTTCCTAATGCTGTGGTAGGCGTAGAAAATTATACATCGGAGTGTGCGGCACAGTGACACAGCAGGTAGAGCTGCTGCCTCGCAGCGCCAGAGATCCAGGTTTGATCCTGACCTCAGGTGCTGTCTGTGCGGAGTTTGCACGTTCTCCCTTTGACTGCATGGGTTTCCTCTGGGTGCTTATGTTTCATCCCACATCCCAAAGACGTACAGGTTTATAGATGAATTGGCCGCAGTAATTTGCCCTAGTGTGTAGGGAGTTAGATGAGAAAGTGGGATAACATAGAACTGGTGTAAATGGATGATCGATGGTCTGCGTGGACTCAATAGGCCAAAGGGACTGTAACCATGTTGGGCAGGAACTGCAGATGCTGCTTTACACCGAAGATGGACACCAAATGCTGGAGTAACTCAGTGGGTCAGGCAACATTTCTGACCATGCTGCAACTCTAAATTAAAACTAATCTTCTATCCAATGTGCCACATTGTTCAACAACTATCATTTTAAAAGAATATAGAAAAGACCAGCTATTTCATGTGGCTTTTAAAGAAACTTAGAAAATCTTTTATTTGATTGAATATTTTCCAGATCAGACCAGTTACAAAAAGGAACAATAGATATACATAGTGTATAAAGGCTTGTCCTATTAAATCAGATTATCACCATGTTTAAGAGGACACTGGCTAACTTTTTTAAAGAAACATGATTAATAGGTTGTTATTAAAATGATCCTGCTGTGGAATAATGTCCAGTAAATATTCCAGCATTTTCTCTCAGTTTTGAGACATAATTTCACTGCACTTAGAACAGCAGAAATATTCTTATTTTGTTTGAACTTAATTTTACTTCGGAGTCACATGAGTGACTACGTGAAGAAGGCCGTCCGCCCGGAATGCGCATCATTACGTCGACTGACTGGCGGGCACATTGCTCCTTCCAGCGGTAAGTTTAAACCTGCAGGTAACTTTTTAACTTAATTCCAGGTTCTCTTTTTTGTCTTGCAGGAAGCTCTGTTACAGAGTTTTCCTGCTGGACACAATTTCGGGGCGAAGTCCGGACGGGCCGCGGGGAATCCGGTTATGGACCGTGGGGAGATCCCGGTCGGACCGCGGATGCGTGGGTAGCCGTCGGCCGTCGGGTTCGCTACCTAAGTCGCTGACAATGGGGTCAGCGGCTCCCAGACCGCTGTGGTTCCCCAGAAAGGGGGTAAAACCAGGAGTAAGTCGGTCAGGCCCATGGACTCAGACGAGTCGGGCCAGGGGGGTTCCCCTCCTTCAATGGGTAAAGTCTGCGGACGTCTAATCCCACTTGATGGAGAGGTTGCTCCACAATGATATACTCCAGAGGAGGGAGTTATCAGCGCGGGTCTCCTTGGGGGCCCACGACAGCTGCACAATGTCTCCCTCTCTGAGGAGGGGAGCATTCGGGGTCAGTTTCTGTCTGACTCAGAGCAAAAATCCTGATATAGGTCCGTAGGAGGGGCCATATCAGCGCAGGTATCCTCAGGGACCTCCGGCAGCACCTGTGTTCAGGGCTGCCTACGAATCTCCCTCTCTGTGGAGGGGAGTGCGAGTGGTCAGTGTGTAACTGACTTCAAATTCGAAAGTATGTCCGTGGAACATACTGGAGCACATGCATATGGCTCCAAGGAAATACTCACAAACGAAGGGGTTACTGCCGGAAGAGTTGGTTCCAGCCGTTGGCAGAAAAAGGGGCCAGAGTTCCCCTCACGCTACAAGTGCCAGCAGTGAACAGCGCTATCAGGGGTGACATTGGAGGAGGCATGAAATCCAGGAAATGAAACCAGCCGCCGAATCCTCTCTTCAGGTAAGACTTATCCAACAGGTAATACCTGGATGAGGAAGCAAAAGCTGTCGGACTAATCAAGGTACCGACGACGAGCAAAGCTTCATTGTTTCGGCGACGACACACCCCACGCCTTCATCGACAGTAAACAGTTCACTGAAGCTCGTGGCAGCTTGAAAGCTGGGCAGAGGTCTTTCAGGCCAAGGTCCAAGCCGGTCTCAGGAAATATGGAATCCACACACCCTACCAGTCCTACTCTCCAATCAAGGACGGGAATAGAACCCACATCAGGGGCCTTTGGGCTTACCATAAGACCACCGGTAACCATGGAGGTAGGTGGGTCTGGTTCTTCCGAAACATGGGGTATATGGACCATGTACAAGTTGGTAATATTTACACTTGTTTTTTGCACAAATGACAATGATAACATGAGATTCAGATCCGTTTATAAACTAAAATGATAACATGTGATTGGTTTATTTTGCACAGTATACAAGGGTTCCAAGCATGGTTTGGAATTGGGGCCAGAGTTGTCTTTCGAGGCAGGCTCAGTATTACGGCCAGGATTGCCTTCCGAGACAAGCTCGGAAATATGGCCAGAGTTGTCTCTCAAGGCAGGCTCAGAATTATGGCCAGAGTTGGCTTTCAAGGCAGGTCCAGTATTATGGGCAGAGTTGTCTTTCGAGGCAGGCTCAGTATTATGGCCAGGATTACCTTTCGAGACGGGCTTGGGAATCTGGCCAGAGTTGTCATTCGAGGCAGGCACGGAATTATGGCAGGCGTGGCCTGTTCATTGTGAAAGATGGAGGATGTCGGTTCATCCTTGATTTAACTCGCATGTGCAACATAGACTTTTCAGAACATGGACCTTCATTACTGTCTAACAACTGATTTCCATAGGAACTTTATGGCATGCATCGATCTCAAAGATGCATACTATTCAGGTCCCATTCACAGGGATCACCGGAGACATTTGAAATTTATCTGGATGGGGCAATGATAACAGTTAATGCGTTGCAAAATGGGCTAACTTCAGCTCCCACGTCATCTACCAAATTACTAAACCGGTGCTTGGACTGCTCAGAGCTCAAAAACACTTGTTATGGCTTAACTGGCTGATATTATAAACGCTGTGTTTTGCTAAAATCAACAGTTTCAGCCGCAACTATATTTGAGAAATTGAGGTTCCTCATCCATCCAGTTAAATTTAAGTTGATACCAACTAGAGTTATTGATTATTCAGATTTACCTTTAACTATTAATTTATCTGTGACTCCACCCTGGGGCGAGAGATTGGAATCAATAGAAGCCTGTAACAACTTTGTTATTAAGCAGCCTTCTATTCAACAAGTGTAATTGGCAATATAGCAGCTGTGTTTCAGCTGTGCAAATTGGGCCTCTGCATTATCAGAACTTACAACGTGCAAAGTAGTAACCTCTCAAGTGCCATGTAGGTCATTGTAACAGACCTATGCTATTACCAGCTGAAGCTACCAAAGTCACAATGATGGACGAACAGTATTCAGCATTGCTCCAGTAGTTTTGGTCAGTAAATCTTCAGTTATATTACAAACTGATGCTAGTGCTCAAAGATGGAAAATTACGAATGCCATCTCTAGTTACGGAGGCTGATGGGATTTGCATGAATTACCAATTCTTCAGTTATTGGTATCAACTACCTATAGACACTAGGTGCATACTATGGGTTGAAGGGTTATTGTGCGAATATGCATAATCTGCATGCTCAGTTCCAAGTTGATACACTGTGGTGGTGGCATATGTTAGTCACATGGGTGCAATCAAGTCAAAGTATCCTGTCATAATTTACCTAACCTCATTTGGCGCTGGTGATTCATCACGTAAAATCAATGACAACACAGAATGGATGTTGGATCACAAAGTATTTTATGACATTATGGCTCGATGGAACACCGAATATCGATATGTTTGCATCCAGGCTCATTCACCGGTTGCAAAAACATGTGGCATCACAGTGGCGAGAGATACATTCTCGCTACATGGGGGAGGAATGTTCTTTTATGCCTTTTCTCCATTTTGCCTCATCAGTCGGGTCTTGCAATAAATTCAGCAAGATCCCGCTTCAGGTTTTCGTACTGCCTGACTGGCCTATGCAGCCATGGTTCCTGCTAATGTTGTGAATGATAATAGAATATGGTTATTCTAAACACACAAATTTGCTGGTTCACCCCGTGACTCGAGAAACCATCCTCTGCATGATAAATCAATTCATTGACTTGCAGACACTGAGAAGACCGTTCCTGCGGCTCGGGTTGTCAGACCGATCCATGTACGTGCTCACTGCAGATTGCAGGGATAGCACCAAAAAAACAGTACATTTCCTCATCAGGAGATGGAAGTGTTTTGTTTAAATGCTAATGTTACATATTATACGAAACGGATAACTGACGTTCTTGGAGTTCATTTCAAATGGGTCTTTGAAAATAAATTACGTTATAGTGCCATTAACTGTGCCAAATGTGCCTTATCATATTTGCTGCAGTGAGCGGGACCCACTGTCGGGTCTCACCCTCTGATATCCAGATTTATATTGGATATCTTTAACACAAATTCTCCCAGGCCCAGGTACACGGAAGTATGGGATATTGATATTGTGTTAACACTACTTCACCAGGGGGCTCCAGCTACATCCTTATCTTTGAGCCGGCTCTCATAAGGTAGTTATGCTCATGGCGCTGGTCTCAGCGCAACGGGTCCAGTCACTACATAAATTGCGACTGGACAGGATGGTTACATCTGCAAATATATAATATTTCATGTTTATGATTTAATTAAGCAGAGCAGCCCAGGGGCGTCAGGTCTTAAACTAGTTCTCATGGCATACCCCATGTACCTTCAGTTATGTGTGGTCACACATTTACAACAATACGTCAAGGTCACCTAGAGCCTTAGAGGCTCTGATACTACCAATGTTTGTTAGTTACAAAAAACCTCATAAGAAGGTATCAGTTCAGACCATCTCCAGGTGGTTAAAACAAGGTTTTGGCTTATGCAGTAGATACTAATATTTTCTAATCTCACTCCACCAGGGCTGCTACAACATCAGCAGCAAGGGTTATGTACGGTCCGCTGGATCACATCCTAGCGACTGCAGGATGGTCTAACGAACGAGTTTTCCAAATATTTTATAATAACCCATTGCCAGACCAGGGGTATTTGCCAACTCTATTTTAGGTTCTATTTTATAGTTTCCCCCCGGCTGAGAGGGGTTACTATTATTTTTATTTGTTCATTAAACAGCATCAGCATGTTTTAAATCTATGTCATGTCTGTATGCATTATGAATGTTTCCCTTAACTGTGGTCAACTGATGCAGTCGTGCTTGTGTGGACTCGTTTCCACGGCATGAAATCACAGAGCTTTGAAATCTTCATGTAGTCACTCACGTGACTCCGAAGTAAAATAGTAAGATTAAATGAGAACTTGCCAGTTTGAAGTTTGATCTTTATTTTATGAGGAGTTACGATGAGCGATTACGTGCCCTCCGCTCCCAACCCTCATTTCATAAAGGTCATCTGGTAGTTCTAGTCCTCTCTAATCTTACTATGTTCAGTTCAACAACTGTTATCTGAGATTTCACACCGGTGCTTTGAAGATTGACGTGCATGCGGGCAGACGGCCTTCTTCACGTAATCGCTCATCGTAACTCCTCATAAAATAAAGATCAAACTTCAAACTGGTAAGTTCTCGTTTAATCTTACTATTTTTTTTGATTTAGAGATACAGCATGGAAACAGGCCCTTCGGCCCACCAAGTCCGCGCCGACCAGCGATCCCCACACACTAACACCACCTGACACACACTAGGGACAATTTACAATTTTACCAAGTCAATTAGCCTACAAACCTGTATGTCTTTGGAGTGTGGGAGAAAACCGTGCACCCGGAGGAAACCCACGCAGGTCACAGGGAGAACGTACAAACCTCTGATAAATGTTCTGTTGCAAATCTTTATTTCATATAGAACATTCCAATTTTAGTTTTAAGATTTCTGAGCATAAACATTTTTACAATTACCATTAATCAAAGATAAGTCACGTTTCATTACTTTCCTCTGATAAGAAATGGGATTGAAATATATATGCAAGACCAAGAGAGATTTTCCTAATTTCATAACCACAAACTTTTTTTCTCTCCTTTGGGACTAAATAAATTGTCCATATTTACAGTGCATTCAGAAAGTATTTAGACCCCTTCACTTTTTCCACATTATGTTACGTTACAGCCTTATTCTAAAATGGATTAAATTCATTTTTTATCATCAATCTACACACAATATCCCATAATGAAAATGCGAAAACAGGTGTTTAGAAATTTTAGCAAAGTAATTAAAATGAAATAACAGAAATATCACATTTACATAAGTATTCAGACCCTTTACTCAGTACTTTGTTGAGGCACCTTTGGCAGCGATTACAGCCTCAAGTTTTCTTGGGTATGACGCTACAAGCTTGGCACACCTGTATTTGGGTAATTTCTCCCATTCTTCTCTGCAGATCCTCTCGAGCTCTGTCAGGTTGGATGGGGAGCATCGATGCATAGCTATTTTCAGGTCCCTCCAGAGATGTTCGATCGGGTTCAAGTCCGGGCTCTGGCTGGGCCACTTAAGGACATCACAGACTTCTCACGAAGCCACTCCTGCGTTGTATTGGCTGTGTGCTTAGGGTCGTTGTCCTGTTAGAAGGTGAACCTCCACCCCAGTCTGAGGTCCTGAATGCTCTGCAGCAGGTTTTCATCAAGGATCTCTCTGTACTTTGCTCCACACATCTTTCCCTCGATCCTGACTAGTCTCCCAGTTCCTGCCGCTGAAAAATATCCCCACAGCATGATACTGCCACCATCATGCTTCACCGTAGGTATGGTATTTCCCAGGTGACTCCTCCAGATGTGACGCTTGGCATTCAGGCCAAAGAGTTCAATCTTGGTTTCATCAGACCAGAGAATCTTGTTTAGGTGCCTTTTGGCAAACTCCAAGCGGGCTGTCATGTGCCTTTTACTGAGTGGCTTCCGTCTGGCCACTCTACCACAGATTGGTGGAGTGCTGCAGATATAGTTGCCCTTCTGGAAGTTTCTCCCATCTCCACAGAAGAACTCTGGAGCACTGTCAGAGTGACCATCGGGTTCTTGGTCACCTCCCTGACCAAGGCCCTTCTCCCCCGATTGCTCAGTTTGGCCGGGCGGCCAGCTCTATGAAGAGTCCTGGTGGTTCCAATTTAAGAATGACGGAGGCCACTGTGCTCTTCGGGACCTGCAATGCTGCAGAAATTGTTTTATACCCTTCCCCAGATCTGTGTCTCGACACAATCCTGTCTCGGAGGTCTACGGACAATTCCTTCATCTTCATGGCTTGGTTTTTGCCCTGACATGCACTGCCAACTGTGGGACCTTATATAGACAGGTGTGTGCCTTTCCAAATCATGTCCAATCAATTTAATTTACCACTGGTGGACTCCAATCAAGTTGTAGAAACATCTCAAAGATAATCAATGGAAAAAGGACGAACCTAAGCTTAATTTTGAGTGTCACAGCAATGGGTCTGAATACTTCTGTAAATGTGATATTTCAGTTATTTCTTTTTAATTGCTTTGCAAAAATTTCATAACACCTGTTTTTGCTTCTTCAATCTGGGGTATTGTGTGTAGATTGATGATTTAAAAAAAAGAATGTTATCCATTTTAGAATAAGGCTGTAATGTAACAAAATGTGGAAAAATTGAAGGGGTCTGAATACTTTCTGAATGCACTGTATCTTCACAATACTTGACAATGAAAATTTCCAAGTATTTTGGTTTTGTTATTCCCAAAATCCAGACGGATGTCATTAAGCTGGAAAAGGTGCAGAGAAAATTCATGAGGATGTTGCCAGGACTCGAGGGCCTGAGTTACAGGGAGAGGTTGGGCAGGCTAGGACTCTCTTCTTTGGAGATCAGGAGGATGAGGGCTGATCTTATAGAGGTGCATAAAATAATGAGGGGAATAGATAAGGTATTTACCCCAAGGGAGGGGAATCAAGAACCTGCCATAGGTTTAACGTGAGAGGGGAAAGATTTAAACATGAATCTGAGGGGCAACTTTTTCACTTAGAGGATGGTAGGCATATGGAACAAGCTGCCAGAGGAGGTAATTGAAATACTTACCATAACAACATTTACAAGACCTTTGGACAAAAACATGAACAAAAAAGGCTCGGAGGGATATGGGCCAAACGCGGGCATATGCCATTGGTGTAGATTTCATCTTGGTCACCATGGACTTGTTGGGCCGAAGGGCCTTACATTTTGTATAACTATTGAAGATTAACCTATCTTGTGATTTACGATGGATATAAAGATATTTGAAAGGAAAAGAAATGTCAGTTAATTATGAACATTAGTAAAAGAGTAGGGTTTAAAGCACAATTTTAGACTCTCTTTTCCTCAAGTTAATAGCAGGGACGCACTGTATTTCACAAACTGTAGTGGTCCCTGGCGAACCACACATTCTCCTGAAGATATGACTGTGGCTCGTTGTTTTCCTAACATCATGTTTGTCACTCATGCAACAGTGTCTGTTATGAAAACTAAACTCGATACAATCTTAAGGAAACATAACCATGGTTATGTCATTCTAATGCCACAGAGACTTGGGTCGTAGACACTGCTCTCTTCAATTGTTTCCCCAATGTCTTGGCCACAAACACTAGAGGAATCTAGTGCTGCTATCTCAATTTCGTTGTACGTGGGTTGTTTCTATAATGACAATAATGTAGCACTTCTCCACTGTAAAAGAAGCTGAACGATTTCGAGTCATAGTTTCCACACAGTGATACAATGTGGACTCAGGCCCTTCGGCCCAACTTGCCCACACCGGCAAACATTTGCCAGCTACACTAGTCCCACCTGCCAGCAGTTGGTCCATATCCCTCCAAACCTGTGCTAGGATTGATATGTATGATAAACTTTCCTGGGCAGCACAGTTTTGTTTTAACAAAAAATCATTTAAATTAACTATTTACAAAAAATACACACAAAACTACAAACAGACCCACCACCATAATACAAAATAAACAAACATTCTTAAATATTACATTAGTATTTCCCCATCCTTATTGAAGATACTCTCCGCCCAACGTTCCCGGCAATCCCCCAGGGTGCCGGTGGACAGCGTGTAGTCCCTTTCCAAAACCACCCGGGCGTGGACGTAACCCCGGAAAAGGGGCAGGCTGCGAGCTCGGGCAGAGCCCTCTTCCACCTGGCGCCGTGACTCACGGATGGCCAGCGTGGCCAGGCCCAGGAGCAACCCAACCAGGACATTCTCGTCCCTACCCTCTCCCCTACGCACAGGGTGTCCAAAGATGAGGATGGTGGGTGTGAAGTGCAGCCAGAAGGCAAGGATCAGCCCCTTTAGATATTGGAACAGGGGCTGCAGCCTCACACACTCCATATACACGTGGTACACAGGCTCGTCCAGCCCGCAAAAGTGGCAGGCGGCTGGCGGTTCTGTGAGCCGCGAGAGAAACAGGTTGCAGGGAACACCTCGGTGCAATACCCTCCACCCCAGGTCCCCGATGTAGAGGGGGAGAATCCCTGCATAGAGGGACCCCCACTGGGGGGCCCCGTCGCTTGGGCGGCACAGTGGTAGAGCTGCTGTCTCACATCTCTGGTGCTGTCTGTACGGAGTTTATACATTCTCCCTGTAACCGCATGGGCTTTCTCCGGGTGCTCCGGTTTCATAGAAACATAGAAACATAGAAAATAGGTGCAGGAGGAGGCCATTCGGCCCTTCGAGCCAGCACCGCCAGTGAACCGCCAGCCGCCTGCCACTCATTGTGATCATGGCTGATCGTCCCCTATCAATAACCCGTGCCTGCCTTCTCCCCATAACATCTCCTCCCACATCCCAAAGATGTGCAGGTTTGTAGGTTAATTGGCCTCTGTAATTCCCCCTGGTGTGTATTTATTATCACATGTGACATGTCACAGTAAAACTCTCCGTTTTGCACACCGTACACTAAATATGCAAAGAGTTGCCACGTATAGGGCGTCGCAAAGTTGCAGTCTTCAATAGAGTCCCCGATAATCCCTCTTTGTTCTTGGCGCCCCCATGCCGGGCCCCTCTTTGCTCTCTCGGTAGCGCAAACTCGAACCAACCTCCAGCACCCACCACAGGCCCAGGTAGGGAGTGGATGAGAAAGTGGATAACATAGAACTGGTATGAATGGGTGATCGATGGACGGCACGGATGCAGGGGGGGCAAAAGGTTTGTTTACCTGCTGTATCTAGAAAGATACAATCAATCAATATGCCAGAGTGATCTCTAGACATACTACATACAAACTGACATCATTTGCTACCCCAAAGTGATCCATTTACAGTTTGAGAAGACACAAAGTGCTGGAGTAACTCAGCAGGTCAAGCGGCGTGGCAGGAGAACGTGGATAGGTGACATTTCGGCTCGGGACCCTTCTTCAGCTTTGTTGAGCAATCCGAAGGCCCTGTCCTACTTACGTGTCCTTGGCACGCAAATTACGCGACCTCGTCGTCGCGTTGAGGCGCACGGGCATCGTGTGGCCGCGCGGGGCCGGTCCCACTGAGAAGCGCGGAGGGGTATGGAGTTGTGCGCGGTATCGCGCGGCGCTCCGGGATCTTGTACCAAACGAAATCTTCGCGCGCCACCGGCCTGTCGCGTAACTGACGGCCAAAGTGGGACAGGCCCAAGACCCTGGTGTGGTGCAACGTCTCACCTCCAACAGCAGCAGAAGCAGGCAAACAGATCGCCGAGCTTGGCCTGGGGCTCATGGCTGTTGCGGATCCGCATCCGCCCCCACTTCTACTCCCAGAGCGGGGCCAAGAAAATTGAAGATGGACACAAAATGCAGGAATAACTCAACGGGACCGGCAGCATCTCTGGAGAGAAGCAATGGATGACGTTTCAGGTCAAGACCCTTCTTTCAGACTGAAGAAGAGTCTCGACCCGAAACATCACCCATTCCTTCTCTCCAGAGATGCTGCCGGTCCCGCTGAGTTACTCCAGCTTTGTGTCCATCTTCAAATGACGTCACGCGCTTCAGATGCGCCTTGTGCGGGCGCATGAAGTCTCGCGCGAATCTCACGCGACCGTCGCGCCTCAACGAGACGACGAGGTCGTGTAATTAGCGTGCCAAGGACATGTAAATGGGACAGGGGCTTAACTCACAGCCTATGGTTTAGTTTAGAGATACAGTGCGGAAACAGGCCCTTCGGCCCAACGATCCCCGCACATTAACACTATCCTACACACACTAGGGACAATTTACAATTCTCTCTGGCGCTGTACGGCAGCAACTCTACCGCTGCGCCACTGGGCTGCCCATATCCCATGAACACAGCTGGCAGTGTAATGCTAAAGCCCTATGGTGTTGGTGTGTTTCCATGGAGAATTCATTAGTAAATGGATGTCATGTAACCCGATCAGTAATTCACGGAAGTGTGCAGAATAGATTTGTGAAGCCCTAATAAGATTTACAGAAAGCAAAGACAAGATGCTTCAATTTTCCACTTATTGGAATCGGGTGAATGATAGCAGGAAAGAACCAAGTACAATTGTCTGTTGTACAATTGGAAGTAATTACAATGATTAAATAGTAAAGATCCGTTCAGACAAGGCGTATATCTGAAGTGTTGATTAAAACATGTCCTTCACAGAGATGAGATGATGCCACTTGCTCTGTCATTAGTGCACACCTTACTTCCACCTCTTTTAGTCCTCTCTCATAAATGATTTCAGAATTGCTGCACTGTTATCCCTGATCTAACAGTTATTGTTTATGTATATCCCGATATTAATGGGGCTCTAAACCAATATTTGTCTTTGGTATTTTGCTAAATTCAAAATGTTGTTTTGATGTGTGTGTTTCTCTCCCATAGCCCCTCCCCTCCCCTCCCCTTCCCCCTCCTTCCTCTCTCCCTCCCCCCTCTCTCCCTTCCCCCCTCCCCCCTTACCCCTTACCCCTCCTCTCCACCCCCTTCCCCCTCTCTCCACCCTTCCCCCTTCCTCCCTTACCCCTCCCCCCTTCCCCCTCTCTCCCTTACCCCTCCCCTCCCCCCTTACCCCTCCCGACCCCCTTCCCCCTCCTTCCCCCCTCTCTCCCTCCCCCCTCTCTCCCTTCCCCCCTTCCCCCTTACCCCTGCTCTCCCCCCTCCACCCCCTTCCCCCTCTCTCCACCCTTCCCCCTTCCTCCCTTACCCCTCCCCCTTCCCCCTCTCTCCCTTACCCCTCCCCTCCTCCCTTACCACTCCCAGCCCCCTTCCCCCTCTCTCCCTTACCCCTACCCTCTCTCTCCTCCCCCCCCACCCCACAGTCAGGTAAAGTAACCCCAGATAATACAGTTGGAAGATTCCTAACAGACCGGGTAAACAAGGTCCCAAAGATCCCGACGCAAGACTTTGAGACCATGCTGAACAGCAACATTAACAAAGACTTCTCTGAAGATAGTTCCCTTATTTTTCCAGTTCTGTTGCAGTTTAGTTTATTGTCACGTATACCAAGGTACAGTGAGAAGAATTTCCGTTGCGTGCTATCCAGTCAGCAGAAAGACTACATATGATTACAATCGAGCCGTCCACAGTGTACAGACACAGGATAACGGGAATAACGTGTAATGTTCGCCAGGTTAATTCCCGGGATGGCGGGACTGACATATGATGAAAGAATGGGTCGACTGGGCTCACATTTACTGGAATTTAGAAGGATGATAGGGAATAGACATAGAAACATAGAAAATAGGTGCAGGAATAGGCCATTCGGCCCATCGAGCCTGCACCGCCATTCAATATGATCATGGCTGATCATCCAACTCGGTATCCTGTACCTGCCTACTCTCCATACCCCCTGATCCCTTTAGCCACAAGGGCCACATCTAACTCCCTCTTAAATATAGCCAATGAACTGGCCTCAACTACTTTCTGTGGAAGAGAATTCCACAGATTCACCACTCTGTGTGAAAAAATATTTTCTCATCTCGGTCCTAAAAGACTTCCCCCTTATTCTTAAACTGTGACCCCTTGTTCTGGACTTCCCCAACATCGGGAACAATCTTCTTGCATCTAGCCTGTCAAATCCCTTAAGAATTTTGTAAGTTTCTATAAGATCCCCCCTCAATCTTCTAAATTCCAGCGAGTACAAGCCGAGTCTATCCAATCTTTCTTCATATGAAAGTCCTGCCATCCCAGGAATCAGTCTGGTGAAACTTCTCTGTACTCTCTCTATGGCAAGAATGTCTTTCCTCAGATTAGGAGACCAAAACTGTACGCAATACTCCAGGTGTGGTCTCACCAAGGCCCTGTGCAACTGCATTAGAACCTCCCTGCTCCTATACTCAAATCCTTTTGCTATGAATGCTAACATACCATTCGCTTTCTTCACTGCCTGCTGCACCTGCATGCCTACTTTCAATGACTGGTGTACCATGACACCCAGGTCTCATTGCATCTCCCCTTTTCCTAATCGGCCACCATTCAGATAATAGTCTACTTTCCTGTTTTTGCCACCAAAGTGGATAACCTCACATTTATCCACATTATACTGCATCTGCCATGCATTTGCCCACTCACCCAACCTATCCAAGTCACCTTGCATCCTCCTCACAGCTAACACTGCCCCCCAGCTTCGTGTCATCTGCAAACTTGGAGATGTTGCATTCAATTCCCTCATCCAGTTCATTAATATATATTGTAAATAGCTGGGGTCCCAGCACTGAGCCTTGCGGTACCCCACTAGTCACTGCCTGCCATTCTGAAAAGGACCCGTTTACTCCTCCTCTTTACTTCCTGTCTGCCAGCCAGTTCTGTACCCACATCAATACTGAACCCACAATACCGTGTGCTTTAAGTTTGCATACTAACCTCTTAAGTGGGACCTTGTCGAAAGCCTTCTGAAAGTCCAGATATAACACATCTACTGGTTCTCCCTTATCCACTCTACTAGTTACATCCTCGAAAAATTCTATAAGATTCGTCAGACATGAATTACCTTTCATAAATCCATGCTGACTTTGTCCAATGAATTCACCACTTTGTAAATGTCCTGCTATCCCATCTTTAATAACTGACTCTTGCATTTTCCCCGCTACCGATGTTAGACTAACTGGTCTGTAATTCCCCGTTTTCTCTCTCCCTCCCTTTTTAAAAAGTGGGGTTACATTAGCTACCCTCCAATCCTCAGGAACTACTCCAGAATCTAAAGAGTTTTGAAAAATTATCTCTAATGCATCCACTATTTCTGGGGCTACTTCCTTAAGTACTCTGGGATGCAGCTTATCTGGCCCTGGGGATTTATCGGCCTTTAATCCATTCCATTTACCTAACACCACTTCCCGGCAAACCTGGATTTCACTCAGTTCCTCCATCTCATTTGACCCCCAGTCCCCTGCTATTTCCGGCAGATTATTTATGTCTTCCTTATTGAAGACAGAACCAAAGTAGTTATTCAATTGGACTGCCATGTCCTTGTTCCCCATGATCAATTCACCTGTTTCTGACTGCAAGGAACCTACATTTGTTTTAACTAATCTTTTTCTCTTCACATATCTATAAAAACTTTTGCAGTCAGTTTTTATGTTCCCTGCCAGTTTTCTTTCATAATCTATTTTCCCTTTCCTAATTAAGCCCTTTGTCCTCCTCTGCTGGACTCTGAATTTCTCCCAGTCCCCTGGTAGGCTGCTTTTTCTGGCTAATTTGTATGCTTCATCTTTTGTTTTGATACTATCCCTGATTTCCCTTGTTATCCACGGATGCACTACCTTCCCTGATTTATTCTTTTGCCAAACTGGGATGAACAATTGTTGTAGTTTATCCATGCAGTCTTTAAATGCCTTCCATTGAACATCCACCATCAACCCTTTAAGAATCTATTGCCAGTCTATCTTGGCCAATTCATGTTTCATACCCTCAAAGTTACCTTTCTTTAAGTTCAGGACCCTTGTTTCTGAATTAACAATGTCACTCTCCATCCCAATGAAGAACTCAACCATATTATGGTCACTCATGCCCAAGGGGCTACGCACAACAAGACTGCTAACTAACCCTTCCTCATTACTCAATACCCAGTCTAGAATAGCCTGCTCTCTCATTGGTTCCTCTACCTGTTGGTTTAGAAAACTATCCCGCATACATTCCAAGAAATCCTCTTCCTCAGCACCCCTGCCAATTTGATTCACCCAATCTATATGTAGATTGAAGTCACCCATTATAACTGTTTTACCTTTGTTGCACGGAATCTTACGGAAACATATAAGGATTGGACAGGCTAGATGCAGGAAAAATGTTCCCGATGTTGGGGGAGTCCAGAACCAGGGGTCATAGTTTAAGAATAAGGGGTTGGCCATTTCGAACTGAGATGAGGAAAAACTTTTTCACCTAGAGAGTTGTGAATCTGTGCAATTCTCTGCCACAGAAGGCAGTGGAGGCCAATTCATTGGATGTTTTCAAGAGAGAGTTAGATTTAGATATTAGGGCTAAAAGAATCAAAGGATATGGGGAGAAAGCAGGAATGGGGTACTGATTCTGGATGATCAGCCATGATCATATTGAATGGCGGTGCTGGCTTGAAGGGCCGAATGGCCTACTCCTGCACCTATGTTTCCATGATGTTACTCCTGCTCTTCGTCTATTGCATATAGAAAGGTTGTGGCAAGAGATTGGAGTCCTTGGCTTTAATTACCTGTGCAATGTCTGGCCACATTGCTTCCTGGATCTGGTGCACAGGATAAAGTGTGCTGATATACAGCCAGCTCCAGGTACACACTGACCTCTGGCTGAAACTTAAACCTGATTGAACGCGACATTTGAAAGGAAAATCGCATGTTTACATCTCTCGCTTGTAAGCCAGGGATGGGGCCATGCAGCAGCTATTTGGTACACTTCAAAGACCAGACAAACAAAAAGGTAAAAGTACATGGTTCCAACCTGTAACGTCACCTATCCATGTTCTCTGGAGATGCTGCCTGACCTGCTGAGTTACTCCAGCACTTTGTGTCTTTGTCTGTAAACCAACATCTGCAGTTCCTTCATTCTACACTAGAGTATTTCCTTTGTTTTTTTTTTAGTTTAGTTTAGAGATACAGCGTGGAATCAGGCCCTTCGGCCCACCGAGTCCATGCCGACCAGTGATCTCCCCATACACTAACACTATCCTACACACACTAGGGACAATTTACAATTTTACTGAAGCTAATTAACCTACAAACCTGTACGTCTTCGGAGTGTGGCAGGAAACCGGAGCTCACGGAGAAAACCCATGCTTTCCAATGTAGTTATATTCCATTTTAGTTTAGTTTAGAAATACAGTGCGGAAACAGGCCCTTCGGCCCACCGGGTCCGCGCTGGCCAGTGATCCCCGCACATTAACACTACCTTACACAACCTAGGGACAGTTTACAATTTCACCAAACCCAATTAGCCTACAAACCTGTACGTCTTTAGGGACCCACATTCCTAAGTTTTATTTTTATTTCGTTCTAGACACAGTGAATATTTCCATGAACAAGGAGGACAGAGTGGTTCACAGTCTCTCGATCTTGCACCTGTACCATTTGCCCACCCGCTTCCCCTTGCATTGACTCAGTGACTGGGTACAGGTGTCCACAATCACCTGTTTCACAGTTGCAAAATGTTGTCCCTCAACAAGCAAGGTTTCAGACTGACTAAAACTGCACTTTGCAGAACAGTATTTCAACAAAACTATTTCCTAGCTGAATATTAATATTACTGAGCTGGAGAGGACTAAAGCAGTGGGGCAGTTACTGGGGTAGGAGAGGTGTGAGAATCCCGTCTCCTAATTAGAAGACGCTGCATTCCATGTCTGACATAAACCGGGAGACATCCTCCAGGATGTGACGGTGAACATTTCCAACCGAGCAGTGAAGTTCATGGGGTTGTGTATCTTCAGAAGTCTTAGTTGTGGAGAGCTCTGGTACTCACTATAGTTTAGGAATAGGTGGCCCAAAATGGCACCTATTCATTCTCTCCAGAGATGCTGTCTGACCCACTGAGTTACTCCAGCTCCATGTGTCCACCTTCGGTTTAAACCAGCATCTGTAGTTCCCTCCTCCGTAAGTTTAGTTTAGATTTAGTTTCGAGATACACCGCCGAAACAGGCCCTTCGGCTCACCGAGTCCACGCCGACCAGCGATTCCCGTATGCTAGCACTATCCTTCACACTAGGGACAATTTATAATTTTTACCGAAGACAAACCTGTGCATCTTTGGAGCGTTGGAGGAAACCGGAGCACCCGGGGAAAATCCACAAGGTTACGAGGAGAAGGTACAAACTCGGTACAGACAGCACCCGTAGTCAGGATCGAACCTGTGTCTCTGCCGCTGTGAGACAGCAACTTTACTGCTGCAGCACCGTGCCGTGTCACTGAGTCAAGGGGAAACGAGTGTGTAAGAGGAATAGATGCAAGTTCAAGAGACTATGAGCCACTCTGACCTCCGTGTTGATGTCAATGTTTGCTGTGTCTTAAGATAGTAGTGAAAAAGAAAACAGAAAACATAATTCAAAGGACGGAATACACTAGAGAAGAAACAAGAAACTGCAGATGCTGTTTTACAAAGAAAGACAAAAAGTGCTGGAGTAACTCAGCGAGTCAGCATCTCTGGAGAGGGGGCAGAGGGGGGGGGGGGTGGGGGACAGAGGAATAACTCGACTGTTTGGAGTCTGTAGACTGGACAATGTTCATGGACTCGGCAGCGGACCTGAAATAATACGCCACAGTCGTTACAGACTTCATAAAGATATGCATCCCAACAAAAACCTTCCGAGTGTTTTCTAACCAGAAACCTTGGATGAACCATGAGATCTGCACTCTTCTCCAGTCCAGATCCCGGGCATTCAGGTCTGGTGAGGCAGAGGTCTACAAGAAGTCCAGATACAACCTTGGTAAGGCCATCAAAAAGGCCAAAAGAGACCTGCTCAAAGCTGGAGGAAGAGACAGATGTTCGGCAGCTGTGGCAGGGCCTGAATGCAATCACCTCCTACAAGGCGAAATCAGGAGGCAGCTCGAATGTTGGCGAAACATCACTCCCTGATGAGCTCAATGCGTTTTACGCACGCTTTGATAGGGAGAACACTGATGTGCCTTCCCGAGCCATTCGCCGTGATGGCATTTCAGTCTCAGTCACAGAGGCCGACGTCAGAAGATCCTTCAGAGGGGTGAACCCTCGGAAAGCGCCTGGACCTGATGGTATACCCAGTCGTGTTCTAAAAACCTGTGCAGACCAACAGGCTGGAGTTTTTACAGACATTTTCAACCTCTCACATCTGAGGTCTGAGGTCCCACCTGCTTTAAAAGGGCATCAATTATACCGGTGCCCAAGAAGAGCAAGGTGACGTGCTTCAATGACTATCGACCAATGGCACTAACATCTGTGGTGATGAAGTGCTTTGAAAGGTTGATCATGGCGCAAATCAACTCCTACCTCGACAAAAACCTGGACCCACTGCAGTTTGGCTACCGCCATAACAGATCAACGGTGGATGCGATCTCGCTGGCCCTCCACTCCACTCTGGACCACTTGGACAACAAAAACTCATATGTCAGGCTGTTATTCATTGACTACAGCTCAGCATTTAATACAATCATCCCCTCCAAGCTGGTTATCAAGCTCTCAGATCTGGGTCTCTGCGCATCCCTCTGCAATTGGATCCTCGACTTCCTCATCCACAGACCACAGTCTGTCCGTATTGGTGGAAATGTGTCATCCTTGATAACAATCAGCACGGGAGCACCTCAAGGCTGCGTGCTCAGCCCCCTGCTGTACTCCCTCTATACTCATGACTGCGTAGCCGGACATAGTGCGAACTCCATCATCAAGTTTGCCGACGACACCACTGTTGTGGGACGTATCACTGATGGTGACGAGTCAGAGTACAGAAGTGAGATCGACCGATTGACCAAATGGTGCCAGCACAATAACCAGCAAAACCAAGGAACTGATTGTGGACTTTGGAAGGGGTAGGATAGGGACCCACAATCCCATTTATATCAACGGGTTGATGGTGGAAAGGGTCAAGAACTTCAAATTCCTGGGCGTGCGCATTTCTGAAGATCTCTCCTGGTCCCAGCACACTGATGCAATTATAAAGAAAGCACATCAGCGCCTCTACTTCCTGAGAAGATTACGGAGAATCGGTTTGTCAAGGAGGACTCTCTCAAACTTCTACAGGTGCACAGTAGAGAGCATGCTGACTGGTTGCATCGTGACTTGGTTCGGCAACTTGAGCGTCCAGGAGCGGAAAAGAATGCAGAAAGTTGTGACCACTGCCCAGTCCATCATCGGCTCTGACCTCCCCATCATCGAAGGGATCTATCGCAGTCGCTGCCTCAAAAAGGTTGCCAACATCATCAAGGACCCACACCATCCTGGCCACACACTCATCTCTCTGCTGCCATCAGGTAGAAGGTACAGGAGCCTGAAATCTGGTACATCCAGGTTCAGGAACAGCTACTTCCCCACAGCCATCAGGCTATTAAACTCGCCATCAAACAAACTCTTAACTATAACAGCCTATTGCACTTTATCTGTTTATTTATGTGTATATATATGGTCTATGGTATATAGACACACGGATCTGTTTGGTATTATTCATTTTTTTAATCATCAATCTACATACAATACCCCATAATAAAAAAGCAAAAACAGGTGTTTAGAAATTTTAAAATGAAATAACTGAAATAGCACATTTACACAAATATTCAGACCCTTTACTCAGTACTTTGTTGAGGCACCTTTGGCAGCGATTACAGCCTCAAGTCTTCTTGGGTATGACGCTACAAGGTTGGCACACCTGTATTTGGGTAATTTCTCCCATTCTTCTCTGCAGATCCTCTCAAGCTCTGTCAGGTTGGATGGGGAGCATCGATGCACAGCTTTTTTCAGGTCCCTCCAGAGATGTTAGATCGGGTTCAAGTCCGGGCTCTGGCTGGGCCACTCAAGGACATTCACAGACTTGTCACGAAGCCACTCCTACGTTGTCTTGGCTGTGTGCTTAGGGTCGTTGTCCTGTTGGAAGGTAAACCTTCGCCCCAGTCTGAGGTCCAGAACGCCCTGGAGCAGGTTTTCATCAAGGATCTCTCTGTACTTTGCTCCGTTCATCTTTCCCTCGATCCTGACTAGTCTCCCAGTTCCTGCCACTGAAAAACATCCCCACAGCATGATGCTACCACCACCATGCTTCACTGTAGGTATGGTATTGGCCAGGTGATGAGCGGTGCCTGTTTCCTCCAGATGTGACGCTTGGCATTCAGGCCAAAGAGTTCAATCTTGGTTTCATCAGACCAGAGAATCTTGTTTAGGTGCCTTATGGCAAACTCCAAGCGGGCTGTCATGTGCCTTTTACAGAGGAGTGGCTTCCGTCTGGCCACTCTACCATAAAGGCCTGATTGGTGGAGTGCTGCAGATATAGTTGTCCTTCTGAAAGTTTCTTTCATCTCCACAAAGGAACTCTGGAGCTCTGTCAGAGTGGCCATCAGGTTCTTGGTCACCTCCCTGACCAAGGCCCTTCTCCCCCGATTGCTCAGTTTGGCCGGGCGGCCAGCTCTATGAAGGTTCCTAATGGTTCCAAAGTTCTTCCATTTAAGAATGACAGAGGCTACTGTGGTCTTCGGGACCTGCAATGGTGCAGAAATTGTTTTATACCCTTCCCCAGATCTGTGTCTCGACACAATCTTGTCTTGGATGTCTACAGACAATTCCTTTGTCGTCATGGCTTGGTTTTTGCTCTGACATGCACTGTCAACTGTGGGACCTTATATAGACAGGTGTGTGCCTTTCCAAATCATGTCCAATCAATTTAATTTACAACTGGTGGACTCCAATCGAGTTGTAGAAACATCTCAAGGATAATCAATGGAAACTGGATGAACCTAAGCTCAATTTTGAGTGTCATAGCAAAGGGTCTGAATATTTATGTAAATGTTATTTATTTTCAATTACTTTGCAAAATTTTCTAAACATTTGTTTTCGCTTCTTTATTCTGGGTATTGTGTGTAGATTGTTGATTAAAAAATTGAATGTAATCCATTTTAAAATAAGGCTGTAACGTAACAAAATGTGGAAAAAGTGAAGGGGTCTGAATACTTTCTGAATGCACTGTATAGGGACAGGTGTTGCATCCCCTGTGGTTGCCGGGGAAAGTACCTGGGATGGGGATCTATTGCATGTGGTATTCCTGATGTGGCCTCCTGTACATCGGTGAGGCCAAGCGTAGACTCTGCCTCTGTTTCCCCAACACTTGTGCTTGATGCACCAAGGCCTAGTGGATCTCCCAGTTGCTCATTTTTGGGGGGAGAGGATGCGTGAACCTAGGAGATGGAAGGTGAAAAGAGGCATTGATGGGAAGATGTGAGTGGCGGCGGGATCACGTTGGAGGTGACGGAAATGAGGGAGGATGGTGCGTTGAGTGCGGAGGTTGGTGGGGTGAAAGGTGAGGACCAGGGGCACTCTGCCCTCGTTCCGTCTGGCGGGAGGCAGAATGGAGAGCAGAACTGTGAGATATTAAAGAGACAGCAGTGATGGATCCATCTATGACAGCGGGGGTAAACCACGTTTTACCAATGAAAAAGGGCATCTCGGACGTCCTAGATCAGAAAGCCTCATCTTTGGACCACTTGCTGCAGAGACGGAGAAACTGAGGGTAAAGGACAATGTCTTTGCAAAAAGCAGGGCGGGAGGAGGTGTAGCTCAGATAAATGTGAAGGCCGATGGGTTACGCGAGTCAATAGTCTGCCCCTGTTATGAAGATGGAGAGATCAAGAAACGGGAGAGATACATCAGAGTTAGTCCCGGTGAATCTAAGGGCAGGGTGGAGGTTAGTGGTGAAGTTCATGAAATCAACAAGTTCTGCGCGGGTGCAGGAGGCAGCACCGATGCAACAAAGAAAGAGTTGGGGCATGGTGCCAGTGAACGTTTGAAACAAGGACTGTTCAATGTAACAAACAAAAAGACAGGCTCGGCTGGGGCCTGTGTGTGTGCCTATGGATACACCTTTAACTCGGAGAAAGTGAGAGGATAGAAAGAGATGTTGAGGGTGAGGACAAGTTCTGCCAGGTGGAGGAGAGTGTTAGTAGAGAGCAGTTGAGTTTAGTTCATTGTCACGTGTAACGAGGTACAGTGAAAAGCTTTTGTTGCGTGCTAACCAGTCAGTGAAAAGGCAATACATGATTACAATCGAGCCGTCCACAGTGTTCAGCGAAGTAGAGATTTACAAAGAGTGGAACATAGAAACATAGAAACATGGAAAATAGGTGCAGGAGTAGGCCATTCTGCCCTTCGAGCCTGCACCGCCATTCAATATGATCATGGCTGCTCATCTAACTCAGTATCCTGTACCTGCCTTCTCTCCATACCCCTTGATCCCTCTAGCCACAAGGGTCACATCTAACTCCCTCTTAAATATAGCCAATGAACTGGCCTCAACTACTTCCTGTGGCAGAAAATTCCACAGATTTACCACTCTCTGTGTGAAAAACAAATTTCTCATCTCGGTCCTAAAAGACTTCCCCCTTATCCTTAAACTGTGACCCCTTGTTCTGGACTTCCCCAACATCGGGAACAATCTTCTTGCATCTAGCCTGTCCAACCCCTTAAGAATTTTGTAAGTTTCTATAAGATCTCCCCTCAATCTTATAAATTCCAGCGAGTACAAGCCGAGTCTATCCAGTCTTTCTTCATATGAAAGTCCTGCCATCCCAGGAATCAGTCTGGTGAACCTTCTCTGTACTCCCTCTATGGCAAGAATGTCTTTCCTCAGATTAGGAGACCAAAACTGTACGCAATACTCCAGGTGTGGTCTCACCAAGACCCTGTACAACTGCAGTAGAACCTCCCTGCTCCTATACTCAAATCCTTCTGCTATGAATGCTAACATACCATTCGCTTTCTTCACTGCCTGCTGCACCTGCATGCCTACTTTCAATGACTGGTGTACCATGACACCCAGGTCTCGTTGCATCTCCCCTTTTCCTAATCGGCCACCATTCAGATAATAACGATTATGATGCGTGATTGCAGATCCACGGCTGTGACCAGCACGCAAAGAGTCACCTGGACTGGGCGCCATCTTGGATCTTTGATTGGGTCTCTGTTCAAGGAAGACCTGGAGTGGTGGGTAGAGGTGCAAAGGGCTGTGAGGCCTTCTCTACATACCCTGATTGCTTTGATTTTAATGGATTTACATTAACTGACTTCAGACAAGAGATGGGTTCCCTCTCAGGACTTTTTCCTACCATTTCCTGGTGTAGTGTCATGTATGGAAATTATCTGTGAATGTTTAGTTCAGTTTAGTTTATTTAGTTTAGAGAAACAGCGTGGAAACAGGCCATTCGGCCCACCGAGTCTACACTGACCTAGATCCCCGCACATTAACACTACCCCACACACACTAGGGACAATTTACACGTATACCAAGCCTATTAACCCACAAACCTGTACGTCTGTGGAGTGTGGGAGGAAACCCAAGATCTCGGATAAAACCCATGCGGTCACTGGGAGAACGTACGAACTCCGTACTGACAGCACCCTGCGGTCTGGCGTTCTGGCGCTGCACGCTCTGGGCTGCAACTCTACTGTCCTGACTTTATCAGAACAGTTTCTGGTGGTGAAACACGGTGTGGGAAGGGGTGAATCTGCTGGTGAGGCAGTGAAAGGTTTGCCTCCAGATACTGAAGCTCATTTGGATAATGAAGGTATGTGTTGGCATCTGGGAGTCCAGTCAATGTAGGTACAGCAGGTAATGTAGACAACATTACACCATATAGCAAGAGGTGAAATTGCATTTCTCACAATTTTGAAAAGCTGCTATTATATTCGGCATTGTAATTTGAAAAGTAGCTGTGAACAAGGACAGACAAAGGAGAGTCAGTGGGTGTTATTTACCTAGATTTTCAGAAAGCCTTTGAGAAGGTGCCACACGTGAGGCTGCTAAGGAAGATGAGAGCCCACGGTATCAAGGGCAGATACTAGCATGGATAGCAGGTTGGCTGGATGGCAGAAAGCAAAGAGTGGCAATAAAGGGGGATTTTACTGGTTGGCTGCCAGTGACTAGTGGAGTTCCGCAGGGCTCGGTGCTAGGGCCGCTGCTCTTCACGTTGTATAGTAATGATTTGGACGAGGGGATTGAAGGCTTTGTGGCCAAGTTTGCGGATGATGCGAAGATAGGTGGAGGGGCAGGTAGTGTAGAGAAAGCAGGAACTCTGCAGAAGGACTTGGACAGGTTGGGAGAGTGGGCAGAGAAGTGGCAGATGGAATATAGTGTAGCAAAGTGTGGAGTTGTGCATTTTGGCAGTAGGAATAAAGGTGTAGATTATTTTCTAAATGGGGAGAGAATCCAGATATCGGAGGTGCAAAGGGCCTTGGGGGCACTGGAACAGAGAAAGCCAAGGTGATGCAGACACACAGGAAGGTTAAAACGGCTAGCACAGTGTACGGTAAGTCCTTTAAAAGAGGGTGGTTGGAGAATGGGGGGGGGAGAAGGGATGACTACAGAAGCATGACTCATGAAATGAGTGACACTCATCTACATCCACCTCTTAAAGAATCAACAACAATACATGTATAACAATCGATGACACGCTGGAGGAAAGTCAAACATAGTCCGGATACTTCACAACCGGCCTGCAAACACGGCCAGCACGTGTACGATAAAGACCATCTCCATTTTGTTTTTCCAGGGAGAGAGCAGGTAGTTTCACAGGCGACGGAGATTGGACCAACGTCCCTGGAGACGAAGCAGGAAACTGTGGTGCAGGCGAAGATGGAACAGACAGAGGAGCTGTTGCAGGCATGGGTTGTTGCGTTGGCAAAAGCATGCGAGTGCCACTAGACGCAGACGTAATACGGCGCGTGTTGCCTGTTACGTCTGTAGGTGCCACCATCAGCACTAACGATATATGAGCGTGGCTCCGAAGCAAGTCCAGAAATTACTCCAATACGGTCGTGGCCTTTGTCAGTCTGTAAGCGAACCACCTGCCCTTCGGTTAGCGGTGGCAGCGGCCTACTTGTCTTGTCAAACCATTGTTTTTGAATGTCACGCTTCTGTTGCAACCTGGATTGAACCTCCTCAGGTAGAGTCACTTATGGGATCAATGCCTGACCCGCTAGAGGCACTGTGGCATGGGTTTGCCTTGACAATAAACGTTGAGCGGGTGAACCCAAGATGGGGTCAAGGGAGATGTTGCGTAAGTTGAGCAGACCCAGGAAAATGTCCGATTTTGCTCTGTAAGAAGGTTCCATGAGCTGTTTAGCACTTTTGACAGCCCGTTCAACCAGCCCGTTAGACTGGAGGTATTCGGGGCTGCTGGTAACGTGGTGAAAATTCCAGTGTCTAGCGAACTCCCTGAATTGTTGGCTGGTGAATTGACTGCCGTTGTCAGTTAGCAGTCTGCCCGGAGATCCGTGTACGGAAAAATGGCGAGATAACTTCGAAATCACTCCACTGGAAGTGGGGCTGCTGAGAAAATCAATGTCGAACCATCCTGAACAAGAATCCACGAGCACCAGGTACTGTTTGCCGTGCCAATCGAATATGTCAGCTGCGACTGTAGACCACGGGAGTGCAGGCACAGGATGTGAAAGAAGTGCTTGCTTTTGTTGCTGTGCTAAACTGTTGCACACTGCGCAGGATGCCACATTTTCGGTGATGTATTCGGCCAGGCCAGGCCAGTAAAACATGCTTCTTGCCCGTAAAACAGTGGCTTCAGCACCTGGGTGCCCTGCATGAACAGCGTTAAAATACCGGTGGTGCAGCGAAGCAGGAACCACAGCCTTGTGTCCTTTTAAAATAGTGCCGTCTTGCAGCACTAGCTCATCACGTACGGCAAAGAAGGGCCGGACTGGCAGCGGAACGTTGTAGTGTTTGTCTGGCCAGCTGTGCTTAATGATGGTGGTTAGCGAAGGTACTGTGAGCAGCAGTGTGGGCAACCAAGTCCTCCATACAGGATGAAGTGATAAAAGACACAGTCATCACAATAAAGTCATCATCCGGCAGGTCTTCCAGGGTGAACGCGAGAGAGTGTCAGCCAGGTGCATGTCCTTACCGCGGTTGTGGATCAGAACGATGTCATATTTTTGAAGTTGTAGTAAAATCCGCTGTAGACGCGCTGGAGAGGTGTGGATAGGTTTGTTGAAAATGCTGATCAGAGGTTGGTGGTCAGTTTCAATTGTGACAGTGTGGCCAAAGATGAAGTCATTGAATTTCTTGCAAGCAAAAACGAGGCATAAGCAATAGGCTTATAGCTATTGCCATCATTCTGAAGGCATGCAGCGCCCAGCCCATATTGTGAGGCGTCACAAGTAAGTGTAATCGGTAGCTTAGGGTCAAAGTAAGCCAGAGTAGGAGCAGCAGACATCTGCCGTTTAAGAGTGTTGAATGCTGTCTGTTGTTGCTCGTGTCAAGTCCAAGAAGAGTCTTTGTATGTAAGCTGGCGCAATGGGGCTGATATTTGCTCAAATAGTTGGCCATGCCAAGGAATCACTGCAAACTGAGCACGTCTTTAAAATAGCGGAGTCAGGGGATATGGGGAGAAGGCAGGAACGGGGTACTAATTGGGGATGATCAGCCATGATCACATAGAATGGCGGTGCTGGCTCGAAGGGCCAAATGGCCTACTCCTGCATCTATTGTCTATTGTCTATTGTCTGTGGGTGCTGGAAGGTCATTGATAGCACTAGTTTTCGCTAGATCTTTCTTTAGGCCATCTTTGGTGAATATATGGCCTATGTATTTTACTTCGGAGTCACGTGAGTGACTACGTGAAGAAGGCCGTCAGCCCGCATGCGCGTCATTACGTCTAGCACATTGTGCAACAACTGACTGGCAGGCGCGTTGCTCCATCCAGCGGTTAGTTTAAACCTGCAGGTAAGTTTTAAAAATTATTTCCAGGTTCTGTTTTTTATCTTGCAGGAAGCTCTGTTACAGAGTTTTCCTGCTGGACACAATTTCGGGGCGAAGTCCGGACGGGCTGCGGGGAAACCGGTTATGGACCGTGGGGAGATCCCGGTCCGGACCGCGGAAGCGTGGGTAGCCGGTGGACGTTGGGTTCGCTACCTAAGTCGCTGACAATAGGGTCAGCGGTTCCCAGACCGCTGTGGTTCCCCAGAAAGGGGGTAAAAGCCAATAGTAAGTCGGTCTCGCCACCCGAGTCGTTGACAGTGCGGTCAGCGGCTCCCAGACCGCTATGGTTCCCCAGGAAGGGGGTAAATCCAGGAATAAGTCGGTGGCCTATGGACTCGGACGAGTCAGGCCAAGAGGCTCCTCCTCCGACATCCTGGGTACGTCCTCGGACGTTTAACCCACATGGAGCATGGACAGCGCCCTCGGGTATTTTATCCCACAAATATGATGCTCAATCATGATATAGGTCCGTAGGAGGGGCCATATCAGCGCAGGTATCCTTAGGGGCTTGCGGCAGCACCTGTGTTCAGGGCTGCCTACGAATCTACCTCTCTGTGGAGGGGAGTGCGAGTGGTCGGTGTGTAACTGACTTTAAATTTGAAAGTATGTTAGTGGAACATACTGGAGCACATGCATATGGCTTCAAGGAAACACTCGCAAACGAAAGGGTTGCTGCCGGAAGAGTTGGTTCCAGCCGTTGGCAGCAAACCCGGAAGGGGCCAGAGTTCCCCTCACGCTACAAGTGCCGGCAGTGAACAGCGCTATCAGGGGTGACATTGGAGGGGGCATGAAATCCAGGAAATGAAACCAGCCGCCGAATCCTCTCTTCAGGTAAGACTTATCCAACAGGTAATACCTGGATGAGGAAGCAAAAGCTGTCGGACTAATCAAGGTACTGACGACGAGCAAAGCTTCATTGTTTCGGCGACGACACACCCCACGCCTTCATCGGCAGTAAGCAGTTCACTGAAGCTGGTGGCAGCTTGAAAGCTGGGCAGAGGTCTTTCAGGCCAAGGTCCAAGCCGGTCTCAGGAAAAATATGGAACCCACGCACCCTACCAGTTCTACTCTCCAATCAAGGACGGAAATAGAACCCGCATCAGGGGCCTTTGGGCTTACCATAAGACCACCGGTAACAATGGAGGTAGGTGGGTCTGGTTCTTCCGAAACATGGGGTATGTGGACCATTTACAAGTTGGTAATATTTACACTTGTTTTTTGTACAAATGACGATGATAACATGTGATTGGTTTATTCTGCACAGTATACAAGGGTTCCAAGCATGGCTTGGAATTGGGGCCACAGTTGACTTTCGAGGCAGGCTCAGTATTATGGCCAGGATTGCCTTCTGAGACAAGCTCGGAAATATGGCCAGAGTTGTCTTTCGAGGCAGGCTCAAAATTATGGCCAGAGTTGTCTTTTAAGGCAGGCCCAGTATTATGGCCAGGATTGTCTTTCAAGACAGGCTCTGAAATAAGGCCAGAGTTGTCTTTCGAGGCAGGCTCAGTATTATGGGCAGAGTTGTCTTTCGAGGCAGGCTCAGTATTATGGTCAGAATTACCTTTCGAGACAGGCTCGGGAATCTGGCCAGAGTTGTCTTTCGAGGCAGGCACGGAATTATGGCAGGCGTGGCCTGTTCATTGTGAAAGATGGAGGATGTCGGTTCATACTTGATTTAACTAGCATGTGCAACATAGACTTTTCAGAATATGGAACTTCGTTACTGTCTAAACTGATTTCCATAGGATCTTTATGGCATGCATCGATCTCAAAGAAGCATACTATTCAGGTCCCATTCACAGGGATCACCGGAGACATTTGAAATTTACCTGGATGAGGCTATGATAACAGTTAATGCATTGCAAAATGGGCTAACTTCAGCACCCAGGTCATTTACCAAATTACTAAACTGGTGCTTGGACTGCTCAGAGCTCAAAAACAATTGTTATGGCTTAACTGGATGATATTCTAAATGCTGTATTTTGCTAAAATCAACGGTTTCAGCTGCAAATTATATTTGAGAAATTGAGGTTCCTCATCCATCCAGTTAAATTTAAGTTGATACCAACTAGAATTATTGATTATTCGGATTTACCTTTAACTATTAATTTGTCTGTGACTCCGCCCTGGGGCAAGAGATTGGAATTAATAGAAGCCTGTTGTTATGTGGCAGCCTTCTATTCATCAAGTGTAATTGGCAATATGGTAGCTGTGTTTCAGCTGTGCTAATTGGGCCTTTGCATTATCAGAACTTACAACGTGCAAAGTAGTAACCTCTCAAGTGCCATGTAGGTCATTGTTAACAGACCTATGCTATTACCAGCTGAAGCTACCAAAGTCACAATGGTGGACGAACAGTATTCAGCATTGCTCCAGTAGTTTTTGGTCAGTAAACCTTCAGTTAAATTACAAACTGATGCTAGTGCTCAAAGATGGAAAATTATGAATGCCATCTCTACTTACGGAGGCAGATGGGATTTGCATGAGTTATAATTTCTTCAGTTATTGGTATCACTAGGTATTATAGACACTAGGTGCATTCTATGGGTTAAAGGGTTATTGTGCGAATATGCATAATCTGCATGCTCAATTCCAAGTTGATACACTGTGGTGGTGGCATATGTTAGTCACATGGGTGCAATCAAGTCAAAGTATCCTGTCATAATTTACCTAACCTCATTTGGCGCTGGTGTATCATCACGTAAAATCAATGACAACACAGAATGGATGTTGGATCACAAAGTATTTTATGACATTATGGCTCGATGGAACACCGAATATCTATATATTTACATCCAGGCTCATTCACCGGTTGCAAAAAACATGTGGCATCACAGTGGCGAGAGATACATTCTCGCTACACGGGGGAGGAATGTTATTTTATGTCTTTTCTCCATTTTGCTTTATCAGTCGGGTCTTGTAATAAATTCAGCAAGATCCCACTTCAGGGTTTTCTTACTCTCTGACTGGCCTATGCAGCCATGGTTCCCGCTTATGTTGGGAATAATAATAGAACCTTATATGGGTATTCTAAACATAAAACTTTGCTGGTTCAGCCTGTGACTCAGGAAACCAGCCTCTGCATGATTAAATCAATTCATTGACTTGCAGAATCTGAGAAGACTGCTCCTGCGGCTCAGGTTGTCAGACCGATCCATGCATGTGCTCACTGCAGAGTGCAGGGATAGCACCAAAAAAGCAGTACATTTCCTCTTCAGGAGATGTGAAGCGTTTTGTTTAAATGCTATGTTACATATAATACGGCACGGATACTGACGTCTTGGAGTTCATTTTCAAATGGGTCCTTGACAATAAAATAAGTTATAGTGCCATTAACTGTGCCCAACGTGCCTTCTCGTCATATTTGCTGCAGCGAGCGGGACCCGCTCTGTCGGGTCTCACCCTCTGATATCCAGTTTTTAAAGGATATCTTTAACACAAGTTCTCCCATGCCCAAGTACACAGAAGTATGGGATATTGACATTGTGTTAACATTACTTCACCAGGGGGCTCCAGCTACATCCTTATCTTTGGCCCGGCGCTCATAAGGTAGTTATCCTCATGACTCTGCTTTCAGCGCAACGGGCCCAGTCATTACATAAATTGCGACTGGACAGGATGGTTACACCTGCAAATAATATAAATATTTATGATTTAGTTAAGCAGAACAGCCCAGGGGCGTCAGGTCTCAAACTAGTTCTCATGGCATACCCCATGGACCTTCGGTTATGTGTGGTCACACTTTTACATCATTACGTCAAGGTCACCCAACTTATAGGCTCTGATACTAGCAATGTTTGTTAGTTACAAAAAACCTCATAAGAAGGTATCAGTTCAGACCATCTCCAGGTGGTTAAAATGGGGTTTTGGCTTATGCAGGAGTAGATACTAATATTTTTTCTAATCTCACTCCACCAGGGCTGCTACAACATCAGCAGCAAGGGTCACGTACGGTCCGTTGGACCACATCCTAGCGACTGCAGGATGGTCTAACGAACGAGTTTTCCAAAGATTTTATAATAACCCAGTGCCAGACCAGGGGTATTTGCCAACTCTATTTTAGGTTCTATTTTATAGTTTCCTCCCGGCTGAGAGGGGTTACTTTTATTATTATTTGTTCATTATAAAGCATCAGCATGTTTTAAATCTGTCATGTCTGTATTCATTATGAATGTTTCCCTTATCTGTGGTCAACTGATGCAGTTGTGCTTGTGTGGACTCGTTTCCACAGCATGAAATCACAGAGCTTTGAAATCTTCACGTAGTCACTCACGTGACTCCGAAGTAAAATAATAAGATTAAACGAGAACTTACCAGTTTGAAGTTTGATCTTTATTTTATGAGGAGTTACGATGAGTGATTACGTGCTCTCCGCTCCCAACCCTCATATCATAAAGGTCATCTGGTAGTTCTAGTCCTCTCTAATCTTACTATGTTCAGTTCAACAACTGTTATCTGTGATTTCACCGCTGCTTTGAAGATTGACGCGCATGCAGGCTGACGGCCTTCTTCACGTAATCGCTCTTCGCAACTCCTCATAAAATAAAGATCAAACTTCAAACTGGTAAGTTCTCGTTTAATCTTACTATTTTACCTCATTCACTCTGAATTTGCATTTCTGGTCTCCAAGTGGAGGCGTGGGTTCCCATCCCACTTCTGACACCATGTTGAGTGATGGCCATACAAATAACGGAAACCTAAAACCAGTATAAAGATCCAAAGATTTTGTTAACTACACAGCAAGCATGACTACACACTTGCACATTCAACTTACACTAAAGCAATTCAGCAAGCCAAGATAACGGAAAAGCTAGTGGGTGTAATTACAGAAGCATGACTCATGAAATGAGTGACACTAATCTTCAGTTCAGCGGACATTTAACATTACCGGTCGGTTATCCTTGGTTCTGAAAACTCGTGCTTATGTTTTATTTCCCCCAATGAGCCAATGAAAATGCCCATTCAGCAAAGGCGATTAACTAAAGCTACCTACGACTACCTCGACTACCTACAACTACATGGCGACCCCACTACAACTGCACCTACAACTACAGGATTATCAATTTTCTCCATGGCTTCCCATTTTTGGTTGCAGAAAAATTTTCAACATGTTGAAAAATTTGCGGCGACGATACTGAGGCCGCAACCAGTTCCCAGAATGCGGGAACTCCTCGCGACCATGAAGGAGACTCACCAGAGACCACCAGCGAACATCTGGCGATCATGTGGCGATCATGTGGCGAGCACAGAGTCTCCTAAAAAGTCACCTGTGGGACAAGCCCTACAGGCTTATTATTTGCTGATAGAAACTCCCATGGAAAACACCCTTGATAAAAATGTTTATGCAAACATAGAAACATAGAAAATAGGTGCAGGAGGAGGCCATTCGGCCCTTCAAGCCAGCACCACCATTCATTGTGATCATGGCTGATCGTCCCCAATCAATAACCCATGCCTGCCTTCTCCCCATATCCCTTGACTCCACTAGCCCCTAGAGCTCTATCTAACTCTCTCTTAAATCCATCCAGTGACTTGGCCTTCACTGTCCTCTGTGGCAGGGAATTCCATAAATTCACAACTCTCTGGGTGAAAAGGTTTTTTCTCACCTCTTAAATGACCTCCCCTTTATTCTAAGACTGTGGCCCCTGGTTTTGGACTCGCCCAGCATTGGGAACATTTTTCCTGCATCTAGCTTGTCCAGTCCTTTTATAATTTTATATGTTTCTATAAGATTCCCCCTCATCCTTCAAAACTCGAGTGAATACAAGCCTAGTCTTTTCAATCTTTCCTCATATGACAGTCCCGCCATCCCAGGGATCAATCTCGTGAACCTACGCTGCACTGCCTCAATCACAAGGATGTCCTTCCTCAAATTAGGAGAGCAAAACTGTACACAATACTCCAGATGTGGTCTCACCAGAGCCATATACAACTGCAGAAGAACCTCTTTACTCCTATATTGAAATCCTCTTGTTATGAAGGCCAACATTCCATTAGCTTTCTTCACTGCCTTCTGTACCTGTAAGCCAACTTTCAGTGACTGGTGTACAAGGACGCCCAGGTCTCGCTGCACCTCCCCCTTACCTAACCTAACTCCATTGAGATAATAATCTGCCCCCGTGTTTTTGCCGCCAAAGTGGATAACCTCACATTTATCTATATTATACTGCATCTGCCACGCATCTGCCCACTCACTCAACCTGTCCAGGTCACCCTGCAACCCCCTAACATCCTCTTCACAGTTCACATTGCCACCCAGCTTTGTGTCATCCGCAAACTTGCTAGCGTTGCTCCTAATTCCCTCTTCCAAATCATTAATATATGTGGTAAACAGTTGCGGCCCCAAGACCGAGCCTTGCGGCACTCCACTCGCCACTGCCTGCCATTCTGAAAAGGACCCGTTCACTCCTACTCTTTGTTTCCGGCCTGCCAACCAATTTTCTATCCATGTCAACACCCTACCCCCAATACCATGTGCTCTAATTTTACTAACCAGTCTCCCGTACGGGAACTTATCAAAGGCTTTCTGAAAGTCTAGATACACTACATCCACTGGCACCCCTTCATCCATTTTACTTGTCACATCCTCAAAAATTCCAAAAGATTAGTCAAGCATAATTTCCCTTTCATAAATCGATGTTGACTTGGACTAATCCTTTTACTGCTATCCAAATGCCCCATTATTACCTCTTTAATAATTGACTCCAGCATCTTTCCCACCACCGAAGTCAGGCTAACTGGTCTGTAATTCCCCGTTTTCTCTCTCGCTCCTTTCTTGAAAAGTGGGATAACATTCGCTATCATCCAATCGACAGGAACTGATCCTGAATCTATTGAACATTGGAAAATGATCACCAACTAACTTCTTTCCCATAATAGACTGAGAAAGAGGGAAGTAAAGAAAGAAAAGTCTACGCTAACAGATCAAGTGAACCCAGTTCCAGTTGACATTAACTGACTCATGTTTCATATTTTTGTAGCTTTTTCTTCTGAACTTTAAATGTCAGGCAGCGTGCGGTGCACATGGAATCAATGGAAGGGAGGTTCGATTGTGTGATGGTGACTGACTCTCTCCTTTCCAGATTGCTAGATTAAAGATCTGACACAGAACGTTTACATGAAGATGAACCCAGAAGATGCTGGAGATGTGAAATAAAAGCAGCAGGTGCTGGACCTACTGGGCATCTGTGTAAAGAGAGACTATTTACACTGAATGATCAGCTCTATTATCTCTTCCCAGTTGAAACAAAGAAAGTTGTCCCCTCTCCACAGATGCTGCCTGACCTGCTGCTCAAAAGGTATAGAAGTGTGAAAATGCACGCCTCCAGATTCAGGGACAGTTTCTTCTCAGGTGTTATCAGGCAACTGAATCGTCCTACCACAACTAGAGAGCAGACCTGAGATACTATCTACCTCACTGGTGACCCTCAGACTATCCTTGATTGGACTTCACGATAAAAATAGGCCAAAGTCAGCATAGCTTTGTGAAGGGGAGGTCTTGCTTGACAAATTTGTTGGAATTCTTTGAAGAAGTAAATAGCAGGACAGACAAAGGAGAGTTATTGGACGTTGTTTATTTATTTGATAAGAAAGCCTTTGATAAGGTGCCACACGTGATGCTGCTAAGGAAGATGAGAGCCCACGGTATCAAAGGGCAGATACCAGCATGGATAGCAGGTTGGCTAGATGGCAGAAGGCAAAAAGTGGCAATAAAGGGGGCTTTTTCGGGTTGGCTGCCAGTGACTAGTGGAGTTCCGCAGGGGTCGGTGCTGGGGCCGCTGCTCTTCACGTTGTATAGTAATGATTTGGACGAGGGGATTGTGGCCAAGTTTGCGGATGAAACATAAGTGGAAAGGCAGGTAGAGTAGAGAAAGCAGGGACTCTGGAGAAGGACAGGTTGGGAGAGTGGGTAGAGAAGTGGCAGATGGAATATAGTGCAGCAAAGTATGGAGTCGTGCATTTTGGTAGTTGGATTAAAGGCGTAGATTATTTTCTAAATGGGGAGAGAATCCAGAAATCGGAGGTGCAAAGGGACGGGCGTGCTGGTGCAGGATTCCCAAAACGTTAATCTGCAAGTCGAATTGGTAGTAAAGAAAGCAAACTCAATGCTGGCATTTATTTCAAGGGGGCTTGTATACAAAAACAGGCATGTAATGTTGAGGCTCTATAAGGCGCTGGTAAGGATGCATTTGGAATATTGTGAACTATTATGGGCACCATATCTGAGGAAGGATGTGCTGGCTCTGGAGATGGTCCAGAGGAGGTTTACACAAATGATCCCAGGAATGAGTAGGTTAACCTATGATGAGCGTTCGTCGGCACTGGGCCTGTACTCGCTGGAGTTTACAAGAATGAGGGGGGGTCCTCATTGAAACGTACAGAATAGTGAAAGGCTTGGACAGAGTGGATGTGGAGAGGATGTTTCCTCTAGTGGGAGAGTCTAGGACCAGAGATCATAGCCTCAGAATTAAAAGACGTTCCTTTAGGAAGGAGATGAGGAGGAATTTATTTAGTCAGAGTGTGGTGAATCCATGGAATTCTTTGGCACAGAAGGCTATGGAATGATGGAAGGCTGATAAATCCCCAGGGCCTGATGGTCTGTATCACAGGGTACTTAAGGAAGTGGCTCTAGAAATCGTGGATGCATTGGTGATAATTTTCCAATGTTCTATAGACTCAGGATCAGTTCCTCTGGATTGGAGGGTACCTAATGTTATCCCACTTTTTAAGAAAGGCGCGAGAGAGAAAACAGGGAATTATAGACCAGTTAGCCTGACATCGGTGGTGGGGAAGATGCTGGAGTCAATTATAAAAGATGAGATAGCCGAACATTTGGATAGCAGTAACTGGATCGGTCCAAGTCAGCATGGATTTACGAAGGGGAAATCATGCTTGACTAATCTTCTGTAATTTTTTGAAGATGTAACTAGGAAAAAGGACAAGGGAGAGTCAGTGGATGTAGTGTACCTGGACTTTCAGAAAGCATTTAATAAGGTCCCACATAGGAGATTAGTGGGCAAAATTAGGGCACATGGTATTGGGGGTAGAGTGCTGACATGGATAGAGAAGTGGTTGGCAGACAGGAAACAAAGAGTAGGGATTAACGGGTCCCTTTCAGAATGGCAGGCAGTGACCAGTGGGGTACCGCAAGGATCGGTGCTGGGACCGCAGCTATTTACAATATACATCAATGATTTGGATGAAGGGATTCAAAGTAACATTGCAAAATTTGCAGATGACACAAAGCTGGGTGGCAGTGTGAACTGTGAGGAGGATGCTATGAGAATGCAGGGTGACTTGGACAGGTTGGGGGAGTGGGCAGATGCATGGCAGATGAAGTTTAATGTGGATAAATGTGAGGTTATCCACTTTGGTAGCAAAAACAGGAAGACAGATTACTATCTAAATGGGGTCAACTTGGGAAAAGGGGAAGTACAACGGGATCTGGGGGTCCTTGTTCATCAGGCTATGAAAGTAAGCATGCAGGTACAGCAGGCAGTGAAGAAAGCGAATGGTATGTTGGCCTTTATAACAAGAGGAAATGAATATAGGAGCAAAGAGGAGCAAAGAGATAGACTGGCAAATGATTCTTAAAGGGTTGACGGTGGATATGCAATGGAAGGCATTTAAAAACTGCAAGGATGAACTACAACAATTGTTCATCCCAGTTTGGCAAAAGAATAAATCGGGGAAGGTAGTGCATCCGTGGATAACAAGGGAAATCAGGGATAGTATCAAAACAAAACATGAAGCGTACAAATTAACCAGAAAAAGCAGCCTACCAGACGACTGGGAGAAATTCAGAGTCCAGCAGAGGAGGACAAAAGGCTTAATTAGGAAAGGGAAAATAGATTATGAAAGAAAACTGGCAGGGAACATAAAAACTGACTGCAAAAGCTTTTATAGATATGTGAAGAGGAAAAGATTAGTTAAAACAAATGTAGGTCCCTTGCATTCAGAAACAAGCGAATTGATCATGGGGAACAAGGACATGGCAGCCCAATTGAATAACTACTTTGGTTCTGTCTTCACTAAGGAAGACATAAATAATCTGCCGGAAATAGCAAGGGACCGGGGGTTAAATGAGATGGAGGAACTGAGTGAAATCCAGGTTAGCCGGGAAGTGGTGTTAGGTAAATTGAATGGATTAAAGGCCGATAAATCCCCAGGGCCAGATAAGTTGCATCCCAGAGTACTTAAGGAAGTAGCCGCAGAAATAATGGATGCATTAGTGATCATTTTTCAAAACTCTTTAGATTCTGGAGTAGTTCCTGAGGACTGGAGGGTAGATAATGTAACCCCACTTTTTAAAAAGGGAGAGAGAAAACGGGGAATTACAGACCAGTTAGTCTAACATCGGTGGTGGGGAAAATTCTGGAGTCAGTTATTAAGGATGGGATAGCAGCACATTTGGAAAGTGGTGAATCCATTGGACAAAGTCAGCATGGATTTATGAAAGGTAAATCATGTCTGACGAATCGTATAGAATTTTTCAAGGATTTAACTAGTAGAGTGGATAAGGGAGAACCAGTGGATGTGTTATATCTGGACTTTCAGAAGGCTTTCGACAAGGTCCCACATAAGAGATTAGTATGCAAACTTAAAGCACACTGTATTGGGGGTTCAGTATTGATGTGGATAGAGAACTGGCTGGCAGACAGGAAGCAAAGAGTAGGAGTAAACGGGTCCTTTTCAGAATGGCAGGCAGTGACTAGTGGGGTACCGCAAGGCTCAGTGCTGGAACCCCAGCTATTTACAATATATTAATGATCTGGATGAGGGAATTGAATGCAACATCTCCAAGTTTGCGGATGACACGAAGCTGGGGGGCAGTGTTAGCTGTGAGGAGGATGCTAGGAGGCTGCAAGGTGACTTGGATAGGTTGGGTGAGTGGGCAAATGCATGACAGATGCAGTATAATGTGGATAAATGTGAGGTTATGCACTTTGGTGGCAAAAACAGGAAAGTAGACTATTATCTGAATGGTGGCCGATTGGAAAAAGGGGAGATGCAACAAGACCTGGGTGTCATGGTATACCAGTCATTGAAAGTAGGCATGCAGGTGCAGCAGGCAGTGAAGAAAGCAAATGGTATGTTAGCATTCATAGCAAAAGGATTTGAGTATAAGAGCAGGGAGGTTCCACTGCAGTTGTACAGGGTCTTGGTGAGACCACACCTGGAGTATTGCGTACAGTTTTGGTCTCCTAATCTGAGGAAAGACATTCTTGCCATAGAGGGAGTACAGAGAAGGTTCACCAGACTGATTCCTGGGATGGCCGGACTTTCATATGAAGAAAGACTGGATAGACTCGGCTTGTACACGCTAGAATTTAGAAGATTGAGGGGGGAATCTTATAGAAACTTACAAAATTCTTAAGGGGTTGGACAGGCTAGATGCAGGAAGATTATTCCCGATGTTGGGGAAGTCCAGAACTAGGGGTCACAGTTTAAGGATAAGAGGGAAGTCTTTTAGGACCGAGATGAGAAAATCATTTTTTACACAGAGAGTGATGAATCTGTGGAATTCTCTGCCACAGAAGGTAGTTGAGGCCAGTTCATTGGCTATATTTAAGAGGGAGTTAGATGTGGCCCTTGTGGCTAAAGGGATCAGGGGGTATGGAGAGAAGGCAGGGATGGGATACTGAGTTGGATGATCAGCCATGATCATATCGAATGGCTCGAGGCCCGAATGTTCCCGATGTTGGGGGAGTCCCGAACCAGGGGCACAGTTTAAGAATAAGGAGTGAGCAATTTAGAACGGAGACGAGGACTTTTTCTCACAGAGAGTGGTGAGTCTGTGGAATTCTCTGCCTCAAAGGGCAGTGGGGGCAGGATCTCTGGATGCTTTCAGGAGAGAGCTAGATAGGGCTCTTAAAAATAGTGCAGTCAGGGGAAATGGGGAGAAGGCAGGAACGGGGTACTGATTGGGGATGATCAGCCATGATCACATTGAATGGCGGTGCTGGCTCGAGGGGCCGAATGGCCTACTCCTGCATTTATTGTCTATTGTCTATTATCCCATTCAAAGAGAGTTATAGATTCATAAAGTCATGGAAACAGGCCCTTCGGCCCAACTCACCATGCTGACTAAGTTGCCCTATCTAAGCTAGTCCCATTTGTCCAAGTTTGGCCCATATCCCTCTAAACCTCTCCTATCCATGTACCTGTCGAGATGTTCTATAAATGCTGCTATAGGAGCTGCCTCACCTACTTCCTCTGTCAGCTCATTCCATGTATCCACCACCTTCTGTGTGAAAAAGCTGCCCCTCAGGTTCCTATTGGCGTGGAAGATTGCAACCTTCACGTGGTCCGCCCTGTTTCGACTAATGCAATCAACTCGACGTGCACAAACAGAAGATCAAATAGAACAAGTTGTCCTACAACTTTAGGCTGTGCACGCCACACGAAAGAAGAAGAAGGTTCCTATTAAATCGTTTCCTCTCACCTTAAACCCATGCCATCTGGTTTTTGATTCCCCTGTCAAGGGTAAAATACTTTGTGCATTCACGCTATCTATTCCCCTCATTATTTTATACACCACTGTGAGACCACCCCGCATCCTCCTGTGTTCTTCTCAAGAATAAAGTCCTAGCCTGCTCAACCTCTCCCCATAGCTCAGGCACTTGAGTCCTGGCCACATCCTCGTAAATCTTCTCTGCACATTTTCCAGCTTAACAACTTCTTTCCTTTCACAGGGTGACCAAAACTGAACACAATACTCCAAACGTGGCCTCACCAACATCTTGTACAACTGTGGCATAACATCCCAACCCCAGCTATGTCTGCCTCTTTGTGGGGCACATTGAACAATCCCTGTTCCAGGCGCCCTGAACTCTATCTCCGTTACATTGACGACTGCATCGGTGCTATCTCCTGCACCCATGCAGAAATCGTGGATTTCATCAACTTCACCACCAATTTTTATCCTGCACTCAAATTTACTTGGACCATCTCCGACACCTCCCTCCCCTTTCTTGATCTCACCGTCTCCATCACAGGAGACAGACTATGGACTGACGTCTATGATAAATCTACTAACTCCTACAACTACCTTGACTACACATCTTCCCACCCTGCTTCTTGCAAAGACTCTATCCCCAACTCCCAATTCCTCCGTCTACGCCGCATCTGCGCCCAAGATGAGGTGTTCCATACTAGGACATCTGAGATGTCCTCATTCTTTAGGGAATGGGGGTTCCCCTCCCATCATAGATGAAACCCTCACACGTGTCTCCTCACAAGTTCACATTCACAAGTTATAGGAGTAGAATTATGCCATTCGGCCCATCGAGTCTACTCCACCATTCAATTATGGCTGATCTCTGCCTCCTAATGCGATTTTCCTGCCTTCTCCCCATAACCCTCTAATCAAGAATTTGTCCATCTCTGCATTAAAAATATCCACTGCCTTGGCCTCCGCAGCCCTCTGTGGCAATGAGTTCTACAGATGAACTATCTTCTGATTAAAGAAGTTCCTCCTCATCTCCTTTCTAAAAGAGTGCCCTTTATTTCTGAGGCTGTGACCTCTGGTCCTGGATTCTCCAACCAGTGGAAACGTCCTTTCCACATCCACTCTATCTGTGCCTTTCTTTATTCTGTAAGTTTCAAAGAGGTCCCCCCTCAACCTTCTAAACTCCAGCGAGTACAAAGCTGTCGAACGCTCATCATATGTTAACCCTCTCATTCCTGGAATCATTCTTGTAAACCTCCGCTGGTAACTCTCCAGACCCTCTCCTTGGTTCCCCGCAGCTCCACCCTTGTTCCCCCTCCTCATAGTCACAACAGGAACACAGTCCCAATGGTCCTTACCTTTAACTCCACAGCCGTCGCATACAACACATAATCCTCTGACATTTTCGCCACCTCCAACGGGATCCTACCACGAGTAACACTTTCCCAACTCCACCCCTTTCCACTTTCTGCAAAGACCGTTCCCTCCGCAACTCCCTGGTTAACTCATCCATACCTCCCCCCCCCAGGTACCTTCCCTTGCAATCCCAGGAGATGCAACACCTGTCCCTATACTTCCTCCCTCGACTGACCAGGGACCCCAACAGTCCTTTCAGGTTAAGCAGAGGTTCACTTGCACCTCCTTGTACTGTATCCGTTGTTCAAGATGTGGATTTTTATACATCGGCGAGACTAAACGTAGACTGGGCGATTGTTGCGCTGAACACATTCACTCCGCCTGCCTGGATCTACCTGATCTCCTGGTTGCTAAGCACCTTAATTCCCCTTCCCATTCCACACTGACCTTTCTGCACTGGGCCTCCTCCATTGTCAGAGTAAAGCTAATCGCAAATTGGAGGAACAGCATCTCATATTTTGTTGGGCAGCTTACAACCCAGTGGTATGAACATTGATATCTCTAGCTTCAAGTAACCCCTGTATTCCCTCTCTCTCCATCCCTCCCCCACCCAAATCACACCAGCTTCTCATTCTCACCTAGCAAACAGCTAACAACGGCCTGTTTCCTTTATCATCGTTACTTTTTTGCATACAGTATCTTTCATTCATTTGTTCTATATCTCTCTACTTCATTGTTTATATCACTTGTTTATCTTTCCCCCTGACGAGTCTGAAGATGGATCTCGACCCGAATGGTCACACATTCCTTCTCTCCAGAGATGCTGACTGTCCTGCTGAGTTACTCCAGCATTTTAAACCAGCATCTGCAGTTGCTTCCTAAACATCCCAACTTCTATACTCAATACCCTGACTGATGAAGAACAATGTGCTGAAAGCCTTCATGACCTGTGATGCCACGTTCAGGGAACTATGTATCTGCATTCTGAGATCCCTCTGCTCTCCGATACTTCCCAGGGTCCTGCCATTCACTGTGAAGGTTCTGCCCTGGTTTGAGAATAGTTTCTTCAGCTAGTAATGAAATATCTTCCTTGAGAGGTTGTCCAATTGACAGCCTGTCAGTTTAGTTTAGTTTAGTTTAAAGATACAGCATGGAAACTGACCCTTCAGGCCACCGAGTCCGCACCAACCAATGATCCCCACACATTAACACTACCTTGCACACACTAGGGCCAATTTTACATTTACACCAAGCCAAATAACCGACAAACTTGTACGTCTTTGGAGTGTGGGAGGAAACCGGAGATATTGGAGAAAACCCATGTGGTCACGGGGAGAACGTACAAACTCCATACAGACTGCACCCGTAGTCAGGATCAAACCAGGGTCTCTGGCGCTGTGAGGCAGCAACTCTACCGCTGCACCACCATGCTGCCCACGTTTATAGGAACATAACTTGACAGGGCTTATTCATTCAAATGCACCATTGTGAATCAAAGTACCAGTGCAGAGGGATGTTTCATCAGCTTTTTCTTGGTACTTTCTTGATCTCTGGTTTTCCAACCTTCTTTTGTTTGATTTCATTCCCTCTGACTCAGCTAAAAGCAAAAGCCATGAGACACTTGGACCAAATGTCACCATTCTTTGTTCGCAAACCAACAGCTCAGTGGGCGGCAGAGTGGTGCAAGTGGGCGGCACGTTGGCACGGAGGGAAATGTGTGTTGGATAGTGCTAGTGTATGGGTGATTGCTGGCTGACATGTACACGGTGGGCCGAAGGGCCTGTTTCCACACTGTATCTCTAAACTAAACTAAACACTTGCATGAAACATTCATGGCTGTTGTTTGAGGTACGCTGCCCTGTGTATGAATTAAATCATTCCAGCATGAAATCTTTATTTTATTTTCATTCAGTTTCAACATTATTAATTTTTGAGATGCAGTATTTTCTCAATCTCGTGACGTGCAAAGTAGAAATAAACTGTGGGAACTAAATTTGGTTCCTTCCTCTGTAGCTGTACACGGCATATTGAGCAATGTTATTACCAAGTAGCTTTTGTTTGCCTCTCTCCCCAATGTATCCGTATTCTCATCTTATTTATGTCATGCCCATCACTGTTTTGAGTAAATTACCAGCTGGACTTGTACCTTTGTCAGTGTTTGCTGATTATATTACTTTCGAGTTTCTTCATTCCAGACATTTGTATGTCATTTGCTTTGAGATCAGTGCGTTAGGTCATCAACTCTTTTGGGTTACATGTGTGCTTTCTATCCTCCATGGTGACAACATCCAGTCTAAGTGTAGCTTGAGGGTGGTACAGTGGTGCAGCGGCAGAGTTGCTGCCTCACAGCGCCAGAGACCCGGGTTCCATCCTGACTGCGGGTGCTGTCTGTAGAGAGATTGTACATTCGCCTCGCGACCTTTATGGGTTTTCACCGAGATCTCCAGTTTCCCCCCCACACTCCAAAGACGTACAGTTGTGTAGGTTAATTGGCTTGGTAGAAATGTAAATTGTCCCGAGTGTGTGTGTAGGATAGTGTTAGTGTGCGGGCAGTGCTTGTTGAAGGGCCTGTTTCCGCGCTGTATCACTGAACTGAACTAATTACTGGTAGACAAAAGTGCTGGAGAAACTCAGTGGGTGAGGCAGCATCTATGGAGCGAAGGAATAGGTGAATTACATGAACTTCCTTCAATACATTTAAGGGGCAAATCAGAGAGCAAGACATAATTGTTGTGCAGTTCATGGAGTGGAACACCTTGGTGAGGAGCTGCTGGATCTTGGCCTTTAACTATATTTGTGCGTTTTGTGTGTAAATAACACTGCTGTTAACCTTACTAATAATTTGAGTAAGGTTATCCGAAAGATTCATAAAACCTAGGTGGGTGTAATTTTGGGGCACATGGATAGGACTGGTTTAGAGAGATATGGGCCAAACGCAGGCAGGTGGGACTAGTGTAGCTGGGACATGTTGGTCAGTGTGGGCACGTTGGGCCGAAGGGCCTGTTTCCACGCCGTATGACTCTAAGAATCCTGAACCAAAAGCAGACTGCTGGAAGAACTCAACAGGTCAGGCAGCAAGTGTGGAGAGAATTGGATGGATGGAGTTTCAGGTCAGGACCCTTCTTCAGATTGAAGTAGAGGCGAACTAGCTGGTAGAGAGAGGCGAGGGGATGGGGTGGGGCAAGAGCTGATGAGTGGTAGGTGGATCCAGGTGGAGAGGTTGGTTAGCAAAGAGTCAGGACGGGGAGAGGTGGGTGGAGATAGTAACCAAGGCTAGAGGTGATCAGTGAGGAAGACAATATGGTGCAGATGGTGGAAGCTGATAAGGAAGGAAGCTGAAGTGGGGAACATAGAGCCAGAGGGATGGTGTGTGGATGGGATGGCAGATGTAATTTCAGTAGCTCACTCAATAGCAACAATAGCGATTAGCAAACAGCTGGACCTGTAACCCAGCGCTTTGACACTGAAGAATCTGGAAGATGTAATAAATTTAAAGCAAGGTTAGGTCATTTTCTGTAAAGGGTTTTTAATTCAGCTGCCAGCAACCATCAGTCATTATAAACTGTGGAATCAATAATGTTTAAAGATTAAAAGAAAGATTTAAAGTTGCAGCTGTATAAGACGGTGGGGCTGCATTTAGAGTATTGTGTTCAGTTCTGGGCACCGTGTTATAGGATAGATGGTGTCAACCTGGAAAGGGTACAGAGAAGATTTACGAGTATATTCACAGGACTCGCGGGTGTGAGCTATAGGGAGAGGTTGAGTAGGCTGGGACTCTATTCCTTGGAGCACAGGAAGGTGAGGGGTGATCTTATCGAGATGTATAAAATCATTAGAGGGATAGATCGGGTAGACGCACAGTCTCTTTCCCACTATAGGTGAATCGAGGATCAGAGGACATAGGAGGTTTAATGTGAGGGGGGAAATTTACTTGGAACCTGAAGGGTGGGTGTGTGGAACGAGCTGCCAGAGGAGGTAGTTGAGGCAGGGAATATCCCAATGTTTAAGAAACATTTACACAGGTGCATGGATATGACGGGTTTAGAGGGATATGGGCCAAACACAGGCAGGTGGGACGTGTAGATTGGACATGGTGGTCGGTGTGGGCAAGTTGGGCTGAAGGGCCTGTTTCCACGCTATAACACTCTATGACTCTATTAACCGTTATACTCTCTGTGTGGCACAGTAAAGGTCTATTTGTTGCCATTTTGTACGTAATGTAACGGCTTCTTCACTAGGTATTTTTGTCAGAAACATAATACACGTGGCCCATCACGTGGATTATCCTGCAGCAGAGACACAGAATTCCCACCCCTTTTACAACACCAGCACTTACCTGTCCACAACTTCAAAATTCTCAGCTCTTTCTTGGCACCGGGGTCCCTAAATCGCAGATATTTCCAAAACACGTTGGGGCGGCACGGTGGCGCAGCAGGTAGAGCTGCTGCCTCACTGCGACAGAGACCCCGGTTCAATTCTGACCTCGGGTGCTGTCTGTAAGGATTTTGCACGTTTTCCCTGTGACCGCGTGAGTTTCCTTCGGGTGCTCCGGTTTCCTCCCACACTCCGAAGACATGCGGGTTTGTAGGTTAATTGGCCTCTGTACATTGCTCCTAGTGTGTAGGAAGCACGAGGAAGTGGGATAACATTGAAGTAGTGTGAATTGGTGATCGATGGTCGGCATGGACTTTGAAAATTGCGTCCCTCTCCCTCTCCCTCTCCCTCTCCCTCTCCCTCTCCCTCTCCCTCTCCCTCTCCCTCTCCCTCTCCCTCTCCGTCTCTCTCTCCGTCTCTCTCTCCGTCTCTCTCTCCGTCTCTCTCTCCGTCTCTCTCTCCGTCTCCGTCTCCGTCTCTGTCTCTCCCTCTCTGTCTCTCTCTCCCCCTCTCTCTCTCCCCCTCTCTCTCTCCCCCTCTCCCCCTCTCCCCCTCTCCCCCTCTCCCCCTCTCCCCCTCTCCCCCTCTCCCCCTCTCCCCCTCTCCCTCTCTCCCTCTCTCCCCCACTCTCTCTCTCCCCCTCTCTCTCCCCCACTCTCTCTCTCTCTCCCCCCTCTCTCTCCCTAAAAACGGTAGATGCAGGCTCCACAATTTTAGGCCCACCTTACTTACCGTTGTCCTGCGATGTGCAGTAGCAAGTTTTGTTCATATTGATGTTATATTTTAAAAGTTATTGACTTTTTAAACTTTAATAAACCTGGCAGTCGCGCTCCCGCTTGCCAGCCGCGCCTGTGCAGTTGAGGGAGGGTTTGCCGTGCCCTGTATCCGCGCCAACGCAGTTGGGGAGGGTTGCTAGGCCTGCCGCCATTTTGAGATCGCCATTTTGACTCGCGTCACAACGTGGATTTCTGACATCACAACGGGAACCCGTCAGCCGTGCCTGCGCAGTTGGGGGCTATGGGTGAGTGGTGGAATATTGCGTTGGGGGAGGGGGACCCAACGGGTCCGCGCTTGGTCTAGTGTTACAATAAAAGCACCTTTGAAACCATTGAAACTCCTCTTCAACCATCCCCCCCCCGCTACTTGCCTCCCTCTTCAACCCTGTCTCACACCTTCTGCTCTTATCTCTGACCTTTGTTCCAACCATCTACCTATCAAAATCCTTCCCTTGCCTGCGTCCACCTATTAACTGCCACACTTTGTTCTGCCTCTTCCCTCATCTACCTTTCCTACCCTCTCCCCCCTCACCCCCCCCCCCCCTCCCCACCGCCCTTACAATCAGTCTGAAGAAGGGTCTGGAGCCGGAACGTCACCTATCCATGTTCTCCAGAGATGCTGCCTGACCCGCCGAGTTACTCCAGCACTTTGTGTCATTTTGTTATTTTTAAACCACAGCCACTAGATTGAAAGAGCTGTGCAGAATTGCAGGACATCGCTAGGCATTAAACCTCCAGAAGAGGGAAGCAGAGGCGAGAACATTTGATTTTGTCTCTGATATGTGGACAAAAATCAAATGCCAGGGTAGCTTCAAATATTTTTTTTATATTTCTATCCCATTGCAAAAATTATTTGCGACACATTTTGAGACATTTTGGCCATGGTGGCGCTGCGGTAGAGTTACGCCAGAGGGTTCGATCCCGACTATGGGTGCTGTCTGTACGGAGTTTTCACGTTCTCCCTGTGACCGCGTGGGTTTTCTCCGAGAACTTCAGTTTCCTCCCACACTCCAAAGACATACAGGTTTGTAGGGTAATTGGCTTGGTGTATGTGTAAATTGTCCCGTGTGTTATGTTGATGTGCGGGGATTGCTGGTCGGTGTGGACTCAGTGGGCCGAAGGGCTTGTTTCCACGCTGTATCTCTAACACTAAAATTAAAACATAAAACATTATTAAGGATCATCAACAACCAGAAATGTCAATCTGTTTTCAATCATCCTCAAACCAGATGTTTGCCAACACAGCTGGATCCTCGGAATCCTTCCCCAGACAAAAGCATCTTTTCCTGCCCAGGCTCTTAATTTGCTTATCTATGGGGAAATACATGTTAAATAACATCAGCTGCTCTTGTCCCAGCTTTCATTTAAAAAACAAATCTGAAAGAAAACAAAATAAATAAAGTAGCAATTAAAGTGACTCCTCGAATCATAATTCTGAAATAATTTGGATTAGAGTATGATTACTTTGGCATATGATCAGTAAACCAGCTAATGATTAATGCAGGATGGAGTTACAATATGCTTTAGCACAACACACACACACACACACACACACACGCACGCACGCACGCACGCACGCACGCACGCACGCACGCACGCACGCACGCGCGCACACACACACACACACACATCGTGAATGATCATCCAATCCCAAACATTAATCTCTTTATGCATGGAACATAGAACAATACAGCACAGGAACAGGCCCTTCGGCCCACAATGTCTGTGCCCATTATGATGCCAAGACCAACTCTTACCTGCCTGCACATAATCAATATTCCCAATTCCCTGCCTCTCCATATGCCTATCCCCAAGTCTATTAAATGCCACTCTCATACCTGCCTGCACCACCACCCCTGCCCACACAGTCCAGGCACCCCCCACTCTCTGAGTAAAAAACACTTGCCCCGCACGGACATCTCCTGTAAACTCTGCCTCTCTCACTTCATAGCTATCCCCTTTAGTTTTTGTTATTTCCACTTTGGGGAAAAAGGTTTGAGATCTTCGGTTTCCTCCCACACTCCAAAGACACACGGGTTTGTAGGTTAATTGGCGTGGTATAAATGTAAATTGTAAATGTAAATATTCCTTGACTCCACTAGCCCCAAGAGCTCTATCTATCTCTCTCTTAAACCCATCCAGTGATTTGGCCTCCACTGCCCTCTGTGGCAGGGAATTCCACAAATTCACAACTCTCTGGGTGAAAAAAAAATTCTCACCTCAGTCTTAAATGGCCTCCCCTTTATTCTAAGACTGTGGCCCCTGGTTCTGGACTCGCCCAACATTGGGAACATTTTTCCTGCATCTCCATCTTTCCCTCTGAACCCCATTCTCCTGCCTTCTTCCCATAACCATTGACACCTGTACTAATCAAGATCCTGTCAATGTTCACTTTAAAAATACCCGAAGATGTGACCGACTGTGGCAATGAATTCCACAGATTCTGTCTGACCCGCTGAGTTACTCCAGCACTCTGTGCCTTGCGTCAGTATGGACCAGTTGGGCCAAAGGGCTGTGCGACTCTGTGACTCAAAGAGGTGCAGAAGACAAATGGAGGCAGCCACATGCAGACCAGCTCCCCACTGCCACCATGCTGCACAGGCTGCTCCAGGGGTCCGGAGATGTAGCAAGGATGGAGCCCACATTAGGTAGTTGCCTGACGAGGCAGATGGGAGTGGAGACCCAACACACAGAACAGGCATCCCCTGTGGAAAATCAGGCTTAGGACCAAATCTCAAAGGTCGGTTTGAAATAGTTTTGTTTATTGAGATTTTTGAGGAGGTGACAAAGGTGATCGATGAGGGTGTGGCAGTAGATGTTGACTACATGGATTTTAGTAAAGCACTTGATAAAGTCC
>CM075987.1:2025714-2155714 GCA_038087875.1 Malacoraja senta
CCTCCCCTCCCCTCCCCTTCCCCCTCCTTCCTCTCTCCCTCCCCCCTCTCTCCCTTCCCCCCTCCCCCCTTACCCCTTACCCCTCCTCTCCACCCCCTTCCCCCTCTCTCCACCCTTCCCCCTTCCTCCCTTACCCCTCCCCCCTTCCCCCTCTCTCCCTTACCCCTCCCCTCCCCCCTTACCCCTCCCGACCCCCTTCCCCCTCCTTCCCCCCTCTCTCCCTCCCCCCTCTCTCCCTTCCCCCCTTCCCCCTTACCCCTGCTCTCCCCCCTCCACCCCCTTCCCCCTCTCTCCACCCTTCCCCCTTCCTCCCTTACCCCTCCCCCTTCCCCCTCTCTCCCTTACCCCTCCCCTCCTCCCTTACCACTCCCAGCCCCCTTCCCCCTCTCTCCCTTACCCCTACCCTCTCTCTCCTCCCCCCCCACCCCACAGTCAGGTAAAGTAACCCCAGATAATACAGTTGGAAGATTCCTAACAGACCGGGTAAACAAGGTCCCAAAGATCCCGACGCAAGACTTTGAGACCATGCTGAACAGCAACATTAACAAAGACTTCTCTGAAGATAGTTCCCTTATTTTTCCAGTTCTGTTGCAGTTTAGTTTATTGTCACGTATACCAAGGTACAGTGAGAAGAATTTCCGTTGCGTGCTATCCAGTCAGCAGAAAGACTACATATGATTACAATCGAGCCGTCCACAGTGTACAGACACAGGATAACGGGAATAACGTGTAATGTTCGCCAGGTTAATTCCCGGGATGGCGGGACTGACATATGATGAAAGAATGGGTCGACTGGGCTCACATTTACTGGAATTTAGAAGGATGATAGGGAATAGACATAGAAACATAGAAAATAGGTGCAGGAATAGGCCATTCGGCCCATCGAGCCTGCACCGCCATTCAATATGATCATGGCTGATCATCCAACTCGGTATCCTGTACCTGCCTACTCTCCATACCCCCTGATCCCTTTAGCCACAAGGGCCACATCTAACTCCCTCTTAAATATAGCCAATGAACTGGCCTCAACTACTTTCTGTGGAAGAGAATTCCACAGATTCACCACTCTGTGTGAAAAAATATTTTCTCATCTCGGTCCTAAAAGACTTCCCCCTTATTCTTAAACTGTGACCCCTTGTTCTGGACTTCCCCAACATCGGGAACAATCTTCTTGCATCTAGCCTGTCAAATCCCTTAAGAATTTTGTAAGTTTCTATAAGATCCCCCCTCAATCTTCTAAATTCCAGCGAGTACAAGCCGAGTCTATCCAATCTTTCTTCATATGAAAGTCCTGCCATCCCAGGAATCAGTCTGGTGAAACTTCTCTGTACTCTCTCTATGGCAAGAATGTCTTTCCTCAGATTAGGAGACCAAAACTGTACGCAATACTCCAGGTGTGGTCTCACCAAGGCCCTGTGCAACTGCATTAGAACCTCCCTGCTCCTATACTCAAATCCTTTTGCTATGAATGCTAACATACCATTCGCTTTCTTCACTGCCTGCTGCACCTGCATGCCTACTTTCAATGACTGGTGTACCATGACACCCAGGTCTCATTGCATCTCCCCTTTTCCTAATCGGCCACCATTCAGATAATAGTCTACTTTCCTGTTTTTGCCACCAAAGTGGATAACCTCACATTTATCCACATTATACTGCATCTGCCATGCATTTGCCCACTCACCCAACCTATCCAAGTCACCTTGCATCCTCCTCACAGCTAACACTGCCCCCCAGCTTCGTGTCATCTGCAAACTTGGAGATGTTGCATTCAATTCCCTCATCCAGTTCATTAATATATATTGTAAATAGCTGGGGTCCCAGCACTGAGCCTTGCGGTACCCCACTAGTCACTGCCTGCCATTCTGAAAAGGACCCGTTTACTCCTCCTCTTTACTTCCTGTCTGCCAGCCAGTTCTGTACCCACATCAATACTGAACCCACAATACCGTGTGCTTTAAGTTTGCATACTAACCTCTTAAGTGGGACCTTGTCGAAAGCCTTCTGAAAGTCCAGATATAACACATCTACTGGTTCTCCCTTATCCACTCTACTAGTTACATCCTCGAAAAATTCTATAAGATTCGTCAGACATGAATTACCTTTCATAAATCCATGCTGACTTTGTCCAATGAATTCACCACTTTGTAAATGTCCTGCTATCCCATCTTTAATAACTGACTCTTGCATTTTCCCCGCTACCGATGTTAGACTAACTGGTCTGTAATTCCCCGTTTTCTCTCTCCCTCCCTTTTTAAAAAGTGGGGTTACATTAGCTACCCTCCAATCCTCAGGAACTACTCCAGAATCTAAAGAGTTTTGAAAAATTATCTCTAATGCATCCACTATTTCTGGGGCTACTTCCTTAAGTACTCTGGGATGCAGCTTATCTGGCCCTGGGGATTTATCGGCCTTTAATCCATTCCATTTACCTAACACCACTTCCCGGCAAACCTGGATTTCACTCAGTTCCTCCATCTCATTTGACCCCCAGTCCCCTGCTATTTCCGGCAGATTATTTATGTCTTCCTTATTGAAGACAGAACCAAAGTAGTTATTCAATTGGACTGCCATGTCCTTGTTCCCCATGATCAATTCACCTGTTTCTGACTGCAAGGAACCTACATTTGTTTTAACTAATCTTTTTCTCTTCACATATCTATAAAAACTTTTGCAGTCAGTTTTTATGTTCCCTGCCAGTTTTCTTTCATAATCTATTTTCCCTTTCCTAATTAAGCCCTTTGTCCTCCTCTGCTGGACTCTGAATTTCTCCCAGTCCCCTGGTAGGCTGCTTTTTCTGGCTAATTTGTATGCTTCATCTTTTGTTTTGATACTATCCCTGATTTCCCTTGTTATCCACGGATGCACTACCTTCCCTGATTTATTCTTTTGCCAAACTGGGATGAACAATTGTTGTAGTTTATCCATGCAGTCTTTAAATGCCTTCCATTGAACATCCACCATCAACCCTTTAAGAATCTATTGCCAGTCTATCTTGGCCAATTCATGTTTCATACCCTCAAAGTTACCTTTCTTTAAGTTCAGGACCCTTGTTTCTGAATTAACAATGTCACTCTCCATCCCAATGAAGAACTCAACCATATTATGGTCACTCATGCCCAAGGGGCTACGCACAACAAGACTGCTAACTAACCCTTCCTCATTACTCAATACCCAGTCTAGAATAGCCTGCTCTCTCATTGGTTCCTCTACCTGTTGGTTTAGAAAACTATCCCGCATACATTCCAAGAAATCCTCTTCCTCAGCACCCCTGCCAATTTGATTCACCCAATCTATATGTAGATTGAAGTCACCCATTATAACTGTTTTACCTTTGTTGCACGGAATCTTACGGAAACATATAAGGATTGGACAGGCTAGATGCAGGAAAAATGTTCCCGATGTTGGGGGAGTCCAGAACCAGGGGTCATAGTTTAAGAATAAGGGGTTGGCCATTTCGAACTGAGATGAGGAAAAACTTTTTCACCTAGAGAGTTGTGAATCTGTGCAATTCTCTGCCACAGAAGGCAGTGGAGGCCAATTCATTGGATGTTTTCAAGAGAGAGTTAGATTTAGATATTAGGGCTAAAAGAATCAAAGGATATGGGGAGAAAGCAGGAATGGGGTACTGATTCTGGATGATCAGCCATGATCATATTGAATGGCGGTGCTGGCTTGAAGGGCCGAATGGCCTACTCCTGCACCTATGTTTCCATGATGTTACTCCTGCTCTTCGTCTATTGCATATAGAAAGGTTGTGGCAAGAGATTGGAGTCCTTGGCTTTAATTACCTGTGCAATGTCTGGCCACATTGCTTCCTGGATCTGGTGCACAGGATAAAGTGTGCTGATATACAGCCAGCTCCAGGTACACACTGACCTCTGGCTGAAACTTAAACCTGATTGAACGCGACATTTGAAAGGAAAATCGCATGTTTACATCTCTCGCTTGTAAGCCAGGGATGGGGCCATGCAGCAGCTATTTGGTACACTTCAAAGACCAGACAAACAAAAAGGTAAAAGTACATGGTTCCAACCTGTAACGTCACCTATCCATGTTCTCTGGAGATGCTGCCTGACCTGCTGAGTTACTCCAGCACTTTGTGTCTTTGTCTGTAAACCAACATCTGCAGTTCCTTCATTCTACACTAGAGTATTTCCTTTGTTTTTTTTTTAGTTTAGTTTAGAGATACAGCGTGGAATCAGGCCCTTCGGCCCACCGAGTCCATGCCGACCAGTGATCTCCCCATACACTAACACTATCCTACACACACTAGGGACAATTTACAATTTTACTGAAGCTAATTAACCTACAAACCTGTACGTCTTCGGAGTGTGGCAGGAAACCGGAGCTCACGGAGAAAACCCATGCTTTCCAATGTAGTTATATTCCATTTTAGTTTAGTTTAGAAATACAGTGCGGAAACAGGCCCTTCGGCCCACCGGGTCCGCGCTGGCCAGTGATCCCCGCACATTAACACTACCTTACACAACCTAGGGACAGTTTACAATTTCACCAAACCCAATTAGCCTACAAACCTGTACGTCTTTAGGGACCCACATTCCTAAGTTTTATTTTTATTTCGTTCTAGACACAGTGAATATTTCCATGAACAAGGAGGACAGAGTGGTTCACAGTCTCTCGATCTTGCACCTGTACCATTTGCCCACCCGCTTCCCCTTGCATTGACTCAGTGACTGGGTACAGGTGTCCACAATCACCTGTTTCACAGTTGCAAAATGTTGTCCCTCAACAAGCAAGGTTTCAGACTGACTAAAACTGCACTTTGCAGAACAGTATTTCAACAAAACTATTTCCTAGCTGAATATTAATATTACTGAGCTGGAGAGGACTAAAGCAGTGGGGCAGTTACTGGGGTAGGAGAGGTGTGAGAATCCCGTCTCCTAATTAGAAGACGCTGCATTCCATGTCTGACATAAACCGGGAGACATCCTCCAGGATGTGACGGTGAACATTTCCAACCGAGCAGTGAAGTTCATGGGGTTGTGTATCTTCAGAAGTCTTAGTTGTGGAGAGCTCTGGTACTCACTATAGTTTAGGAATAGGTGGCCCAAAATGGCACCTATTCATTCTCTCCAGAGATGCTGTCTGACCCACTGAGTTACTCCAGCTCCATGTGTCCACCTTCGGTTTAAACCAGCATCTGTAGTTCCCTCCTCCGTAAGTTTAGTTTAGATTTAGTTTCGAGATACACCGCCGAAACAGGCCCTTCGGCTCACCGAGTCCACGCCGACCAGCGATTCCCGTATGCTAGCACTATCCTTCACACTAGGGACAATTTATAATTTTGTACCGAAGACAAACCTGTGCATCTTTGGAGCGTTGGAGGAAACCGGAGCACCCGGGGAAAATCCACAGAGGTTACCAGGAGAAGGTACAAACTCGGTACAGACAGCACCGTAGTCAGGATCGAACCTGTGTCTCTGCCGCTGTGAGAGCAACTTTACTGCTGCAGCACCGTGCCGTGTCACTGAGTCAAGGGGAAACGAGTGTGTAAGAGGAATAGATGCAAGTTCAAGAGACTATGAGCCACTCTGACCTCCGTGTTGATGTCAATGTTTGCTGTGTCTTAAGATAGTAGTGAAAAAGAAAACAGAAAACATAATTCAAAGGACGGAATACACTAGAGAAGAAACAAGAAACTGCAGATGCTGTTTTACAAAGAAAGACAAAAAGTGCTGGAGTAACTCAGCGAGTCAGCATCTCTGGAGAGGGGGCAGAGGGGGGGGGGGGGTGGTGGGGGACAGAGGAATAACTCGACTGTTTGGAGTCTGTAGACTGGACAATGTTCATGGACTCGGCAGCGGACCTGAAATAATACGCCACAGTCGTTACAGACTTCATAAAGATATGCATCCCAACAAAACCTTCCGAGTGTTTCTAACCAGAAACCTTGGATGAACCATGAGATCTGCACTCTTCTCCAGTCCAGATCCCGGGCATTCAGGTCTGGCGAGGCAGAGGTCTACAAGAAGTCCTAGATACAACCTTGGTAAGGCCATCAAAAAGGCCAAAAGAGACCTGCTCAAAGCTGGAGGAAGAGACAGATGTTCGGCAGCTGTGGCAGGGCCTGAATGCAATCACCTCCTACAAGGCGAAATCAGGAGGCAGCTCGAATGTTGGCGAAACATCACTCCCTGATGAGCTCAATGCGTTTTACGCACGCTTTGATAGGGAGAACACTGATGTGCCTTCCCGAGCCATTCGCCGTGATGGCATTTCAGTCTCAGTCACAGAGGCCGACGTCAGAAGATCCTTCAGAGGGGTGAACCCTCGGAAAGCGCCTGGACCTGATGGTATACCCAGTCGTGTTCTAAAAACCTGTGCAGACCAACAGGCTGGAGTTTTTACAGACATTTTCAACCTCTCACATCTGAGGTCTGAGGTCCCACCTGCTTTAAAAGGGCATCAATTATACCGGTGCCCAAGAAGAGCAAGGTGACGTGCTTCAATGACTATCGACCAATGGCACTAACATCTGTGGTGATGAAGTGCTTTGAAAGGTTGATCATGGCGCAAATCAACTCCTACCTCGACAAAAACCTGGACCCACTGCAGTTTGGCTACCGCCATAACAGATCAACGGTGGATGCGATCTCGCTGGCCCTCCACTCCACTCTGGACCACTTGGACAACAAAAACTCATATGTCAGGCTGTTATTCATTGACTACAGCTCAGCATTTAATACAATCATCCCCTCCAAGCTGGTTATCAAGCTCTCAGATCTGGGTCTCTGCGCATCCCTCTGCAATTGGATCCTCGACTTCCTCATCCACAGACCACAGTCTGTCCGTATTGGTGGAAATGTGTCATCCTTGATAACAATCAGCACGGGAGCACCTCAAGGCTGCGTGCTCAGTCCCCTGCTGTACTCCCTCTATACTCATGACTGCGTAGCCGGACATAGTGCGAACTCCATCATCAAGTTTGCCGACGACACCACTGTTGTGGGACGTATCACTGATGGTGACGAGTCAGAGTACAGAAGTGAGATCGACCGATTGACCAAATGGTGCCAGCACAATAACCAGCAAAACCAAGGAACTGATTGTGGACTTTGGAAGGGGTAGGATAGGGACCCACAATCCCATTTATATCAACGGGTTGATGGTGGAAAGGGTCAAGAACTTCAAATTCCTGGGCGTGCGCATTTCTGAAGATCTCTCCTGGTCCCAGCACACTGATGCAATTATAAAGAAAGCACATCAGCGCCTCTACTTCCTGAGAAGATTACGGAGAATCGGTTTGTCAAGGAGGACTCTCTCAAACTTCTACAGGTGCACAGTAGAGAGCATGCTGACTGGTTGCATCGTGACTTGGTTCGGCAACTTGAGCGTCCAGGAGCGGAAAAGAATGCAGAAAGTTGTGACCACTGCCCAGTCCATCATCGGCTCTGACCTCCCCATCATCGAAGGGATCTATCGCAGTCGCTGCCTCAAAAAGGTTGCCAACATCATCAAGGACCCACACCATCCTGGCCACACACTCATCTCTCTGCTGCCATCAGGTAGAAGGTACAGGAGCCTGAAATCTGGTACATCCAGGTTCAGGAACAGCTACTTCCCCACAGCCATCAGGCTATTAAACTCGCCATCAAACAAACTCTTAACTATAACAGCCTATTGCACTTTATCTGTTTATTTATGTGTATATATATGGTCTATGGTATATAGACACACGGATCTGTTTGGTATTATTCATTTTTTTAATCATCAATCTACATACAATACCCCATAATAAAAAAGCAAAAACAGGTGTTTAGAAATTTAAAAATGAAATAACTGAAATAGCACATTTACACAAATATTCAGACCCTTTACTCAGTACTTTGTTGAGGCACCTTTGGCAGCGATTACAGCCTCAAGTCTTCTTGGGTATGACGCTACAAGGTTGGCACACCTGTATTTGGGTAATTTCTCCCATTCTTCTCTGCAGATCCTCTCAAGCTCTGTCAGGTTGGATGGGGAGCATCGATGCACAGCTTTTTTCAGGTCCCTCCAGAGATGTTAGATCGGGTTCAAGTCCGGGCTCTGGCTGGGCCACTCAAGGACATTCACAGACTTGTCACGAAGCCACTCCTACGTTGTCTTGGCTGTGTGCTTAGGGTCGTTGTCCTGTTGGAAGGTAAACCTTCGCCCCAGTCTGAGGTCCAGAACGCCCTGGAGCAGGTTTTCATCAAGGATCTCTCTGTACTTTGCTCCGTTCATCTTTCCCTCGATCCTGACTAGTCTCCCAGTTCCTGCCACTGAAAAACATCCCCACAGCATGATGCTACCACCACCATGCTTCACTGTAGGTATGGTATTGGCCAGGTGATGAGCGGTGCCTGTTTCCTCCAGATGTGACGCTTGGCATTCAGGCCAAAGAGTTCAATCTTGGTTTCATCAGACCAGAGAATCTTGTTTAGGTGCCTTATGGCAAACTCCAAGCGGGCTGTCATGTGCCTTTTACAGAGGAGTGGCTTCCGTCTGGCCACTCTACCATAAAGGCCTGATTGGTGGAGTGCTGCAGATATAGTTGTCCTTCTGAAAGTTTCTTTCATCTCCACAAAGGAACTCTGGAGCTCTGTCAGAGTGGCCATCAGGTTCTTGGTCACCTCCCTGACCAAGGCCCTTCTCCCCCGATTGCTCAGTTTGGCCGGGCGGCCAGCTCTATGAAGGTTCCTAATGGTTCCAAAGTTCTTCCATTTAAGAATGACAGAGGCTACTGTGGTCTTCGGGACCTGCAATGGTGCAGAAATTGTTTTATACCCTTCCCCAGATCTGTGTCTCGACACAATCTTGTCTTGGATGTCTACAGACAATTCCTTTGTCGTCATGGCTTGGTTTTTGCTCTGACATGCACTGTCAACTGTGGGACCTTATATAGACAGGTGTGTGCCTTTCCAAATCATGTCCAATCAATTTAATTTACAACTGGTGGACTCCAATCGAGTTGTAGAAACATCTCAAGGATAATCAATGGAAACTGGATGAACCTAAGCTCAATTTTGAGTGTCATAGCAAAGGGTCTGAATATTTATGTAAATGTTATTTATTTTCAATTACTTTGCAAAATTTTCTAAACATTTGTTTTCGCTTCTTTATTCTGGGTATTGTGTGTAGATTGTTGATTAAAAAATTGAATGTAATCCATTTTAAAATAAGGCTGTAACGTAACAAAATGTGGAAAAAGTGAAGGGGTCTGAATACTTTCTGAATGCACTGTATAGGGACAGGTGTTGCATCCCCTGTGGTTGCCGGGGAAAGTACCTGGGATGGGGATCTATTGCATGTGGTATTCCTGATGTGGCCTCCTGTACATCGGTGAGGCCAAGCGTAGACTCTGCCTCTGTTTCCCCAACACTTGTGCTTGATGCACCAAGGCCTAGTGGATCTCCCAGTTGCTCATTTTTGGGGGGGAGAGGATGCGTGAACCTAGGAGATGGAAGGTGAAAAGAGGCATTGATGGGAAGATGTGAGTGGCGGCGGGATCACGTTGGAGGTGACGGAAATGAGGGAGGATGGTGCGTTGAGTGCGGAGGTTGGTGGGGTGAAAGGTGAGGACCAGGGGCACTCTGCCCTCGTTCCGTCTGGCGGGAGGCAGAATGGAGAGCAGAACTGTGAGATATTAAAGAGACAGCAGTGATGGATCCATCTATGACAGCGGGGGTAAACCACGTTTTACCAATGAAAAAGGGCATCTCGGACGTCCTAGATCAGAAAGCCTCATCTTTGGACCACTTGCTGCAGAGACGGAGAAACTGAGGGTAAAGGACAATGTCTTTGCAAAAAGCAGGGCGGGAGGAGGTGTAGCTCAGATAAATGTGAAGGCCGATGGGTTACGCGAGTCAATAGTCTGCCCCTGTTATGAAGATGGAGAGATCAAGAAACGGGAGAGATACATCAGAGTTAGTCCCGGTGAATCTAAGGGCAGGGTGGAGGTTAGTGGTGAAGTTCATGAAATCAACAAGTTCTGCGCGGGTGCAGGAGGCAGCACCGATGCAACAAAGAAAGAGTTGGGGCATGGTGCCAGTGAACGTTTGAAACAAGGACTGTTCAATGTAACAAACAAAAAGACAGGCTCGGCTGGGGCCTGTGTGTGTGCCTATGGATACACCTTTAACTCGGAGAAAGTGAGAGGATAGAAAGAGATGTTGAGGGTGAGGACAAGTTCTGCCAGGTGGAGGAGAGTGTTAGTAGAGAGCAGTTGAGTTTAGTTCATTGTCACATGTAACGAGGTACAGTGAAAAGCTTTTGTTGCGTGCTAACCAGTCAGTGAAAAGGCAATACATGATTACAATCGAGCCGTCCACAGTGTTCAGCGAAGTAGAGATTTACAAAGAGTGGAACATAGAAACATAGAAACATGGAAAATAGGTGCAGGAGTAGGCCATTCTGCCCTTCGAGCCTGCACCGCCATTCAATATGATCATGGCTGCTCATCTAACTCAGTATCCTGTACCTGCCTTCTCTCCATACCCCTTGATCCCTCTAGCCACAAGGGTCACATCTAACTCCCTCTTAAATATAGCCAATGAACTGGCCTCAACTACTTCCTGTGGCAGAAAATTCCACAGATTTACCACTCTCTGTGTGAAAAACAAATTTCTCATCTCGGTCCTAAAAGACTTCCCCCTTATCCTTAAACTGTGACCCCTTGTTCTGGACTTCCCCAACATCGGGAACAATCTTCTTGCATCTAGCCTGTCCAACCCCTTAAGAATTTTGTAAGTTTCTATAAGATCTCCCCTCAATCTTATAAATTCCAGCGAGTACAAGCCGAGTCTATCCAGTCTTTCTTCATATGAAAGTCCTGCCATCCCAGGAATCAGTCTGGTGAACCTTCTCTGTACTCCCTCTATGGCAAGAATGTCTTTCCTCAGATTAGGAGACCAAAACTGTACGCAATACTCCAGGTGTGGTCTCACCAAGACCCTGTACAACTGCAGTAGAACCTCCCTGCTCCTATACTCAAATCCTTCTGCTATGAATGCTAACATACCATTCGCTTTCTTCACTGCCTGCTGCACCTGCATGCCTACTTTCAATGACTGGTGTACCATGACACCCAGGTCTCGTTGCATCTCCCCTTTTCCTAATCGGCCACCATTCAGATAATAACGATTATGATGCGTGATTGCAGATCCACGGCTGTGACCAGCACGCAAAGAGTCACCTGGACTGGGCGCCATCTTGGATCTTTGATTGGGTCTCTGTTCAAGGAAGACCTGGAGTGGTGGGTAGAGGTGCAAAGGGCTGTGAGGCCTTCTCTACATACCCTGATTGCTTTGATTTTAATGGATTTACATTAACTGACTTCAGACAAGAGATGGGTTCCCTCTCAGGACTTTTTCCTACCATTTCCTGGTGTAGTGTCATGTATGGAAATTATCTGTGAATGTTTAGTTCAGTTTAGTTTATTTAGTTTAGAGAAACAGCGTGGAAACAGGCCATTCGGCCCACCGAGTCTACACTGACCTAGATCCCCGCACATTAACACTACCCCACACACACTAGGGACAATTTACACGTATACCAAGCCTATTAACCCACAAACCTGTACGTCTGTGGAGTGTGGGAGGAAACCCAAGATCTCGGATAAAACCCATGCGGTCACTGGGAGAACGTACGAACTCCGTACTGACAGCACCCTGCGGTCTGGCGTTCTGGCGCTGCACGCTCTGGGCTGCAACTCTACTGTCCTGACTTTATCAGAACAGTTTCTGGTGGTGAAACACGGTGTGGGAAGGGGTGAATCTGCTGGTGAGGCAGTGAAAGGTTTGCCTCCAGATACTGAAGCTCATTTGGATAATGAAGGTATGTGTTGGCATCTGGGAGTCCAGTCAATGTAGGTACAGCAGGTAATGTAGACAACATTACACCATATAGCAAGAGGTGAAATTGCATTTCTCACAATTTTGAAAAGCTGCTATTATATTCGGCATTGTAATTTGAAAAGTAGCTGTGAACAAGGACAGACAAAGGAGAGTCAGTGGGTGTTATTTACCTAGATTTTCAGAAAGCCTTTGAGAAGGTGCCACACGTGAGGCTGCTAAGGAAGATGAGAGCCCACGGTATCAAGGGCAGATACTAGCATGGATAGCAGGTTGGCTGGATGGCAGAAAGCAAAGAGTGGCAATAAAGGGGGATTTTACTGGTTGGCTGCCAGTGACTAGTGGAGTTCCGCAGGGCTCGGTGCTAGGGCCGCTGCTCTTCACGTTGTATAGTAATGATTTGGACGAGGGGATTGAAGGCTTTGTGGCCAAGTTTGCGGATGATGCGAAGATAGGTGGAGGGGCAGGTAGTGTAGAGAAAGCAGGAACTCTGCAGAAGGACTTGGACAGGTTGGGAGAGTGGGCAGAGAAGTGGCAGATGGAATATAGTGTAGCAAAGTGTGGAGTTGTGCATTTTGGCAGTAGGAATAAAGGTGTAGATTATTTTCTAAATGGGGAGAGAATCCAGATATCGGAGGTGCAAAGGGCCTTGGGGGCACTGGAACAGAGAAAGCCAAGGTGATGCAGACACACAGGAAGGTTAAAACGGCTAGCACAGTGTACGGTAAGTCCTTTAAAAGAGGGTGGTTGGAGAATGGGGGGGGGAGAAGGGATGACTACAGAAGCATGACTCATGAAATGAGTGACACTCATCTACATCCACCTCTTAAAGAATCAACAACAATACATGTATAACAATCGATGACACGCTGGAGGAAAGTCAAACATAGTCCGGATACTTCACAACCGGCCTGCAAACACGGCCAGCACGTGTACGATAAAGACCATCTCCATTTTGTTTTTCCAGGGAGAGAGCAGGTAGTTTCACAGGCGACGGAGATTGGACCAACGTCCCTGGAGACGAAGCAGGAAACTGTGGTGCAGGCGAAGATGGAACAGACAGAGGAGCTGTTGCAGGCATGGGTTGTTGCGTTGGCAAAAGCATGCGAGTGCCACTAGACGCAGACGTAATACGGCGCGTGTTGCCTGTTACGTCTGTAGGTGCCACCATCAGCACTAACGATATATGAGCGTGGCTCCGAAGCAAGTCCAGAAATTACTCCAATACGGTCGTGGCCTTTGTCAGTCTGTAAGCGAACCACCTGCCCTTCGGTTAGCGGTGGCAGCGGCCTACTTGTCTTGTCAAACCATTGTTTTTGAATGTCACGCTTCTGTTGCATCCTGGATTGAACCTCCTCAGGTAGAGTCACTTATGGGATCAATGCCTGACCCGCTAGAGGCACTGTGGCATGGGTTTGCCTTGACAATAAACGTTGAGCGGGTGAACCCAAGATGGGGTCAAGGGAGATGTTGCGTAAGTTGAGCAGACCCAGGAAAATGTCCGATTTTGCTCTGTAAGAAGGTTCCATGAGCTGTTTAGCACTTTTGACAGCCCGTTCAACCAGCCCGTTAGACTGGAGGTATTCGGGGCTGCTGGTAACGTGGTGAAAATTCCAGTGTCTAGCGAACTCCCTGAATTGTTGGCTGGTGAATTGACTGCCGTTGTCAGTTAGCAGTCTGCCCGGAGATCCGTGTACGGAAAAATGGCGAGATAACTTCGAAATCACTCCACTGGAAGTGGGGCTGCTGAGAAAATCAATGTCGAACCATCCTGAACAAGAATCCACGAGCACCAGGTACTGTTTGCCGTGCCAATCGAATATGTCAGCTGCGACTGTAGACCACGGGAGTGCAGGCACAGGATGTGAAAGAAGTGCTTGCTTTTGTTGCTGTGCTAAACTGTTGCACACTGCGCAGGATGCCACATTTTCGGTGATGTATTCGGCCAGGCCAGGCCAGTAAAACATGCTTCTTGCCCGTAAAACAGTGGCTTCAGCACCTGGGTGCCCTGCATGAACAGCGTTAAAATACCCGTGGTGCAGCGAAGCAGGAACCACAGCCTTGTGTCCTTTTAAAATAGTGCCGTCTTGCAGCACTAGCTCATCACGTACAGCAAAGAAGGGCCGGACTGGCAGCGGAACGTTGTAGTGTTTGTCTGGCCAGCTGTGCTTAATGATGGTGGTTAGCGAAGGTACTGTGAGCAGCAGTGTGGGCAACCAAGTCCTCCATACAGGATGAAGTGATAAAAGACACAGTCATCACAATAAAGTCATCATCCGGCAGGTCTTCCAGGGTGAACGCGAGAGAGTGTCAGCCAGGTGCATGTCCTTACCGCGGTTGTGGATCAGAACGATGTCATATTTTTGAAGTTGTAGTAAAATCCGCTGTAGACGCGCTGGAGAGGTGTGGATAGGTTTGTTGAAAATGCTGATCAGAGGTTGGTGGTCAGTTTCAATTGTGACAGTGTGGCCAAAGATGAAGTCATTGAATTTCTTGCAAGCAAAAACGAGGCATAAGCAATAGGCTTATAGCTATTGCCATCATTCTGAAGGCATGCAGCGCCCAGCCCATATTGTGAGGCGTCACAAGTAAGTGTAATCGGTAGCTTAGGGTCAAAGTAAGCCAGAGTAGGAGCAGCAGACATCTGCCGTTTAAGAGTGTTGAATGCTGTCTGTTGTTGCTCGTGTCAAGTCCAAGAAGAGTCTTTGTATGTAAGCTGGCGCAATGGGGCTGATATTTCGCTGAAGTCCGGGATGAATTTGCTCAAATAGTTGGCCATGCCAAGGAATCACTGCAAACTGAGCACGTCTTTAAAATAGCGGAGTCAGGGGATATGGGGAGAAGGCAGGAACGGGGTACTAATTGGGGATGATCAGCCATGATCACATAGAATGGCGGTGCTGGCTCGAAGGGCCAAATGGCCTACTCCTGCATCTATTGTCTATTGTCTATTGTCTGTGGGTGCTGGAAGGTCATTGATAGCACTAGTTTTCGCTAGATCTTTCTTTAGGCCATCTTTGGTGAATATATGGCCTATGTATTTTACTTCGGAGTCACGTGAGTGACTACGTGAAGAAGGCCGTCAGCCCGCATGCGCGTCATTACGTCTAGCACATTGTGCAACAACTGACTGGCAGGCGCGTTGCTCCATCCAGCGGTTAGTTTAAACCTGCAGGTAAGTTTTAAAAATTATTTCCAGGTTCTGTTTTTTATCTTGCAGGAAGCTCTGTTACAGAGTTTTCCTGCTGGACACAATTTCGGGGCGAAGTCCGGACGGGCTGCGGGGAAACCGGTTATGGACCGTGGGGAGATCCCGGTCCGGACCGCGGAAGCGTGGGTAGCCGGTGGACGTTGGGTTCGCTACCTAAGTCGCTGACAATAGGGTCAGCGGTTCCCAGACCGCTGTGGTTCCCCAGAAAGGGGGTAAAAGCCAATAGTAAGTCGGTCTCGCCACCCGAGTCGTTGACAGTGCGGTCAGCGGCTCCCAGACCGCTATGGTTCCCCAGGAAGGGGGTAAATCCAGGAATAAGTCGGTGGCCTATGGACTCGGACGAGTCAGGCCAAGAGGCTCCTCCTCCGACATCCTGGGTACGTCCTCGGACGTTTAACCCACATGGAGCATGGACAGCGCCCTCGGGTATTTTATCCCACAAATATGATGCTCAATCATGATATAGGTCCGTAGGAGGGGCCATATCAGCGCAGGTATCCTTAGGGGCTTGCGGCAGCACCTGTGTTCAGGGCTGCCTACGAATCTACCTCTCTGTGGAGGGGAGTGCGAGTGGTCGGTGTGTAACTGACTTTAAATTTGAAAGTATGTTAGTGGAACATACTGGAGCACATGCATATGGCTTCAAGGAAACACTCGCAAACGAAAGGGTTGCTGCCGGAAGAGTTGGTTCCAGCCGTTGGCAGCAAACCCGGAAGGGGCCAGAGTTCCCCTCACGCTACAAGTGCCGGCAGTGAACAGCGCTATCAGGGGTGACATTGGAGGGGGCATGAAATCCAGGAAATGAAACCAGCCGCCGAATCCTCTCTTCAGGTAAGACTTATCCAACAGGTAATACCTGGATGAGGAAGCAAAAGCTGTCGGACTAATCAAGGTACTGACGACGAGCAAAGCTTCATTGTTTCGGCGACGACACACCCCACGCCTTCATCGGCAGTAAGCAGTTCACTGAAGCTGGTGGCAGCTTGAAAGCTGGGCAGAGGTCTTTCAGGCCAAGGTCCAAGCCGGTCTCAGGAAAAATATGGAACCCACGCACCCTACCAGTTCTACTCTCCAATCAAGGACGGAAATAGAACCCGCATCAGGGGCCTTTGGGCTTACCATAAGACCACCGGTAACAATGGAGGTAGGTGGGTCTGGTTCTTCCGAAACATGGGGTATGTGGACCATTTACAAGTTGGTAATATTTACACTTGTTTTTTGTACAAATGACGATGATAACATGTGATTGGTTTATTCTGCACAGTATACAAGGGTTCCAAGCATGGCTTGGAATTGGGGCCACAGTTGACTTTCGAGGCAGGCTCAGTATTATGGCCAGGATTGCCTTCTGAGACAAGCTCGGAAATATGGCCAGAGTTGTCTTTCGAGGCAGGCTCAAAATTATGGCCAGAGTTGTCTTTTAAGGCAGGCCCAGTATTATGGCCAGGATTGTCTTTCAAGACAGGCTCTGAAATAAGGCCAGAGTTGTCTTTCGAGGCAGGCTCAGTATTATGGGCAGAGTTGTCTTTCGAGGCAGGCTCAGTATTATGGTCAGAATTACCTTTCGAGACAGGCTCGGGAATCTGGCCAGAGTTGTCTTTCGAGGCAGGCACGGAATTATGGCAGGCGTGGCCTGTTCATTGTGAAAGATGGAGGATGTCGGTTCATACTTGATTTAACTAGCATGTGCAACATAGACTTTTCAGAATATGGAACTTCGTTACTGTCTAAACTGATTTCCATAGGATCTTTATGGCATGCATCGATCTCAAAGAAGCATACTATTCAGGTCCCATTCACAGGGATCACCGGAGACATTTGAAATTTACCTGGATGAGGCTATGATAACAGTTAATGCATTGCAAAATGGGCTAACTTCAGCACCCAGGTCATTTACCAAATTACTAAACTGGTGCTTGGACTGCTCAGAGCTCAAAAACAATTGTTATGGCTTAACTGGATGATATTCTAAATGCTGTATTTTGCTAAAATCAACGGTTTCAGCTGCAAATTATATTTGAGAAATTGAGGTTCCTCATCCATCCAGTTAAATTTAAGTTGATACCAACTAGAATTATTGATTATTCGGATTTACCTTTAACTATTAATTTGTCTGTGACTCCGCCCTGGGGCAAGAGATTGGAATTAATAGAAGCCTGTTGTTATGTGGCAGCCTTCTATTCATCAAGTGTAATTGGCAATATGGTAGCTGTGTTTCAGCTGTGCTAATTGGGCCTTTGCATTATCAGAACTTACAACGTGCAAAGTAGTAACCTCTCAAGTGCCATGTAGGTCATTGTTAACAGACCTATGCTATTACCAGCTGAAGCTACCAAAGTCACAATGGTGGACGAACAGTATTCAGCATTGCTCCAGTAGTTTTTGGTCAGTAAACCTTCAGTTAAATTACAAACTGATGCTAGTGCTCAAAGATGGAAAATTATGAATGCCATCTCTACTTACGGAGGCAGATGGGATTTGCATGAGTTATAATTTCTTCAGTTATTGGTATCACTAGGTATTATAGACACTAGGTGCATTCTATGGGTTAAAGGGTTATTGTGCGAATATGCATAATCTGCATGCTCAATTCCAAGTTGATACACTGTGGTGGTGGCATATGTTAGTCACATGGGTGCAATCAAGTCAAAGTATCCTGTCATAATTTACCTAACCTCATTTGGCGCTGGTGTATCATCACGTAAAATCAATGACAACACAGAATGGATGTTGGATCACAAAGTATTTTATGACATTATGGCTCGATGGAACACCGAATATCTATATATTTACATCCAGGCTCATTCACCGGTTGCAAAAAACATGTGGCATCACAGTGGCGAGAGATACATTCTCGCTACACGGGGGAGGAATGTTATTTTATGTCTTTTCTCCATTTTGCTTTATCAGTCGGGTCTTGTAATAAATTCAGCAAGATCCCACTTCAGGGTTTTCTTACTCTCTGACTGGCCTATGCAGCCATGGTTCCCGCTTATGTTGGGAATAATAATAGAACCTTATATGGGTATTCTAAACATAAAACTTTGCTGGTTCAGCCTGTGACTCAGGAAACCAGCCTCTGCATGATTAAATCAATTCATTGACTTGCAGAATCTGAGAAGACTGCTCCTGCGGCTCAGGTTGTCAGACCGATCCATGCATGTGCTCACTGCAGAGTGCAGGGATAGCACCAAAAAAGCAGTACATTTCCTCTTCAGGAGATGTGAAGCGTTTTGTTTAAATGCTATGTTACATATAATACGGCACGGATACTGACGTCTTGGAGTTCATTTTCAAATGGGTCCTTGACAATAAAATAAGTTATAGTGCCATTAACTGTGCCCAACGTGCCTTCTCGTCATATTTGCTGCAGCGAGCGGGACCCGCTCTGTCGGGTCTCACCCTCTGATATCCAGTTTTTAAAGGATATCTTTAACACAAGTTCTCCCATGCCCAAGTACACAGAAGTATGGGATATTGACATTGTGTTAACATTACTTCACCAGGGGGCTCCAGCTACATCCTTATCTTTGGCCCGGCGCTCATAAGGTAGTTATCCTCATGACTCTGCTTTCAGCGCAACGGGCCCAGTCATTACATAAATTGCGACTGGACAGGATGGTTACACCTGCAAATAATATAAATATTTATGATTTAGTTAAGCAGAACAGCCCAGGGGCGTCAGGTCTCAAACTAGTTCTCATGGCATACCCCATGGACCTTCGGTTATGTGTGGTCACACTTTTACATCATTACGTCAAGGTCACCCAACTTATAGGCTCTGATACTAGCAATGTTTGTTAGTTACAAAAAACCTCATAAGAAGGTATCAGTTCAGACCATCTCCAGGTGGTTAAAATGGGGTTTTGGCTTATGCAGGAGTAGATACTAATATTTTTTCTAATCTCACTCCACCAGGGCTGCTACAACATCAGCAGCAAGGGTCACGTACGGTCCGTTGGACCACATCCTAGCGACTGCAGGATGGTCTAACGAACGAGTTTTCCAAAGATTTTATAATAACCCAGTGCCAGACCAGGGGTATTTGCCAACTCTATTTTAGGTTCTATTTTATAGTTTCCTCCCGGCTGAGAGGGGTTACTTTTATTATTATTTGTTCATTATAAAGCATCAGCATGTTTTAAATCTGTCATGTCTGTATTCATTATGAATGTTTCCCTTATCTGTGGTCAACTGATGCAGTTGTGCTTGTGTGGACTCGTTTCCACAGCATGAAATCACAGAGCTTTGAAATCTTCACGTAGTCACTCACGTGACTCCGAAGTAAAATAATAAGATTAAACGAGAACTTACCAGTTTGAAGTTTGATCTTTATTTTATGAGGAGTTACGATGAGTGATTACGTGCTCTCCGCTCCCAACCCTCATATCATAAAGGTCATCTGGTAGTTCTAGTCCTCTCTAATCTTACTATGTTCAGTTCAACAACTGTTATCTGTGATTTCACCGCTGCTTTGAAGATTGACGCGCATGCAGGCTGACGGCCTTCTTCACGTAATCGCTCTTCGCAACTCCTCATAAAATAAAGATCAAACTTCAAACTGGTAAGTTCTCGTTTAATCTTACTATTTTACCTCATTCACTCTGAATTTGCATTTCTGGTCTCCAAGTGGAGGCGTGGGTTCCCATCCCACTTCTGACACCATGTTGAGTGATGGCCATACAAATAACGGAAACCTAAAACCAGTATAAAGATCCAAAGATTTTGTTAACTACACAGCAAGCATGACTACACACTTGCACATTCAACTTACACTAAAGCAATTCAGCAAGCCAAGATAACGGAAAAGCTAGTGGGTGTAATTACAGAAGCATGACTCATGAAATGAGTGACACTAATCTTCAGTTCAGCGGACATTTAACATTACCGGTCGGTTATCCTTGGTTCTGAAAACTCGTGCTTATGTTTTATTTCCCCCAATGAGCCAATGAAAATGCCCATTCAGCAAAGGCGATTAACTAAAGCTACCTACGACTACCTCGACTACCTACAACTACATGGCGACCCCACTACAACTGCACCTACAACTACAGGATTATCAATTTTCTCCATGGCTTCCCATTTTTGGTTGCAGAAAAATTTTCAACATGTTGAAAAATTTGCGGCGACAATACTGAGGCCGCAACCAGTTCCCAGAATGCGGGAACTCCTCGCGACCATGAAGGAGACTCACCAGAGACCACCAGCGAACATCTGGCGATCATGTGGCGATCATGTGGCGAGCACAGAGTCTCCTAAAAAGTCACCTGTGGGACAGGCCCTACAGGCTTATTATTTGCTGATAGAAACTCCCATGGAAAACACCCTTGATAAAAATGTTTATGCAAACATAGAAACATAGAAAATAGGTGCAGGAGGAGGCCATTCGGCCCTTCAAGCCAGCACCACCATTCATTGTGATCATGGCTGATCGTCCCCAATCAATAACCCATGCCTGCCTTCTCCCCATATCCCTTGACTCCACTAGCCCCTAGAGCTCTATCTAACTCTCTCTTAAATCCATCCAGTGACTTGGCCTTCACTGTCCTCTGTGGCAGGGAATTCCATAAATTCACAACTCTCTGGGTGAAAAGGTTTTTTCTCACCTCTTAAATGACCTCCCCTTTATTCTAAGACTGTGGCCCCTGGTTTTGGACTCGCCCAGCATTGGGAACATTTTTCCTGCATCTAGCTTGTCCAGTCCTTTTATAATTTTATATGTTTCTATAAGATTCCCCCTCATCCTTCAAAACTCGAGTGAATACAAGCCTAGTCTTTTCAATCTTTCCTCATATGACAGTCCCGCCATCCCAGGGATCAATCTCGTGAACCTACGCTGCACTGCCTCAATCACAAGGATGTCCTTCCTCAAATTAGGAGAGCAAAACTGTACACAATACTCCAGATGTGGTCTCACCAGAGCCATATACAACTGCAGAAGAACCTCTTTACTCCTATATTGAAATCCTCTTGTTATGAAGGCCAACATTCCATTAGCTTTCTTCACTGCCTTCTGTACCTGTAAGCCAACTTTCAGTGACTGGTGTACAAGGACGCCCAGGTCTCGCTGCACCTCCCCCTTACCTAACCTAACTCCATTGAGATAATAATCTGCCCCCGTGTTTTTGCCGCCAAAGTGGATAACCTCACATTTATCTATATTATACTGCATCTGCCACGCATCTGCCCACTCACTCAACCTGTCCAGGTCACCCTGCAACCCCCTAACATCCTCTTCACAGTTCACATTGCCACCCAGCTTTGTGTCATCCGCAAACTTGCTAGCGTTGCTCCTAATTCCCTCTTCCAAATCATTAATATATGTGGTAAACAGTTGCGGCCCCAAGACCGAGCCTTGCGGCACTCCACTCGCCACTGCCTGCCATTCTGAAAAGGACCCGTTCACTCCTACTCTTTGTTTCCGGTCTGCCAACCAATTTTCTATCCATGTCAACACCCTACCCCCAATACCATGTGCTCTAATTTTACTAACCAGTCTCCCGTACGGGAACTTATCAAAGGCTTTCTGAAAGTCTAGATACACTACATCCACTGGCACCCCTTCATCCATTTTACTTGTCACATCCTCAAAAATTCCAAAAGATTAGTCAAGCATAATTTCCCTTTCATAAATCGATGTTGACTTGGACTAATCCTTTTACTGCTATCCAAATGCCCCATTATTACCTCTTTAATAATTGACTCCAGCATCTTTCCCACCACCGAAGTCAGGCTAACTGGTCTGTAATTCCCCGTTTTCTCTCTCGCTCCTTTCTTGAAAAGTGGGATAACATTCGCTATCATCCAATCGACAGGAACTGATCCTGAATCTATTGAACATTGGAAAATGATCACCAACTAACTTCTTTCCCATAATAGACTGAGAAAGAGGGAAGTAAAGAAAGAAAAGTCTACGCTAACAGATCAAGTGAACCCAGTTCCAGTTGACATTAACTGACTCATGTTTCATATTTTTGTAGCTTTTTCTTCTGAACTTTAAATGTCAGGCAGCGTGCGGTGCACATGGAATCAATGGAAGGGAGGTTCGATTGTGTGATGGTGACTGACTCTCTCCTTTCCAGATTGCTAGATTAAAGATCTGACACAGAACGTTTACATGAAGATGAACCCAGAAGATGCTGGAGATGTGAAATAAAAGCAGCAGGTGCTGGACCTACTGGGCATCTGTGTAAAGAGAGACTATTTACACTGAATGATCAGCTCTATTATCTCTTCCCAGTTGAAACAAAGAAAGTTGTCCCCTCTCCACAGATGCTGCCTGACCTGCTGCTCAAAAGGTATAGAAGTGTGAAAATGCACGCCTCCAGATTCAGGGACAGTTTCTTCTCAGGTGTTATCAGGCAACTGAATCGTCCTACCACAACTAGAGAGCAGACCTGAGATACTATCTACCTCACTGGTGACCCTCAGACTATCCTTGATTGGACTTCACGATAAAAATAGGCCAAAGTCAGCATAGCTTTGTGAAGGGGAGGTCTTGCTTGACAAATTTGTTGGAATTCTTTGAAGAAGTAAATAGCAGGACAGACAAAGGAGAGTTATTGGACGTTGTTTATTTATTTGATAAGAAAGCCTTTGATAAGGTGCCACACGTGATGCTGCTAAGGAAGATGAGAGCCCACGGTATCAAAGGGCAGATACCAGCATGGATAGCAGGTTGGCTAGATGGCAGAAGGCAAAAAGTGGCAATAAAGGGGGCTTTTTCGGGTTGGCTGCCAGTGACTAGTGGAGTTCCGCAGGGGTCGGTGCTGGGGCCGCTGCTCTTCACGTTGTATAGTAATGATTTGGACGAGGGGATTGTGGCCAAGTTTGCGGATGAAACATAAGTGGAAAGGCAGGTAGAGTAGAGAAAGCAGGGACTCTGGAGAAGGACAGGTTGGGAGAGTGGGTAGAGAAGTGGCAGATGGAATATAGTGCAGCAAAGTATGGAGTCGTGCATTTTGGTAGTTGGATTAAAGGCGTAGATTATTTTCTAAATGGGGAGAGAATCCAGAAATCGGAGGTGCAAAGGGACGGGCGTGCTGGTGCAGGATTCCCAAAACGTTAATCTGCAAGTCGAATTGGTAGTAAAGAAAGCAAACTCAATGCTGGCATTTATTTCAAGGGGGCTTGTATACAAAAACAGGCATGTAATGTTGAGGCTCTATAAGGCGCTGGTAAGGATGCATTTGGAATATTGTGAACTATTATGGGCACCATATCTGAGGAAGGATGTGCTGGCTCTGGAGATGGTCCAGAGGAGGTTTACACAAATGATCCCAGGAATGAGTAGGTTAACCTATGATGAGCGTTCGTCGGCACTGGGCCTGTACTCGCTGGAGTTTACAAGAATGAGGGGGGGTCCTCATTGAAACGTACAGAATAGTGAAAGGCTTGGACAGAGTGGATGTGGAGAGGATGTTTCCTCTAGTGGGAGAGTCTAGGACCAGAGATCATAGCCTCAGAATTAAAAGACGTTCCTTTAGGAAGGAGATGAGGAGGAATTTATTTAGTCAGAGTGTGGTGAATCCATGGAATTCTTTGGCACAGAAGGCTATGGAATGATGGAAGGCTGATAAATCCCCAGGGCCTGATGGTCTGTATCCCAGGGTACTTAAGGAAGTGGCTCTAGAAATCGTGGATGCATTGGTGATAATTTTCCAATGTTCTATAGACTCAGGATCAGTTCCTCTGGATTGGAGGGTACCTAATGTTATCCCACTTTTTAAGAAAGGCGCGAGAGAGAAAACAGGGAATTATAGACCAGTTAGCCTGACATCGGTGGTGGGGAAGATGCTGGAGTCAATTATAAAAGATGAGATAGCCGAACATTTGGATAGCAGTAACTGGATCGGTCCAAGTCAGCATGGATTTACGAAGGGGAAATCATGCTTGACTAATCTTCTGTAATTTTTTGAAGATGTAACTAGGAAAAAGGACAAGGGAGAGTCAGTGGATGTAGTGTACCTGGACTTTCAGAAAGCATTTAATAAGGTCCCACATAGGAGATTAGTGGGCAAAATTAGGGCACATGGTATTGGGGGTAGAGTGCTGACATGGATAGAGAAGTGGTTGGCAGACAGGAAACAAAGAGTAGGGATTAACGGGTCCCTTTCAGAATGGCAGGCAGTGACCAGTGGGGTACCGCAAGGATCGGTGCTGGGACCGCAGCTATTTACAATATACATCAATGATTTGGATGAAGGGATTCAAAGTAACATTGCAAAATTTGCAGATGACACAAAGCTGGGTGGCAGTGTGAACTGTGAGGAGGATGCTATGAGAATGCAGGGTGACTTGGACAGGTTGGGGGAGTGGGCAGATGCATGGCAGATGAAGTTTAATGTGGATAAATGTGAGGTTATCCACTTTGGTAGCAAAAACAGGAAGACAGATTACTATCTAAATGGGGTCAACTTGGGAAAAGGGGAAGTACAACGGGATCTGGGGGTCCTTGTTCATCAGGCTATGAAAGTAAGCATGCAGGTACAGCAGGCAGTGAAGAAAGCGAATGGTATGTTGGCCTTTATAACAAGAGGAAATGAATATAGGAGCAAAGAGGAGCAAAGAGATAGACTGGCAAATGATTCTTAAAGGGTTGACGGTGGATATGCAATGGAAGGCATTTAAAAACTGCAAGGATGAACTACAACAATTGTTCATCCCAGTTTGGCAAAAGAATAAATCGGGGAAGGTAGTGCATCCGTGGATAACAAGGGAAATCAGGGATAGTATCAAAACAAAACATGAAGCGTACAAATTAACCAGAAAAAGCAGCCTACCAGACGACTGGGAGAAATTCAGAGTCCAGCAGAGGAGGACAAAAGGCTTAATTAGGAAAGGGAAAATAGATTATGAAAGAAAACTGGCAGGGAACATAAAAACTGACTGCAAAAGCTTTTATAGATATGTGAAGAGGAAAAGATTAGTTAAAACAAATGTAGGTCCCTTGCATTCAGAAACAAGCGAATTGATCATGGGGAACAAGGACATGGCAGCCCAATTGAATAACTACTTTGGTTCTGTCTTCACTAAGGAAGACATAAATAATCTGCCGGAAATAGCAAGGGACCGGGGGTTAAATGAGATGGAGGAACTGAGTGAAATCCAGGTTAGCCGGGAAGTGGTGTTAGGTAAATTGAATGGATTAAAGGCCGATAAATCCCCAGGGCCAGATAAGTTGCATCCCAGAGTACTTAAGGAAGTAGCCGCAGAAATAATGGATGCATTAGTGATCATTTTTCAAAACTCTTTAGATTCTGGAGTAGTTCCTGAGGACTGGAGGGTAGATAATGTAACCCCACTTTTTAAAAAGGGAGAGAGAAAACGGGGAATTACAGACCAGTTAGTCTAACATCGGTGGTGGGGAAAATTCTGGAGTCAGTTATTAAGGATGGGATAGCAGCACATTTGGAAAGTGGTGAATCCATTGGACAAAGTCAGCATGGATTTATGAAAGGTAAATCATGTCTGACGAATCGTATAGAATTTTTCAAGGATTTAACTAGTAGAGTGGATAAGGGAGAACCAGTGGATGTGTTATATCTGGACTTTCAGAAGGCTTTCGACAAGGTCCCACATAAGAGATTAGTATGCAAACTTAAAGCACACTGTATTGGGGGTTCAGTATTGATGTGGATAGAGAACGGGCTGGCAGACAGGAAGCAAAGAGTAGGAGTAAACGGGTCCTTTTCAGAATGGCAGGCAGTGACTAGTGGGGTACCGCAAGGCTCAGTGCTGGAACCCCAGCTATTTACAATATATTAATGATCTGGATGAGGGAATTGAATGCAACATCTCCAAGTTTGCGGATGACACGAAGCTGGGGGGCAGTGTTAGCTGTGAGGAGGATGCTAGGAGGCTGCAAGGTGACTTGGATAGGTTGGGTGAGTGGGCAAATGCATGACAGATGCAGTATAATGTGGATAAATGTGAGGTTATGCACTTTGGTGGCAAAAACAGGAAAGTAGACTATTATCTGAATGGTGGCCGATTGGAAAAAGGGGAGATGCAACAAGACCTGGGTGTCATGGTATACCAGTCATTGAAAGTAGGCATGCAGGTGCAGCAGGCAGTGAAGAAAGCAAATGGTATGTTAGCATTCATAGCAAAAGGATTTGAGTATAAGAGCAGGGAGGTTCCACTGCAGTTGTACAGGGTCTTGGTGAGACCACACCTGGAGTATTGCGTACAGTTTTGGTCTCCTAATCTGAGGAAAGACATTCTTGCCATAGAGGGAGTACAGAGAAGGTTCACCAGACTGATTCCTGGGATGGCCGGACTTTCATATGAAGAAAGACTGGATAGACTCGGCTTGTACACGCTAGAATTTAGAAGATTGAGGGGGGAATCTTATAGAAACTTACAAAATTCTTAAGGGGTTGGACAGGCTAGATGCAGGAAGATTATTCCCGATGTTGGGGAAGTCCAGAACTAGGGGTCACAGTTTAAGGATAAGAGGGAAGTCTTTTAGGACCGAGATGAGAAAATCATTTTTTACACAGAGAGTGATGAATCTGTGGAATTCTCTGCCACAGAAGGTAGTTGAGGCCAGTTCATTGGCTATATTTAAGAGGGAGTTAGATGTGGCCCTTGTGGCTAAAGGGATCAGGGGGTATGGAGAGAAGGCAGGGATGGGATACTGAGTTGGATGATCAGCCATGATCATATCGAATGGCTCGAGGCCCGAATGTTCCCGATGTTGGGGGAGTCCCGAACCAGGGGCACAGTTTAAGAATAAGGAGTGAGCAATTTAGAACGGAGACGAGGACTTTTTCTCACAGAGAGTGGTGAGTCTGTGGAATTCTCTGCCTCAAAGGGCAGTGGGGGCAGGATCTCTGGATGCTTTCAGGAGAGAGCTAGATAGGGCTCTTAAAAATAGTGCAGTCAGGGGAAATGGGGAGAAGGCAGGAACGGGGTACTGATTGGGGATGATCAGCCATGATCACATTGAATGGCGGTGCTGGCTCGAGGGGCCGAATGGCCTACTCCTGCATTTATTGTCTATTGTCTATTATCCCATTCAAAGAGAGTTATAGATTCATAAAGTCATGGAAACAGGCCCTTCGGCCCAACTCACCATGCTGACTAAGTTGCCCTATCTAAGCTAGTCCCATTTGTCCAAGTTTGGCCCATATCCCTCTAAACCTCTCCTATCCATGTACCTGTCGAGATGTTCTATAAATGCTGCTATAGGAGCTGCCTCACCTACTTCCTCTGTCAGCTCATTCCATGTATCCACCACCTTCTGTGTGAAAAAGCTGCCCCTCAGGTTCCTATTGGCGTGGAAGATTGCAACCTTCACGTGGTCCGCCCTGTTTCGACTAATGCAATCAACTCGACGTGCACAAACAGAAGATCAAATAGAACAAGTTGTCCTACAACTTTAGGCTGTGCACGCCACACGAAAGAAGAAGAAGGTTCCTATTAAATCGTTTCCTCTCACCTTAAACCCATGCCATCTGGTTTTTGATTCCCCTGTCAAGGGTAAAATACTTTGTGCATTCACGCTATCTATTCCCCTCATTATTTTATACACCACTGTGAGACCACCCCGCATCCTCCTGTGTTCTTCTCAAGAATAAAGTCCTAGCCTGCTCAACCTCTCCCCATAGCTCAGGCACTTGAGTCCTGGCCACATCCTCGTAAATCTTCTCTGCACATTTTCCAGCTTAACAACTTCTTTCCTTTCACAGGGTGACCAAAACTGAACACAATACTCCAAACGTGGCCTCACCAACATCTTGTACAACTGTGGCATAACATCCCAACCCCAGCTATGTCTGCCTCTTTGTGGGGCACATTGAACAATCCCTGTTCCAGGCGCCCTGAACTCTATCTCCGTTACATTGACGACTGCATCGGTGCTATCTCCTGCACCCATGCAGAAATCGTGGATTTCATCAACTTCACCACCAATTTTTATCCTGCACTCAAATTTACTTGGACCATCTCCGACACCTCCCTCCCCTTTCTTGATCTCACCGTCTCCATCACAGGAGACAGACTATGGACTGACGTCTATGATAAATCTACTAACTCCTACAACTACCTTGACTACACATCTTCCCACCCTGCTTCTTGCAAAGACTCTATCCCCAACTCCCAATTCCTCCGTCTACGCCGCATCTGCGCCCAAGATGAGGTGTTCCATACTAGGACATCTGAGATGTCCTCATTCTTTAGGGAATGGGGGTTCCCCTCCCATCATAGATGAAACCCTCACACGTGTCTCCTCACAAGTTCACATTCACAAGTTATAGGAGTAGAATTATGCCATTCGGCCCATCGAGTCTACTCCACCATTCAATTATGGCTGATCTCTGCCTCCTAATGCGATTTTCCTGCCTTCTCCCCATAACCCTCTAATCAAGAATTTGTCCATCTCTGCATTAAAAATATCCACTGCCTTGGCCTCCGCAGCCCTCTGTGGCAATGAGTTCTACAGATGAACTATCTTCTGATTAAAGAAGTTCCTCCTCATCTCCTTTCTAAAAGAGTGCCCTTTATTTCTGAGGCTGTGACCTCTGGTCCTGGATTCTCCAACCAGTGGAAACGTCCTTTCCACATCCACTCTATCTGTGCCTTTCTTTATTCTGTAAGTTTCAAAGAGGTCCCCCCTCAACCTTCTAAACTCCAGCGAGTACAAAGCTGTCGAACGCTCATCATATGTTAACCCTCTCATTCCTGGAATCATTCTTGTAAACCTCCGCTGGTAACTCTCCAGACCCTCTCCTTGGTTCCCCGCAGCTCCACCCTTGTTCCCCCTCCTCATAGTCACAACAGGAACACAGTCCCAATGGTCCTTACCTTTAACTCCACAGCCGTCGCATACAACACATAATCCTCTGACATTTTCGCCACCTCCAACGGGATCCTACCACGAGTAACACTTTCCCAACTCCACCCCTTTCCACTTTCTGCAAAGACCGTTCCCTCCGCAACTCCCTGGTTAACTCATCCATACCTCCCCCCCCCAGGTACCTTCCCTTGCAATCCCAGGAGATGCAACACCTGTCCCTATACTTCCTCCCTCGACTGACCAGGGACCCCAACAGTCCTTTCAGGTTAAGCAGAGGTTCACTTGCACCTCCTTGTACTGTATCCGTTGTTCAAGATGTGGATTTTTATACATCGGCGAGACTAAACGTAGACTGGGCGATTGTTGCGCTGAACACATTCACTCCGCCTGCCTGGATCTACCTGATCTCCTGGTTGCTAAGCACCTTAATTCCCCTTCCCATTCCACACTGACCTTTCTGCACTGGGCCTCCTCCATTGTCAGAGTAAAGCTAATCGCAAATTGGAGGAACAGCATCTCATATTTTGTTGGGCAGCTTACAACCCAGTGGTATGAACATTGATATCTCTAGCTTCAAGTAACCCCTGTATTCCCTCTCTCTCCATCCCTCCCCCACCCAAATCACACCAGCTTCTCATTCTCACCTAGCAAACAGCTAACAACGGCCTGTTTCCTTTATCATCGTTACTTTTTTGCATACAGTATCTTTCATTCATTTGTTCTATATCTCTCTACTTCATTGTTTATATCACTTGTTTATCTTTCCCCCTGACGAGTCTGAAGATGGATCTCGACCCGAATGGTCACACATTCCTTCTCTCCAGAGATGCTGACTGTCCTGCTGAGTTACTCCAGCATTTTAAACCAGCATCTGCAGTTGCTTCCTAAACATCCCAACTTCTATACTCAATACCCTGACTGATGAAGAACAATGTGCTGAAAGCCTTCATGACCTGTGATGCCACGTTCAGGGAACTATGTATCTGCATTCTGAGATCCCTCTGCTCTCCGATACTTCCCAGGGTCCTGCCATTCACTGTGAAGGTTCTGCCCTGGTTTGAGAATAGTTTCTTCAGCTAGTAATGAAATATCTTCCTTGAGAGGTTGTCCAATTGACAGCCTGTCAGTTTAGTTTAGTTTAGTTTAAAGATACAGCATGGAAACTGACCCTTCAGGCCACCGAGTCCGCACCAACCAATGATCCCCACACATTAACACTACCTTGCACACACTAGGGCCAATTTTACATTTACACCAAGCCAAATAACCGACAAACTTGTACGTCTTTGGAGTGTGGGAGGAAACCGGAGATATTGGAGAAAACCCATGTGGTCACGGGGAGAACGTACAAACTCCATACAGACTGCACCCGTAGTCAGGATCAAACCAGGGTCTCTGGCGCTGTGAGGCAGCAACTCTACCGCTGCACCACCATGCTGCCCACGTTTATAGGAACATAACTTGACAGGGCTTATTCATTCAAATGCACCATTGTGAATCAAAGTACCAGTGCAGAGGGATGTTTCATCAGCTTTTTCTTGGTACTTTCTTGATCTCTGGTTTTCCAACCTTCTTTTGTTTGATTTCATTCCCTCTGACTCAGCTAAAAGCAAAAGCCATGAGACACTTGGACCAAATGTCACCATTCTTTGTTCGCAAACCAACAGCTCAGTGGGCGGCAGAGTGGTGCAAGTGGGCGGCACGTTGGCACGGAGGGAAATGTGTGTTGGATAGTGCTAGTGTATGGGTGATTGCTGGCTGACATGTACACGGTGGGCCGAAGGGCCTGTTTCCACACTGTATCTCTAAACTAAACTAAACACTTGCATGAAACATTCATGGCTGTTGTTTGAGGTACGCTGCCCTGTGTATGAATTAAATCATTCCAGCATGAAATCTTTATTTTATTTTCATTCAGTTTCAACATTATTAATTTTTGAGATGCAGTATTTTCTCAATCTCGTGACGTGCAAAGTAGAAATAAACTGTGGGAACTAAATTTGGTTCCTTCCTCTGTAGCTGTACACGGCATATTGAGCAATGTTATTACCAAGTAGCTTTTGTTTGCCTCTCTCCCCAATGTATCCGTATTCTCATCTTATTTATGTCATGCCCATCACTGTTTTGAGTAAATTACCAGCTGGACTTGTACCTTTGTCAGTGTTTGCTGATTATATTACTTTCGAGTTTCTTCATTCCAGACATTTGTATGTCATTTGCTTTGAGATCAGTGCGTTAGGTCATCAACTCTTTTGGGTTACATGTGTGCTTTCTATCCTCCATGGTGACAACATCCAGTCTAAGTGTAGCTTGAGGGTGGTACAGTGGTGCAGCGGCAGAGTTGCTGCCTCACAGCGCCAGAGACCCGGGTTCCATCCTGACTGCGGGTGCTGTCTGTAGAGAGATTGTACATTCGCCTCGCGACCTTTATGGGTTTTCACCGAGATCTCCAGTTTCCCCCCCACACTCCAAAGACGTACAGTTGTGTAGGTTAATTGGCTTGGTAGAAATGTAAATTGTCCCGAGTGTGTGTGTAGGATAGTGTTAGTGTGCGGGCATTGCTTGTCGAAGGGCCTGTTTCCGCGCTGTATCACTGAACTGAACTAATTACTGGTAGACAAAAGTGCTGGAGAAACTCAGTGGGTGAGGCAGCATCTATGGAGCGAAGGAATAGGTGAATTACATGAACTTCCTTCAATACATTTAAGGGGCAAATCAGAGAGCAAGACATAATTGTTGTGCAGTTCATGGAGTGGAACACCTTGGTGAGGAGCTGCTGGATCTTGGCCTTTAACTATATTTGTGCGTTTTGTGTGTAAATAACACTGCTGTTAACCTTACTAATAATTTGAGTAAGGTTATCCGAAAGATTCATAAAACCTAGGTGGGTGTAATTTTGGGGCACATGGATAGGACTGGTTTAGAGAGATATGGGCCAAACGCAGGCAGGTGGGACTAGTGTAGCTGGGACATGTTGGTCAGTGTGGGCACGTTGGGCCGAAGGGCCTGTTTCCACGCCGTATGACTCTAAGAATCCTGAACCAAAAGCAGACTGCTGGAAGAACTCAACAGGTCAGGCAGCAAGTGTGGAGAGAATTGGATGGATGGAGTTTCAGGTCAGGACCCTTCTTCAGATTGAAGTAGAGGCGAACTAGCTGGTAGAGAGAGGCGAGGGGATGGGGTGGGGCAAGAGCTGATGAGTGGTAGGTGGATCCAGGTGGAGAGGTTGGTTAGCAAAGAGTCAGGACGGGGAGAGGTGGGTGGAGATAGTAACCAAGGCTAGAGGTGATCAGTGAGGAAGACAATATGGTGCAGATGGTGGAAGCTGATAAGGAAGGAAGCTGAAGTGGGGAACATAGAGCCAGAGGGATGGTGTGTGGATGGGATGGCAGATGTAATTTCAGTAGCTCACTCAATAGCAACAATAGCGATTAGCAAACAGCTGGACCTGTAACCCAGCGCTTTGACACTGAAGAATCTGGAAGATGTAATAAATTTAAAGCAAGGTTAGGTCATTTTCTGTAAAGGGTTTTTAATTCAGCTGCCAGCAACCATCAGTCATTATAAACTGTGGAATCAATAATGTTTAAAGATTAAAAGAAAGATTTAAAGTTGCAGCTGTATAAGACGGTGGGGCTGCATTTAGAGTATTGTGTTCAGTTCTGGGCACCGTGTTATAGGATAGATGGTGTCAACCTGGAAAGGGTACAGAGAAGATTTACGAGTATATTCACAGGACTCGCGGGTGTGAGCTATAGGGAGAGGTTGAGTAGGCTGGGACTCTATTCCTTGGAGCACAGGAAGGTGAGGGGTGATCTTATCGAGATGTATAAAATCATTAGAGGGATAGATCGGGTAGACGCACAGTCTCTTTCCCACTATAGGTGAATCGAGGATCAGAGGACATAGGAGGTTTAATGTGAGGGGGGAAATTTACTTGGAACCTGAAGGGTGGGTGTGTGGAACGAGCTGCCAGAGGAGGTAGTTGAGGCAGGGAATATCCCAATGTTTAAGAAACATTTACACAGGTGCATGGATATGACGGGTTTAGAGGGATATGGGCCAAACACAGGCAGGTGGGACGTGTAGATTGGACATGGTGGTCGGTGTGGGCAAGTTGGGCTGAAGGGCCTGTTTCCACGCTATAACACTCTATGACTCTATTAACCGTTATACTCTCTGTGTGGCACAGTAAAGGTCTATTTGTTGCCATTTTGTACGTAATGTAACGGCTTCTTCACTAGGTATTTTTGTCAGAAACATAATACACGTGGCCCATCACGTGGATTATCCTGCAGCAGAGACACAGAATTCCCACCCCTTTTACAACACCAGCACTTACCTGTCCACAACTTCAAAATTCTCAGCTCTTTCTTGGCACCGGGGTCCCTAAATCGCAGATATTTCCAAAACACGTTGGGGCGGCACGGTGGCGCAGCAGGTAGAGCTGCTGCCTCACTGCGACAGAGACCCCGGTTCAATTCTGACCTCGGGTGCTGTCTGTAAGGATTTTGCACGTTTTCCCTGTGACCGCGTGAGTTTCCTTCGGGTGCTCCGGTTTCCTCCCACACTCCGAAGACATGCGGGTTTGTAGGTTAATTGGCCTCTGTACATTGCTCCTAGTGTGTAGGAAGCACGAGGAAGTGGGATAACATTGAAGTAGTGTGAATTGGTGATCGATGGTCGGCATGGACTTTGAAAATTGCGTCTCTCTCCCTCTCCCTCTCCCTCTCCCTCTCCCTCTCCCTCTCCGTCTCCCTCTCCGTCTCCCTCTCCGTCTCTCTCTCCGTCTCTCTCTCCGTCTCTCTCTCCGTCTCTCTCTCCGTCTCTCTCTCCGTCTCCGTCTCCGTCTCCGTCTCTCCCTCTCTGTCTCTCTCTCCCCCTCTCTCTCTCCCCCTCTCTCTCTCCCCCTCTCCCCCTCTCCCCCTCTCCCCTCTCCCCCTCTCCCCCTCTCCCCCTCTCCCCCTCTCCCCCTCTCCCTCTCTCCCTCTCTCCCCCACTCTCTCTCTCCCCCTCTCTCTCCCCCACTCTCTCTCTCTCTCCCCCCTCTCTCTCCCTAAAAACGGTAGATGCAGGCTCCACAATTTTAGGCCCACCTTACTTACCGTTGTCCTGCGATGTGCAGTAGCAAGTTTTGTTCATATTGATGTTATATTTTAAAAGTTATTGACTTTTTAAACTTTAATAAACCTGGCAGTCGCGCTCCCGCTTGCCAGCCGCGCCTGTGCAGTTGAGGGAGGGTTTGCCGTGCCCTGTATCCGCGCCAACGCAGTTGGGGAGGGTTGCTAGGCCTGCCGCCATTTTGAGATCGCCATTTTGACTCGCGTCACAACGTGGATTTCTGACATCACAACGGGAACCCGTCAGCCGTGCCTGCGCAGTTGGGGGCTATGGGTGAGTGGTGGAATATTGCGTTGGGGGAGGGGGACCCAACGGGTCCGCGCTTGGTCTAGTGTTACAATAAAAGCACCTTTGAAACCATTGAAACTCCTCTTCAACCATCCCCCCCCCGCTACTTGCCTCCCTCTTCAACCCTGTCTCACACCTTCTGCTCTTATCTCTGACCTTTGTTCCAACCATCTACCTATCAAAATCCTTCCCTTGCCTGCGTCCACCTATTAACTGCCACACTTTGTTCTGCCTCTTCCCTCATCTACCTTTCCTACCCTCTCCCCCCTCACCCCCCCCCCCCCCTCCCCACCGCCCTTACAATCAGTCTGAAGAAGGGTCTGGAGCCGGAACGTCACCTATCCATGTTCTCCAGAGATGCTGCCTGACCCGCCGAGTTACTCCAGCACTTTGTGTCATTTTGTTATTTTTAAACCACAGCCACTAGATTGAAAGAGCTGTGCAGAATTGCAGGACATCGCTAGGCATTAAACCTCCAGAAGAGGGAAGCAGAGGCGAGAACATTTGATTTTGTCTCTGATATGTGGACAAAAATCAAATGCCAGGGTAGCTTCAAATATTTTTTTTATATTTCTATCCCATTGCAAAAATTATTTGCGACACATTTTGAGACATTTTGGCCATGGTGGCGCTGCGGTAGAGTTACGCCAGAGGGTTCGATCCCGACTATGGGTGCTGTCTGTACGGAGTTTTCACGTTCTCCCTGTGACCGCGTGGGTTTTCTCCGAGAACTTCAGTTTCCTCCCACACTCCAAAGACATACAGGTTTGTAGGGTAATTGGCTTGGTGTATGTGTAAATTGTCCCGTGTGTTATGTTGATGTGCGGGGATTGCTGGTCGGTGTGGACTCAGTGGGCCGAAGGGCTTGTTTCCACGCTGTATCTCTAACACTAAAATTAAAACATAAAACATTATTAAGGATCATCAACAACCAGAAATGTCAATCTGTTTTCAATCATCCTCAAACCAGATGTTTGCCAACACAGCTGGATCCTCGGAATCCTTCCCCAGACGAAAGCATCTTTTCCTGCCCAGGCTCTTAATTTGCTTATCTATGGGGAAATACATGTTAAATAACATCAGCTGCTCTTGTCCCAGCTTTCATTTAAAAAACAAATCTGAAAGAAAACAAAATAAATAAAGTAGCAATTAAAGTGACTCCTCGAATCATAATTCTGAAATAATTTGGATTAGAGTATGATTACTTTGGCATATGATCAGTAAACCAGCTAATGATTAATGCAGGATGGAGTTACAATATGCTTTAGCACACCACACACACACACACACACACACGCACACACGCACACACACACACACGCACACACACACACACACACACACACACACACACACGCGCGCACTCGCGCACACGCACACACGCACACGCACACACACACACACACACGCACACACACACACACATCGTGAATGATCATCCAATCCCAAACATTAATCTCTTTATGCATGGAACATAGAACAATACAGCACAGGAACAGGCCCTTCGGCCCACAATGTCTGTGCCCATTATGATGCCAAGACCAACTCTTACCTGCCTGCACATAATCAATATTCCCAATTCCCTGCCTCTCCATATGCCTATCCCCAAGTCTATTAAATGCCACTCTCATACCTGCCTGCACCACCACCCCTGCCCACACAGTCCAGGCACCCCCCACTCTCTGAGTAAAAAACACTTGCCCCGCACGGACATCTCCTGTAAACTCTGCCTCTCTCACTTCATAGCTATCCCCTTTAGTTTTTGTTATTTCCACTTTGGGGAAAAAGGTTTGAGATCTTCGGTTTCCTCCCACACTCCAAAGACACACGGGTTTGTAGGTTAATTGGCGTGGTATAAATGTAAATTGTAAATGTAAATATTCCTTGACTCCACTAGCCCCAAGAGCTCTATCTATCTCTCTCTTAAACCCATCCAGTGATTTGGCCTCCACTGCCCTCTGTGGCAGGGAATTCCACAAATTCACAACTCTCTGGGTGAAAAAAAAATTCTCACCTCAGTCTTAAATGGCCTCCCCTTTATTCTAAGACTGTGGCCCCTGGTTCTGGACTCGCCCAACATTGGGAACATTTTTCCTGCATCTCCATCTTTCCCTCTGAACCCCATTCTCCTGCCTTCTTCCCATAACCATTGACACCTGTACTAATCAAGATCCTGTCAATGTTCACTTTAAAAATACCCGAAGATGTGACCGACTGTGGCAATGAATTCCACAGATTCTGTCTGACCCGCTGAGTTACTCCAGCACTCTGTGCCTTGCGTCAGTATGGACCAGTTGGGCCAAAGGGCTGTGCGACTCTGTGACTCAAAGAGGTGCAGAAGACAAATGGAGGCAGCCACATGCAGACCAGCTCCCCACTGCCACCATGCTGCACAGGCTGCTCCAGGGGTCCGGAGATGTAGCAAGGATGGAGCCCACATTAGGTAGTTGCCTGACGAGGCAGATGGGAGTGGAGACCCAACACACAGAACAGGCATCCCCTGTGGAAAATCAGGCTTAGGACCAAATCTCAAAGGTCGGTTTGAAATAGTTTTGTTTATTGAGATTTTTGAGGAGGTGACAAAGGTGATCGATGAGGGTGTGGCAGTAGATGTTGACTACATGGATTTTAGTAAAGCACTTGATAAAGTCCCTCGTGGTAGGTTGATCTAGAAGATTAAGATGCACAGGATTAACAGTGACTTGGTCGCATGGATTCAGAGCTGGTTTAGTGATAATTGAGAGAGGGTTGTGGAGGAAGGACAATATTCAGGCTGGAGGTCTGTGACCAGTGGAGTTCTGCATGAATCTGTGCTGGGACCCCCGCTGTCTGTGATATATATAAATGACTTGGACGTAAATGTAGATGGGTTGGTTGATAAGTTTGCAGACAGCACCAAGTTTGCTGGGCTTGTGCACTGTGAGAAAGGCTGTCAAAGGGTGCAGCGGGATATAGATCAGTTACAGAAATGAGTGGACACATGGCAGATGGAGTTGAATCCGAGCAAGTGTGGGGGTGTTGCACTTTGGGTGGTCAAATGTAAGGGGATAATATGCAGTGAATGGCATGACCCTCAACAACATTGATGTACGGAGAGATCTTGGGATCCAAGGCCAAAACTCCCTGAAAGTGTCAACACACATTAGTTAGAGTGGTAGAGAAGGCAAATGGTATCCTTGCCTTCATAGGTGGGGGCATTGAGTACAAGAGTCAGGGTATCATGATGCAGCTTGGTAGGACTTTGGTTGGGCCACATTTGGAGTATTGTGAGCAGTTCTGGTCACCCCATTGCAGGAAGGATATAGAGGTTTTGGAAAGGGTATAGAGGAGGTTAACCAGAATTCTGCCTGGATTAAGGGGTGTTAGCTACAGGGAGAGGTTGGACAGACGTAGATTGTGTTCTCTGAAACACCGGAGGTTGAGGGGAGACCTTATAGTATTTAACATTATGAGAGGCATGGATAAGGTAGAACCTTTTTCCCAAGGTGGAAAAATCAAATACTAGAGGGCATAGCTTTAAGGTGAGAGGAGCAATGTTTAAAAGAGATGTGAGGGGCATATATTTTTTACACAGGGGGTGGCGAGTGCTTGAACGTGCTGCCGGGGGGTGGTGGTGGAGGCAGATACGATATTGGCATTTAAGAGGCTTTTGGATAGGCACGTGGGTATGTAGGGAATGGAGGGATGTTGATGATGTGCAGGCAGGTAAGAGATGGTTTTAGCATCATGTTTGGCACAGACATTGTGGGCTGAAGGGCCTGTTCTTGTACTGTACTGTTCTATGTTCTGTGTAACAGCACATTCAGATTTTGTCCTCAGTTTTACTCGGTAATATCAGACCCACCATTAATACAACCTCAAAATCCAGGCCATCGTACCACTACCACAAATGACACAAATGACACAATGTACACAAAGCTGGGTGGCAGTGTGAACTGTGTGGAGGGTGCTATGAGAATGCAGGGTGACTTGGACAGGTTGGGTGAGTGGGCAGATGCATGGCAGATGCAATTTAATGTGGATAAATGTGAGGTTATCCACTTTGGTAGCAGAAACAGGAAGGCAGATTACTATCTAAATGGTGTCAAGTTGGGAAAAGGAGAAGTACAACGGGATCTGGGGGTCCTTGTTCATCAGTCAATGAAAGTAAGCATGCAGGTACAGCAGGCAGTGAAGAATGATGGCGGCTCGTTCAGACGCAGCGGCTTTGCGCTCCCAAGTCCGAGTTAACTCGGAGCAGCCTGGTACCGAACGCGGCTGGAAAAACAAGGTAATTAAAAACCTCAGAACCCCTAGAACCCCCAGAAACCCCAGAAACCCCAGAAACCCCAGGAACCATAAGAAGAAACTCACCTACAGGACGAGGAAATCCAGGACCCGCATCGCAATCCCGACGGGTCGCACATGGAGCCGCACGGAACTGCTCAACATCGGACGTGGCTGCGAGAAACTGGCTTGTGAGTACTACAGCACCCGTACCAAAATCCCGAGGGAGCTGGGCAGAACAGCCCCCCTGGATCACCACTCCGGAGGATAGGAGACGGAGCAAGCGCCGGGAGCGAAAGCAGAAACGTGGAAAGCGAGCGGGGGTGCAGGACAGGCTACGGAGGGCTCCACAAAGACCATCGCTACCAAGCGTCTTCCTCGCCAATGTCCGGTCACTCACCAACAAGATGGATGAGGTAAGGCTCTGGATCAACACCCAGCGATCCCTGGAAGACTGCTGTGTGCTGATCTTCACAGAGACCTGGCTCAGCACGCTGGTTCCCGATGGGGCTGTGGACCTACATCGTGCTGATAGAACAAAGGACTCCGGTAAGAGCAAGGGTGGCGGGCTCTGCATCTACATCAACAATGACTGGTGCACCAACCACACTGCAGTAGAGAGCTACTGTTCCCCACACCTGGAATACCTACTGCTTAAATGTAGGCCGTTTTACCTGCCTCGGGAGTTTACTGTGGTTATCATCATGGCCATATACATCCCACCACAGGCTAATGCTAACCTAGCTCTAGCACAGCTGCACCCGGCCATCAGTAAGCAGCAGGATGCTCACCCCGACGGTGCCTTCATTGTTGCAGGGGACTTTAACCAGGTCGACCTACGAGCCACACTCCGCAAATTCCACCAGCATGTGCAGTGCCCTACCAGGGGCCCAAACACGTTGGATAAAGTGTACACCAACATCAAGGACGCATACAGAGCTCTCCCCCGCCCATCCCTGGGACAATCCGATCACCTCTCACTGTTTATACTGCCTGCATACAAACCCCTCATCCGCAAGACCAAACCTGCAATAAGGACGGTCAAAATATGGCCCGAGGACGCCACCCTACAACTCCAGGACTGCTTTGATCGCACCGACTGGGACCTGTTTGCACAACAGGCTACCAGTGGTACAGAGGTAGACTTGGAGGAGTACACTTCCACTGTGCTCTCCTACATCAATTGCTGTGTGGAGACTGTCACAGTGGACAAGCAAATAAAGATGTTCCCAAACCGGAAACCCTGGATGAACAAGGAGGTTCAGGATATGCTAAGGGCACACAACAATGCCTTTAAATCCAGGGACACTTCTGCTTACAGTGCGGCCAGGTCGAACCTGAACAGAGGCATAAAAAAGGTCAAAGATATCCACAGGCAAAGGGTAGAAGACCACTTCAACACCGCGGACACCAGAAGCATGTGGCAGGGTGTCAGGGACGTCACCGACTACAAGAGCAGCCCCGCCTTCCCCCATGGTGATATCACACTGGCCAACGAACTAAACACCTTCTTTGCCCGGTTCGAAACTGGCAACACCACCAGGAGTGGAATAACCCCGGCCATGGCGGAGGGACAGGCCTTAACACTGAGCACCCAGGAGGTACAGTGCGCTCTGCGTAGGATCAATCCACGCAAGGCTGCAGGCCCGGATGGAGTCCAGGGAAGGGTACTAAAGGACTGTGCTGTACAGCTGGTGGAGGTATTCACGAGAATCTTCAATCTGTCTCTATCCCTGGCAACGGTCCCCAAGTGCCTGAAAACAGCCACCATAGTGCCGGTGCCGAAAAAGTCCAAAGTCACCAACCTGAACGACTACCGCCCAGTTGCCCTAACTCCAATCCCAATGAAGTGCTTCGAAAGGCTGGTCCTCTCCCATATCAAATCCAGCATCCCTGCCTCACTGGACTCCCATCAATTTGCATACAGGGCAAATAGATCAACAGAGGATGCCATCTCTCTGGCTCTTCACACTGTCCTGACGCACCTGGACAGACAGGGCACGTATGTGAGGATGCTCTTCATTGACAATAGCTCTGCATTCAATATGGTCATCCCCACCAAGCTCACCACCAAACTCCACCAGCTAGGCCTCAGCTCGCCGATATGCGATTGGATCCTGAACCTTCTGACGGAGTGACCGCAGGCAGTGAGACTGGGCCCGCACCTGTCCTCCACTATCACCCAGAGCACCGGCACACCACAAGGCTGTGTACTAAGCCCCATGCTCTACTCCCTCTTCACTCACGTCTGTGTCCCTGCATTCGACACCAACACCATCGTGAAGTTTGCAGACGACACAACAGTGATTGGGCTGATCACCAACGGTGATGAAACAAAATACAGAGGGGAGGTGCAGAATCTGGCGGACTGGTGTGCTCATAACAACTTGTCACTAAACACCTCCAAGACCAAGGAGCTGATTATTGACTTCAGGAGGTCCCATAATGGAGAATACGCCCCAATCTCCATTTACGGGGAAAGTGTGGAGAGAGTGTCCAGCTTTAAGTTTCTGGGCACTCACGTTTCAGAGGACCTCACATGGTCCACCAACACCGCTGCGCTGGTCAAGAAGGCACAGCAACAACTGTTCTTCCTGAGGACATTAAAAAGACTGGTCTGCCCCAACAGCTGCTGACAACCTTCTACCGCTGCACCACCAGAGAGCATATTAACGTATGGCATCTCTGTGTGGTATCTCAGCTGCACGGAGGCGGAGAGGAGAGCTCTTCAGCGCATCGTCCACAGAGCGCAGAGGGTCATTGGGACAGAGCTACCAGCCTTGGAGGGCATCTACCACACACGGTGCCTCAGGAAGGCCGTCAGCATCCATAAGGACTCATCACACCCTTGTAACGGACTGTTTGAACTACTTCCCTCCGGCAGACGTTACAAGGCCTTCTACGCCCGAACCTCCAGACTCAGAAACAGCTTTATTCCAAGAGCTATTTCGGCTCTGAACCGGCCCTGCTGAGTGCCCCCCCACCCACCCCCCCAGGACAGTCTCCCTCGGATGGTCACGTCACTCAGCTTGCTTGCTTATTTATTTATCTTACTTTTCCTGTACATCGGTGGAGCTGCATACTAAATCTCGTTGCACTGACGTGCAATGACAATAAAAGATATTATTATTATTATTATTATTAGAAAGCGAATGGCATGTTGGCCTTTATAACAAGAGGAGTTGAGTATAGGAGCAAAGAGGTCCTTCTGCAGTTGTGTAGTCAAGTCAATTTTATTTCTATAGCACATTTAAAAACAACTCTCGTTGACCAAAGTGCTGTACATCAGTGCAGGTACTAACGTGCTAGATACAGTGGTACATAGATCAACAATACATACATAAATACATACATACAGTGCTCTCTCAGAGGACCTCAAGAAAGGCTTGTGAGTATAAATAAGTTTTAAGTCTAGACTTAAAAGAGTTGATGGAGGGGGCAGTTCTGATGAGAAGAGGTGCTGCAACCGCAAAAGCGCGGTCGCCCCTGAGCTTATGCCTAGACCGCGGGATGGTCAGTAACCCCCAAGTCGGCCGATCTGAGGGACCTGGAAGTGGAGTGGTGGGTAAGCAGATTTTTGATGTAGGTGGGGGCAAGCCCGTTAAGGGCTTTGTATGAATAAAGGAGGAGCTTGAAATTGATTCTGAACCACACTGGGAGCCAGTGGAGAGAGGCCAGGATCGGGGTGATGTGGTCCCTTTTTCGGGTGCCCGTCAGAAGTCTCGCTGCAGCGTTTTGGACCAATTGCAGGCGGGACAGGGATGATTGGCTGATGCCAGTGTAAAGGGAGTTGAAGTAATCTAGGCGGGAGGAGATAAATGTGTGGATGATCTTTTCAAGGTCGTCAAATTGGAGGAGTGGTTTTATTTTAGCTATCGTGTGAAGCTGGAAGAAGCTAGCTTTTACCACGGCATTGACTTGTTTGTCAAACTTCAACGCGGAGTCAAATATCACGCCAATGTTTTTGACGTGAGGTTTGAGTAAAGAGGTAAGGCTTCCAAGGCTGCCTGCTATCATTTTGATTGAATCCGAGGGGCCGAGTAGGATGACCTCAGACTTGCTCTCGTTTAGTTGGAGGAAGTTCTGGGCCATCCAACACTTTATATCCACGAGGCAGTGGGTAAGGCTGAGTAGATTTGATCAGTTGTTGGGCTTCAGGGGGAGATAGAGTTGTGTATCGTCTGCATAGCAGTGGAAGGAAATGCCGTGCCTTTCAATGACTTGGCCTAAGGGGAGCATATACAGGGAGAAAAGAATGGGGCCAAGGATGGAGCCTTGTGGAACCCTGCAGCAGAGGCTAGCTGGGGAGGAGAAAGAGTTGCCTATGTTAGTAGAGAAACTCCTACCTTTGAGGTAGGAGACGAACCAGCTCAGGGCAGTGCCATCAATACCAACCCCATACCGGAGACGGTCAATTAGGATGGTGTGGTCCACTTTATCAAATGCTGCGCTGAGGTCGAGAAGGAGCAGGATTGCACAGTCGCCGGAGTCAATGGTGAGAAGCAGGTCATTATGCGGTACCCGGACGTGGCGCCGACGGACAAGAAGCCGAAGCAAAGAAGTCAAAGCCAAAGAACCGAATTGAAACGAGGCCGAAACGCCAATAAACCAAAAGAGCCCGAAGACAAAACGCCTACTAACCGAAAGGATGGGACGCCTAAAAGCCAACGAACCGAAAGTCCGGGGGTCGGGGGGGGGGGGAATCACCCTGGTGTGGAGGTTGGGGTCCGATGGCGGTTAGTGACTGCGGGACGCTTCCGCGGGTGGAGATGGAGGAGAGAAAGAAGGGGGAGAGAGAGAAGGGGGAGAGAGGAGAGTGAGGTGGGGGGGGGAGAGGAGGGGAAGAGAGAGGAGGGGAGAAAGAAGAGAGAGAAGTGGAGAGAGAGGATGAGAGAGAGAGGGGAGAGAGAGAGGGGAGAGAAGAGGGGGAGAGAGGAGGAGAGAGAATGTAAAGAGGAGAAGAGGGGAGAGAAAAGGGGGTTCATTTTCCCACACAAGCCATAGGTGACTGGGCAATCTGAACCCAAGCACCAAGTTGAATGCGGCTGAAGGTGTGCATCCCTCGGGACAGCCCCCACTCTCCCACGGCCACCCTCCGCGGGCTGCGGGGCGGGTGGAGCGGAGGTGTGGGACAATGTTCATCCCTTCACAGTGACGTGATGGACGCGGGGGCTGGACCAATCACTGACAAGTCCCGCCCCCCGGCAACGTCAAGTCCGTTATTGGACGTTTCTGTTGAGCGGCAGTCGGTCCTTTGGCCTGTAGGCGACGCCACCTTTCGGGTAGGTGGCGTTTTGACAGAGCGGCTATTCGGTAATTTTGCTTTTAGGCGACGCAGCCTTTCGGTTCGTTGGCTTTTAGGCGTCCCGCCCTTTCGGTTAGTTTGCATTTAGGCGTCCCATCCTTTCGGTTAGTAGGCGGTTCGTCCTCGGACTCTTTCGGTTCATTGGTGTTTCAGCCTCGTTTTTATTCGATTCTTTGTCTTTGACTTCTTTGCTTCGGTTTCTTGTCTGCCGTGCCACGTCCGGGTACGCGTTATGAACTTTCAACAAGGCAGACTCTGTGCTGTGGTGGGCCCTAAAACCTGATTGGAAAGTTTCCAGGATGCTATTTTGGTGTAGATAAGGCATTAGTTGATTTTAAATTACCTTTTCAAGGACTTTTGAAAGGAAAGGCAGTTTTGAAATAGGTCTGTAGTTGCTAGGCAAGGTGGGGTCTAGGTTAGGTTTTTTTAGGAGGGGCTGGACCACCGCATGCTTGAAACAGGTAGGAACAGTGTCAGTGGCCAGAGAACTGTTGATGATAGAGAGGATGCTGGGACCGGCTATTGGAATGACATCCTTCAGAAGGGCAGTGGGGACAACGTCGAGGGGGCAGGTAGCAGGTTTCATAGTGGGGACCAGCTTTACAAGGGAGGGTAGAGTAACGGGTTGGAAACAGTCTAATTTAGAAGAACAGACCAATGAGAATGCCAGGTCACGGATGGGAGGGGAAATATTCGTTCTGATGTTCTTAACTTTGCTGGTGAAGAATGTAGTAAATTCTTCGCACTTAGCAGGGGAGCCAGCTAAGCTGGTACTGGGGGCAGGACATATGACAGAGGTAATGGTACTAAAAAGGACCTTGGAGTTATGGGCGTTTTTGGAGATAAGGTCGGAAAAGTATTGTGTTCTCGCAGACTTTACTGCTTCCTGGTATTTGAGAAGATTGTTTCTCAGAAGTTCAAAGGAAATTTGAAGCTTATCAGATTTGTACTTCCGTTCTGATTTTCTGCACTCTCTTCTTATGGCTCTGGTGGTGTCATTGAGCCTTTAGGCTTAGGCTTTTTCATTTTAAGAGGAGCAACAGAATCCAGGATGGAAGAGCAAGTGGTATTGAATAAAGAGATGAGGTCGTCAGTGCTGAGATGGAGGGGAGAAACCTCGATGGTGCAGATGTTGGGAGCAGCTATGAGAGCCTCAGAGAATTTACTGGCAGTCAAAGAGTTTATGTAGCGGGAGTAGCAAACAGGGAGATGGGATTTCGAAGGAGAGAAAGGCAGAGATGCATCGAATATAATTGCACTATGATCTGACAGACAAGCATCAATAATTTCTGTGTTACAAATTGGGAGACCAGACGAGAGCACCAGGTCGAGTGTATGGCCAAGCTTGTGCATGGGTCCAGTGGTGAGTAGAGTCAGATTGAAGGACTCAACCAGGTTCATAAATTCACTCACAAGAGGCTTAGTGGGACAGCAGACATGAATGTTAAAGGGCCCTAGTGAGACCACACCTGGAGTATTGTGTGCAGTTTTGGTCCCTTTATTTGAGGAAGGACAGTTTTGCTATTGAGGGAGTGCAGCGTAGGTTTACAAGGTTAATTCCCGGGATGGTGGGACTGTCATATGCTGAGAGAATGGAGCGGCTGGGCTTGTATAATCTGGAGTTTAGAAAGGTGAGAGGATATCTTATTGAAACATATAAGATTATTAAGGGGAAGGAAACATGTTCCCGATGTTGGGGGAGACCAGAACCAGGGGCCACAGTTTTAGAATAATGGGTAAGCCATTCAGAACGGAGACGGGGAAACACTTTTTCTCACAGAGAGTTGTGAGTCTGTGGAATTCTCTGCCTCAGAGGGCGGTGGAAGCCGGTTCTCTGAATACTTTCAAGAGAGAACTAGATAGGGCTCTTAAAGATAGCGGAGCAAGGGTTATGGGGAGAAGGCAGGAACGGGGTACTGATTGGGGATGATCAGCCATGATCACATTGAATGGTGGTGCTTGTTAAGTACTGGAGTCAGATACTTAAATAACCATCGAGAAACCATCAGGTAAAACCAACGTGCCTTTAATCATGGTTTCAGAGGGGGAAAAGAAGAGAGAGTGCTCACACTACCACCAGGGCTTTTATACTAAGCAAGCCTCCTTTTGTGGCTACCGGTATTACAATAGGTGTATGATATCTCTTAAAGGGGCATACACCACAATCCGCCCCCTTTAAAACCCTTAGTTTTACACAAAAACTAAGGGGAAAAGTACACCATACCTACAACAGATCATATAATAGATGACAAAATTACATTATCACCTTCACCTTATATTTTGCAAGCACAATATAATAACACCATCACCAATACGTGAGGGAAAAAAAAACCAAACACACACACAGGAAACATCACTTAGTCAGTCCCGTATTCAATGTCAAAGTTCATCAATCAACCTCTGTGGCGGCCTTGATATTCTGGTTGAGCGTCTTAATCCAGATTCTACAGGCGAACACCGCACTTCCGAGCTAGGGAACACCTGTTTTGGTATTGCAACCACCTGGTCAGGAACCTGTACTGCTACTTTAGCTGGTGAAATATCCAACGAAGGCATAGGTGCTTCTTTGGCAGCTAGAACAGGATAACAAGACATAGGCACAATAGGTTCCAATTCCTTATTCGACCATTGGCCCCCCATTGATACTGGCTGATCCGAAGCACTTAACCGAGGTTCCAGATGAGGAGCAATAGTAGACTGTACGATTTGATCCACATGCCGGCGAATCTGGCCATCGGCCGTGTTGACTGCATACATTAGAGGTCCTTGTACCTCCGCAACAACTCCCGGCTGCCATTTCTGGTTTCTATAATCGCGGGCAAGTACAGCTTCACCAACCTGGAAACTCCTGGTAAGACGTTGAGGTGCACAATGGAACACTTTCTGTTCCACTTGTCTTCTAAGATCAGGACGAACTAAGTCCAATTTGGAACCCAACTGTCTGTTGAAAAACACCATCGCAGGTGATTGACCTGTTACAGCATGAACCGCATTTCTATAGTTGAACAAAAAATTGTCCAATTTATGTTGCATAGGCAGATCCTCATGTTTCATTGCTTTAAGCGCCTTCTTAAAGGTCTGTACAAAACGCTCCGCCAGTCCATTTGTTGCCGGATGATAAGGTGCCGACGTATAGTGTTTAATGCCATTAGTCTTCAGAAACTTCTTAAAGTCTTCAGATACAATTTGAGGCCCGTTATCCGAACATATTTGTTCAGGCAAACCATACCTTGCAAAAATTGTTCGTAACGTCGCAATCGTCTTCTGAGACGTAGTCGAGGACATCTTTATAACCTCTGGCCATTTCGAATGCGCATCTACTACCACCAGGAACATAGACTCTTGAAAGGGTCCTGCATAATCAATATGAACCCGTTTCCATGGACCAGACGGCCATTCCCATGGATGGATAGGGGCCAATGGAGGTGTCTTCTGCTCAAGCCGACAGCCAGAACAATTTTTGGCCAATTCCTCAATCTGGCCATCAATACCTGGCCACCATACATATGCACGAGCCAGACTTTTCATCTTAGTGCATCCTAGATGACCAACGTGTAGTTCCTCCAAGATTTGTTTCTGTAACTTTTGGGGGATCACCACTCTAGAACCACACATCACGGTACCCCTGCACGTAGACAATTGTTCTCTTCTTGCTGAATATTGAGGAAACCGAGAATCTCCTTCCGCTGGCCACCCTCGTACTGTTACATCATATACCCCTGAAAGAGTCCTATCATTCCTTGTCTCACGCTCTATACGTTTGTTATCCACTGGCAACACTTCACAAATGGACATATGAAACAATTCTGCCACATCAGTCATTGGTACATCACTTACAATCGGTAATGGCAATCTTGACAAACTATCTGCATTCCCATGCAACTTTGTGCCTCTATACTGGATGTCATAACGATGTGCACCCAAAAACAAGGCCCATCTCTGCAAGCGTTGTGCCGTCATCAAGGGCACCCCCTTTTTTGGATTAAATATCGAAACCAACGGCTGATGATCCGTAATCAATGTAAATTTCTGTCCATATAAGTAATGATTAAATTTTTTAACACCCCATACCAGGCTAAGAGCCTCCCTATCAATTTGGGCGTAATTCTTTTCAGCCGTGGACAATGACCTTGATGCAAAAGCAATTGGTCGTTCATGACCCCCTGGAAACTGATGTGAAAGCACTGCACCTATACCATAAGGAGATGCATCACAAGCCAGCTTAATTGGTATTGCTGGATCAAAATGTGCAAGCACCTTCCTTGATGTAATCAAGACCTTACTATCAGCAAATGCCTTCACACATTCCAACGACCAATTCCATTTCACCCCTGATTTTAACAATCCATTTAATGGATACAGGATAGCAGATAAGTTTGGCAAAAATTTATGATAGTAATTTATCAGTCCCAGAAATGAGCGTAACTGTGACACATTCACCGGAGCTGGCGCATTTACCACCGCAGCAATTTTGTCTGGTGATTTATGCAACCCATGTCTATCAATCAAATGTCCACAATACGCCAGTTGTTCCTTGAAGAAGTCACACTTGACCTTGTTAGCCCTAAGGCCGTAACGTTTTAACCTGCCCAACACCCGTTCCAAATTGGAGAGGTGTTCTTCCACCGTCCTACCTGTGATCAAAATATCATCCAAGTAACATTGGGTACCTGGAATACCTTGCAGCACCTGCTCCATGGCTCTCTGCCACATAGCCGGCGCCGAAGCTACCCCAAAAACCAACCTATTATACCTATACAAGCCTTTATGCGTATTAATCGTCAGGTAATGTCTGGAATCTTCCTCTACCTCCATCTGCAAATATGCTTGTGCCAGATCTATTTTAGAAAAATGTTGCCCTCCTGCCAATGAGGCAAAAATCTCATCAATCTTTGGCAATGGATATTGTACTACTTTTAACACTGGATTCACTGTAACTTTAAAATCACCACAAATACGTACTTTCTGTGCTAATCCCGGGCCATCCGGCAAAGCCTTTTTCATAACCGGCACAATAGGTGTAGCCCATTCACTCCAATCTATCCTTGAGAGCACTCCTTGTTGCTCTAAGTTATCTAATTCAGCTTCCACTGCTGGTCTAATTGCAAAAGGTACTGGTCGAGGTTTAAAAAACTTGGGGGCAGACCCCTCAGTAATTGATATAGTAGCTTGAATACCAACCAACTTGCCAAGTCCTGATTGAAACACCTCTGGAGCTGTTGCCAACACTTCAGCCAATTTACTTTTTGAGGGTCCTATTAACCCCCGCTCCCTATGCTTTACTTCAACCAATTTACTTTGCAAGGGCCCTGTTAACCCCAGCTCCCTGTGCTTTAATGAGTGAATAGTTGACCATCAAATTTCAGTCTCCTAGCCCACTCTCTACCCAGTAATGGCCGTCCGCCTTCCCTCAGCACGTATATAAACAGATTCCTCACTGTCATACCATTGTACTTGGCTGATACCTCAATCCTTCCTTTTGGCCTAACCTTTTGACCCGTATAAGTTTTTAAAGCAATATTAGTCTTCTGCAACCGTTCTTGTGAAAAATACCTATAATAATCCTTCTCATTTATCACCGTTAACGCTGAACCAGTATCCAGTTCTAGTTTCAACCCATAAATTTCAATGAAACTCCTGAAATGGTCAACATTACCCACATTGTATCCAGTTCTGTCGAATTCTGCACTGCTTTAATCTTTAAGCAACTTACTTCTCTTGCTTCTACGTCTGAGTCACTACAACTGCTGCTCACACTACTTTCCCTAACTTCATGGACTAACTTGGCCTCAGCCCCCAATGTCCTTGCTCTATAGTGTTCACTTCTACCAGGCTTCTTTGACCTACAAGCCCGTACAATGTGACCCACTTTTCCACATCCATTACATATTTTATCTTTAAACCAGCAATCTTTCTGATGGTGAGTGGTTTTTCCACACCGGACACATCTCTCAGCCTTTGGTAATAATTTATGGGTTTCAAACTCTGGACTCTTCTGTTGTATGGCCGCCGCGCCCTCTTGGGCTTTCTCAAATGACGTAGCCATTGTAAATGCTTTGGACAAATCTATATCACCCTCAGCTAACAGTTTTTGTAATAGAGTCTCACTTTTCAATCCACAAATAAATCTATCCCGTATTGCTTGATTTAAAAAAACATCAAATTTACAAAATACAGCTAATGTTCTTAGCTCTGCCAGAAATTGTGCCACAGTTTCTTCTAACTGCTGGTCCCTTTTATAAAATGCAAAACGCTCAGATAAGAACAATGGTGCTGGATTCAAGTGTTCCTTTAATTTATCAGATATCTGTTTAAATGTTGCAACCCCTTTGCTAATCCATAAGTCTTAGCACCCATATAATTCAATAAATTCACAGCTTTCTTATCATCTGCTATATCATTAACAGTACAGAAAACATCAGATCTTTCCAAATATGTGTCCCAAGTCTCTAAGTTGCTCTCGAAGATTCCAAATATTGCCATGTTGCTCATCAATTAGCTTCAATAGAATTTGTAAAACTTGTAAAATGGCACCCTTCTCTTCCGTTTTTAGGCGTGCCAAAAAATGGCGGTTCCCGCTTTTGCACCCTTCTCTTCCGTTTTTTTGTTGTTTTTTTTCTAGGCGTGCCAAAAATGGCGGTTCCCGCCCTGTCTGCGCCCTTCTCTCGCAGCGTTTCTTTTTCCTGGACCCTCTAGGTCCGTTTCCAACCAGTCTCTTCAGCCTCCATCGGGTATACAGGCCTCTTTAACTGCTGAAACTGGAAAACCCCCACCGGCACACTATGCACTACCGACGGTATTCACCCCAACTACCAATGCGTTCCTGGGGCCCGCTCTCCGAGGTCACTTCTCCCCCTTGACTGCACTTTGCCCCAACACTCACAACTTTGGAGCTCCAGTCCAGCCTCAACCACACACCCGCCTCTACCAAGCTTCTTTGCCTTGGGAGGGTGCGGGGAGCGTTCTCCACTCGATCTTTCAGGATGCCGAGGTCGGTAAGACATCAGGGTTCTTTAATCTCGTCGCCTCTGTTAAGTACTGGAGTCAGATACTTAAATAACCATCGAGAAACCATCAGGTAAAACCAACGTGCCTTTAATCATGGTTTCAGAGGGGGAAAAGAAGAGAGAGTGCTCACACTACCACCAGGGCTTTTATACTAAGCAAGCCCCCTTTTGTGGCTACCGGTATTACAATAGGTGTATGATATCTCTTAAAGGGGCATACACCACAGTGCTGGCTCGAAGGGCCGAATGGCCTACTGCTGCACCTATTGTCTATTGTCTATTGTCTATTGCCCCTGGGGCTTGTGTATTGTTCCACCAGTGTATCCACTACACACTGCAACTGGAGTTTGTATTATGCAACATACTTATAATAATAATGAAGATGACTGTATTGTGAAGCAGAATAGTAGTTTAGGAGACAAGGAACTGCAGATGCTGGAATTTGAGCAATAAAGTACCTTCTATCCACAGATGCTGCCTATTTTGTGTCTATCTTCATATTTTGCCTAGGCAGCTTACAACCCAGCATTATGAATATTTGATTTCTCTAACTTTAAGTAACCCTTGTATCCCCGCTCTCTCAGTCCTTCACCCACCCTAGTTATTTATTATACTAGTTTCATTGTCGTCCTGGTGAGTTTCACTGTTTGTATCACTCTTTATCACCTTCCTCACAGACAACATTGGACCATTGTGGGCTCCACCTTTCCTTGATCATTGTTGCTGGCTTTGATTTGTCCTTTTGCATACCTTTCATTCATTTGTTCCGTGTATCTTTTCATATCTTTAGTTTCCCTCTCTCCGACTCTCAGTCTGAAGAAGGGTCTCAACCCGTTTTTGGTAGAAGTATGATTTCAATGTTTTTTGTTTCAAGTATTTTTAAGAGGTAACTTTTTAAGGGGTAACTTTTTCCACACAAAGGGTGGTGGGTGTATGGAACAAGCTGCCAGAGGAGGTAGTTGAGGCAGAGACTATCCCAACATTTAAGAAACAGGTAGACTGATACATGGATAGGTCAGGTTTGGAGGGACATGGACCAAAAGCAGGTAATAATAATAATAATAGATTTTATTTATATAGCGCTTTGTGGGCAAGTTGTGCCGAAGGGCCTGTTTTCACACTGTATCACTCTATGACTATATTATACCTCCACCATGCATGAATGCTTCAAAATCAAGTGGTCGAGTTTTATTGCCATATACTCAAGCATGGAAACATAGAAAATAGGTGCAGGAATAGGCCATTCGGCCCTTCGAGCCAGCACTGCCATTCAATATGGTCATGGCTGTTCATCTAAAATCAGTACCTCTTTCCTGTTTTTTCCCCATATTCCTTGATTTCGTTAGCCCCAAGAGCTAAATGTAACTTTCTTGAAAACATCCAGTGAATTGGCCTCCACTGCCTTCTGTGGCAGTGAATTCCACAGATTCACAACTCTCTGTGTGAAGAAAGTTTGTCCTCATCTCAGTCCTAACTGGCCTACCCTTTATTCTTAAACTGTGACCCCTGGTTCTGAACTCCCCCAACATCGGGAATTTTTTTCCTGCAGTTACAGTAAGTGAAAATCTAGCAGGCAAGCAGGATGCTTTCTCCAACCACCCCCATTTGAAGACCATTATCTTTAGTTTCCCTCTCTCCGACTCTCAGTCTGAAGAAGGGTCTCAACCCGAAACGTTACCCATTCCTTCTATCCTTGGGATGCTGACCCACTGGGTTACTCCAACATTTTGTGTCCATCTTTGGAGTAAACCAGCATCTGCACTTCCTTCCTGTAGACACAATCAATCTACACTTCCTACACAAGAACTCAGTGGATCAGGCAGCAACTGCGGAGCGAATGGACAGATGACGTTTCGAGGAAACGTTCATGGTTCGATGCCTTTACATTGCTCACTAACAGCAGGGCTGGCAACATTGGGTGAGAGTTGGGAGTGAGAAATTGCGAGAGACCAAGACCGAGGGAGCGTAATGACCGAGGGGAGGGGGGTTGTGGGAGGGGTGTGTGGGAGAGGGGGTGTGGGAGAGGGGTGTCCCCCCCTCCCATTGGTACGGAGATTTTGCATTTTTCAGCTTGAAATTGTGCAATCTGGTGCATAATGTCGCGAGTCTTTTAACTTGAATGCAATATTTATGCTTTAAATTGGATTAGCTATGAATAAGGTTAGGCTAAATTACATTCCTAATTACATTCCATAGTAGAGCCAGGCTCTGATCAACAGGTGCAGCACATGAATGATCTTAGTATATTCATGTATGGAAATCAGATTATAATCAAACACTTGGCCCATGTTGACCAACTTGGGACTCACTGCGCACCTGGTATTACTCCTGACCCTGACTCCAGTTGCATACCTTATCTCAGTCCAGCCTCACACCTGGCCCCCTATTCTACCCTGATCATAGCTGCTTACCAGCTTATGTTCCCAGTGCTGAACACTCCCATTGTCCCAGCTTTGACTGCACACCTAGTACTATTCCAGACCTTGACTCTGGATGCACACTTGGCCTTGCTCCTAGCCCCTCTGCGCTGACAATAGACAATAGACAATAGGTGCAGGATTAGGCCATTTGGCCCTTCGAGCCAGCACCGCCATTCAATGTGATCATGGCTGATCATCCCCAATCAGTACCCCGTTCCTGCCTTCTCCCCATATCCCCTGACTCCGCTATCTTTAAGAGCCCTATCTAGCTCTCTCTTGAAAGTATCAAGAGAACCGGCCTCCACCGCCCTCTGAGGCAGAAAATTCCACAGACTCACAACTCTCTGTCAGAAAAAGTGTTTCCTCGTCTCCGTTCTAAACAGCTTACCCTTTATTCTTAAACTGTGGCCCCTGGTTCTGGACTCCCCCAACATCGGGAACATGTTTCCTGCCTACAGCGTGTCCAAACCCTTAACAATCTTATATGTTTCAAGAAGATCCCCTCTCATCCTTCTAAACTCCAGAGTGTACAAGCCCAGCCCCTCCATTCTCTCAGCATATGAGAGTCCCGCCATCCCGGGAATTAACCTTGTAAACCTACGCTGCACTCCCTCAATAGCAAGAATGTCCTTCCTCAAATTAGGGGATTAAAACTGCACACAATACTCCTGCTGTGGTCTCACTAGGGCTCTGTACAACTGCAGAAGGACCTCTTTGCTCCTATACTCGACTCCTCTTGTTATAAAGGCCAACATGCCATTCGCTTTCTTCACTGCCTGCTGTACCTGCATGCTTACTTTCATAGACTGATGAACAAGGACCCCAAGATCCCGTTGTACTTCCCCTTTATCCACTTCACATTTATCCACATTAAACTTCATCTGCCATGCATCTGCCCACTCCCCCCAACCTGTCCAAGTCACCCTGCATTCTCATATCATCCTCCTCAGTTCACACTGCCACCCAGCTTTATGTCATCTGCAAATTTGCTAATGTTACTTTGACTCCCTTCATCCAAACCATTGATGTATATTGTAAACAGCTGCGGTCCCAGCACCGAGCCTTGCGGTACCCTACTAGTCACTGCCTGCCATTCTGAAAGGGACCCGTTAATCCCTACTTTTTGTTTCCTGTCTGCCAACCAATTTTCTATCCATGTCAGCACTCTATCCCCAATACCATGCGCCCTAATTTTGCCCACTAATCTCCTATGTGGGACCTTATTAAATGCTTTCTGAAAGTCCAGGTACACTACATCCACTGACTCTCCCTTGTCCATTTTCCTAGTTACATCCTCAAAAAATTCCACACAATATAAAGCCCCATATCTGACCCCCTGGACTTAACCTATTACGTTCAAGTCCACAGGTGCTTATCTAATGCGGTCATCTTTTGTGGGGCACTTCACAGACCAAATTATCTATAACAAAATTTGCTACATCCATGGGCATCTTTGTTATCTAACATGCTAGTTACTTTGTCAAAGAAGTCATCAATTGGTTGAACACAATTTCTCATCCATAAAATTATACTCACTCAACAGTATGTTACCATTTCCTTCATTTTCCTAACAAACTGTCCTGAAGTCATTTTCACCCCCAATATTTTCAGTATTTTGCTGTCTTCCTCTCAGCTGGGACTTTTCCGAAATGCAAAGTCCAATAACTATATATATAAGCAATATTATTCTATTAAAAGTGATCTTGAGAGTATATAATATTTTCTGTGGTATTCATAACACAGCATTGATAAAAAATATCTTTGTTTTTGATTGCACCTACCAACATGCATACATTATTATATTACAGTTAATATGTACCGAGGGCAATTTTTTGTTCCAATGCTCCCCATTCCCAATTATATTGAAGTGATTGAAATCCAAGTGAAGTTTAAATGGCATCAGAAAAGTAAAACCTCCGGAATGGATGATATTCATTACGTGGTTGGTTGGAGTCAGTATCAGCAGAATTACTATATTATACTTTGAATCTTCAGATGTCCAGGTTCAAGCTAAAACTAAAGACAATTAATAACATCCTCACACATTCCCCTGCAAGTATCTGTCACTCCTTTAAAATATGCCCCTTCTTTGAACAAGCTCTTAAACATCGCATCTGAATCAGTTTCCATCTGATTACATTCCTTGAGGATGTTCAACTACGTGTTCAATTAATAAAACAACGAGATTGGGGACATTTCTATTCAACCTGTCAAAGGAATTAGCGGGGGGGGGAGTTTAGAAATAGTCAGTGAGGTAAACAAACATAATAGTTGAGTGGCAAATGACAATAGTTCTATCTTCCCAATATTTAACTGAAGGAAATAATGAGTTATCGGGGTTGTATGTTGTGACAGACAGCCTGACACCTTGCATGTCATTTTAATATTACACTTATCCCATCCCCCTGGATATTCCAGATTAATAAACTAAGGTTTTGTCAACTAATTACAAATCAGGCTAATTACAAATCAATATCATTAGCCAACTCCGAAACACGAAGCGCTGAGCATTGGGATCCAGACATCATGGACAACTGGCCTCAGTTCCCTGCTCACATCTGGCAGTGTTCATTGTCTGAACCAGGGGCCACGGAGCATTTTTGAAAGTAGGGAGGCTGAGCAATCACTGATCACTGGCCTTGGGGGTACCCCGTGAGGGAGTGGAGCAACCTAGTGTGGGGAGGATCTGAGAGGGGGATGTCCCCCCTCCCACAGTAGGGACGTTTTGTAATTTGATGTATTAAAATCATAATTTAGTGCATTGTAGAATTATGATTTCAATGTTATTTGTTTTAAGTATTTTTAAGAGGTAACTTTTTAAGGGGTAACTTTTTCCACACAAAGGGTGGTGGGTGTATGGAACAAGTTGCCAGAGGAGGTAGTTGAGGCAGAGACTATCCCAACATTTAAGGAACAGTTAGACTGATACATGGATAGAACAGGTTTGGAGGGATATGGACCAAAAGCCGGTAGTGTAGCTGGGACATGTTGGTGGGTGTGGGCAAGTTGGGCTGAAGGGCCTGTTTTCACACTGTATCACTCTATGACTACATTATACCTCCACCATGCATGAATGCTTCAAAATCAAGTGGTCGAGTTTTATTGCCATATACTCAAGCATGGAAACATAGAAAATAGGTGCAGGAATAGGCCATTCGGCCCTTCGAGCCAGCAGTGCCATTCAATATGGTCATGGCTGTTCATCTAAAATCAGTACCTCTTTCCTGTTTTTTCCCCATATCCCTTGATGTCGTTAGCCCGAAGAGCTAAATGTAACTCTTGAAAACATCCAGTGAATTGGCCTCCACTGCCTTCTGTGGCAGTGAATTCCACAGATTCACAACTCTCTGTGTGAAGAAAGTTTGTCCTCATCTCAGTCCTAACTGGCCTACCCTTTATTCTTAAACTGTGACCCCTGGTTCTGAACTCCCCCAACATCGGGAATTTTTTTCCTGCAGTTACAGTAAGTGAAAATCTAGCAGGCAAGTAGGATGCTTTCTCCAACCACCCCCATTTGAAGGCCATTATCTTCCACCGTTTCTACCCAGTGCTTGGTACCTACTTCCAGCAGCCACTGGTTGTCCTCCAGGATGCACCGAGCCGCAGCCTGATCCATGCAGGTCACATGGGCGAAGTCGGCACACATACTCTCACGGCAGCGGCACAATGCTTCCGATGCCTCCGACGGCCGGGGACTCTTGCACTGAGACTGCTCCATGGCCAGAGCTGCAGCGAGCGACTCACCAGCCCGGGAAACACTCGCCAGCCCGGCAAACACTCGGCAGCCCGGCGAACACTCGCCATCCCCAGCTCCCCGTCCGCATCTGTCCCCACCGCTGCTTCTGCTTCCATCCCTCCCTCAGCCCCGTCTCTCCAACACCCGCGGCCCATGCAGTTGATATGAGTTTAGAAATTTTCGTTGATCACAGAATTTCTCACGACAGAGCGTGAGAAATTTGTGATCAGCGTGAGAGCGTGAGAATTTGGCAAAATTCGTGATTCTCACGCTCAATCGTGAGAGTTGGCAGCCCTGCTAACAGAGAGACCGGAAGAAACCTGACAATTTATACTAACAAGTTGGACTATAAGGAGTAAAATTAGGCCACTCGGGCCATCAAGTCGACTCCACCATTCAATCATGGCTGATCGATCTCTCCCTCCAAACCTCATTCTCCCCATAACCTCTGACACCTGCAATAATCAAGAATCTATCAATTTCCGCCTTAAAAATATCCACTGACTTGGTCTCCACAGCTTTCTGTGGCAAAGAATTCCACAGATTCACCACTCTCTGACTAAAGACATTTCTCCTCATCTCCTTCCTAAAAGAACATCCTTTGATTCTCATTGCAGCTGTGAGAGAGATGCAGCATTTCTCTGCGCTGTGCCTCACACACACAGGCCACTTCTCTGCAGTTTCAGCAGTCTATATATAGACACAGACACACAGAAAAGTTGGGCACGTGGTTCCAGTGCAATATTACATTGGCCACGAGTGTGATGCACCTCTCCTTAACTAAATGGAAAACAAAAAAAGGAAAAAGAGTATGCAAAGAGTGTTGGGCCGATGGCCGTCATAGATCACAGACTAGAACAGCACAAGAACAGGCCGTTCAACCCACAATTTTCATGCTGAACATGATGCCAAGACCATCTCCATCTGCCTGCACATAATCAACATCCCTCCATTCCCTGCATATCCATGTGCCTATCCAAAAGCCTTTTAAACGCTACTATCGTTTCTGCCTCCACCTCCACCCCCGGCAGCACGTTCCAGGCACCCACCACCCTCTAATGAAAAAACCTGCCCCGCATATCTCCTTTAAACATTGTTCCTCTCACCTTAAATCTATGCCCTCTAGTATTTGATAATTCCACCCTGGAAAAAAAGGTTCTGGCTGTCTACTCCCATAATTTTATATATTCACATTAAAAAAACCTTCTGAACATTTATTATTTTAAATCCACTAGTTTCATTTAATTAAAAGAACTAGTACCCCGTAATCCCGGCAATATTTTTGTAAACCTCCTCTGCACACTTTCCAAAGTATCCACAACCTTCCTGTAATGGGGCGAGCAGAACTGCGCGCAATATTCCAAATGCAGCCTAACCAGAGTCTTATAAAGCTCTGGACACCAAATGCTGGAGTAACTCAGCGGGACAGGCAGCATCTCTGGAGAGAAGGAATGGGTGACGTTTCGGGTCGAGACCCTTCTTCGGACTGAAAGTGACGGGAAAGGGAAACGAGAGATAGAGACGGTGATGTAGAGAGATATAGAATGAATGAATTAAAGATATGCAAAAAAGCTAATTGGATTCAGATTAAACTCCTTCAGCCATTTCTAGGCCCATTTCTGTCGCTCGACTATATTCTGCTGTATACCTTGACAGCCTTTCGCACAGTCCACGATCCCAGCAATCTTAGTGTCATCTGCAAACTCACTATCCAACCCCCACGTTTATGTCTGTTATAACAGAATGCAAACGTTGGTGTTATATCCTCTCCACTGGATAGAATTCACTGTCAACGTGTCAATCAAAATAGGTCCTTCACGTCTTTAAAGGTAAGTGAAGCCTAAACTGTGTCGTGAAGACAGTGACTGGGTTTTGGTTTAAAAACAGCACACTATGAACAAGTTTTTTGGTTCTGAGTCTTGCAAATTTGGACTCTCATTCTATCAAGAACATTTAAAAAACACTTTTAAAACTTTTGAAGTAATTTTTCAATTGTTTTAATTCCTCTCTGTATCACATATTACATTAACTCTTGTTAAAAACGAGCTCCTCTAACATCAATGAGGATTCTACAGTGTAACTGGTGAAGTGGTGACCTCGACCTACTATCCACCCTAAAACCATCTTTGTGGGTGGTTTTTCTCGGGGAAAACTATGCACGCTGTTCTCTCGCCCAAGACTATAAAATCTGGTCCAGTATATGAGGGGACACGATGACCAGAAATCAAGTGATAAAATAATGAAACATTTCTCTTTGTTGAGGAATGATCATGTCTAACCTAAGCATTTAACCATCATTACCTAACTTTTAACTTATGACAGAAACTGTACCATTAATTGTCTATTTTTAAAGTGTGCAAATCAACCATTAACGTCATCTATCTTGGTCTAAAGTTATTGGAATAGTAATCTCGGGGTGAAATTTGCACGTTGGGGTATTGAAACAGGTATTTCCAAGTGCTGCTTATGACCTTTTCCCAGGTCAAATGCGAACTCAGCGGTAATCAGGCAACATCTCTGGAGAACAGGGACAGGTGGTTCAGGTCTGGTTCTGAGGAAAGGTCCCAACCCGAAACGTTGCCTATTCAGGTTCTCCAGAGATGTCTGACCAACTGAGTTACTCCAACACTTTGAGTCTTTTAATGATATCAATATTTGTGCACCATTTTTTCTTCGGTTCCAACGTTAAGGTTGGGTGGAGCTTTGGGATACAATCTACTACATTGGGCATTCACAACACCATCAGTGTGTATTTGTCACGTTGTGACTGTTCCAAGGGAGGATGCTGACATTGGGAGACTTGACTGGATGAATTCAGATCTACCAAGACCAACAGAGAACGCTACAGCAAAGAGCAAGTATTAGACACAAAAAGCTGGAGTAACTCATTAAGACCATAAGATCATAAGTGATAGGAGTAGAATTGGGCCATTTGGTCCATCAAGTCTAGTCTGCCATTCAATCATGGCTGATCTATCACTCCCTCCTAACCCCATTCTCCCCATAACCTCTGACACTCATACTAATCAACAATCTATCTATCTTGGCCTCCACAGCTGTCTGTGGCAAAGAATTCCACAGATTCACCACCCTCTGACTAAAGAAATTAAATCAGTGAGAAACGCAGCGGGTCAGGCAGCATCTCTGGAGAAAAGGAATAGGTCACGTTTCGGGTCGAGATCCTTCTTCAGACTGAGAGTGAGGGGAAAGCTAAATGAGAGATATATAAAGGTTCATATAACAATTGAATGAAAAGTATGCAAAAGGACAAATCAAAACCAGCAACGATGATCAAGGAAAGATGGAGCCCACAATGGTCCATTGTTGGCTGTGGAGAAGGTGATAACGAGTGATACGAACAGTGAAACTCAGCAGGGCGACAATGAAAGTAGTAGTGTTAAAGAAGGAACTGCAGATGCTGGAAAATCGAAGGTACACAAAAATGCTGGAGAAACTCAGCGGGTGCAGCAGCATCTATGGAGCGAAGGAAATAGGTAACGTTTCGGGCCGAAACCCTTCTTCAGACTGAAGAAGGGTTTCGGCCCGAAACGTTACCTATTTCCTTCGCTCCATAGATGCTGCTGCACCCGCTGAGTTTCTCCAGCATTTTTGTGTACCTAATGAAAGTAGTAGGATGACTTGGGTGGGGGAGGGACGGAGAGAGAGGGAATGCAAGGGTTACTTGAAGTTAGAGAAATCAATATTCATACCACTGGGGTGTAAGCTGCCCAAGAGAAATATGAGGTGTTGTTCCTCCAATTTGCATTTGACCTTACTATGATAGTGGAGGAGGCCCAGGACAGAAAGGTCGGTATGGGAATGGGAGGGGGAGTTAAAGTGTTTGGCAACCAGGAAGTGTTTATATTCAGCTGCTGGCAGACTCATAGAATGGATGAAACATCTGAAAGCAATTCATCACTGGAGATATTCTTATGGCCATGGTTGATTATATGCATTTGGCCTGGAGGCTAAGTCATGCTCTCAACTACCACGGCCCACCTCAGATTTGTTGCAGAACGATGTGATCGTAGGCTCACACTTTCCAGGAGCCCCGTCACTCGGGTATGTGACATGATGCGGGAAGACCTCACCCACACTCACTCCACGACCTGGTCTGCCATCTCCACACAGGGTCACGTTGGCTTGATTCTTTACTTTAGACCTGAGAGATGCAGTGTGGAAACAGGTCCTTCAGCCCACCGAGTCCATGCCGACCAGCGATCACCCTGTACACTAACATTATCCTACACACACTAGGAACAATTTTACAACTTATCGAAGCCAATTAACCTACAAACCCGCACATCTTTGGAGTGTGAGAGGAAACCGGAACACCTAGAGAAAACCGATGCGGTCACAGGGAGAACATACAAACTCCGTATAGACAGCACCCGTAGTCAGGATCGAACCTGAGTCTCTGGTGCTGTGAGGCAACAACTCTACCGCTGTGTCACCATGCTGCCCCTTCACTACGAGATCTATTGAGGTCATCATTGAAGAACTGCAGTTGCACAGAGATGATATCACAAATGATATGTGTTCGGCACGGACTAGAAGGGTCAAGATGGCCTGTTTCCGTGCTGTAATTGTTATATGGTTATATGGTTATATCAGTTCAAAAAATAGATACAAAGTGCTGGAGTTACTATGGGAACATGGACAGATGACTTTTCGGGTCTTAATCCTACCCCAAACTCCGATGATATCATATGGTTTCACCTCCTTCGATGTCACTGAGGAGCAGGTGACATCTTGGGCAACGGGATTGGCCACCATCAAGAGTGTTTCATTGTGTATGAACTACAGATGCTGGTTTAAACCGAAGATAAACACAAAATGCTGCAATAACTCAGCGGGACAGGCAGCATCTGGAGAGAAGGAGTGGGTGTTTCGGGTCAAGACCCTTCTTCAGACTGAGAGTCAGGGGAGAGGGATACATAGAGATATGGAAGGGTAAGGTGTGAAAACGAGAGATCAAGGAAAATGTAGAATAAATGTAAATTCAATAAATGGGAAAGAAAACGTTGAGCATGTGTATATATAGATAAACACGCATACACAGTACGTACACACACACACACACACACAGTACGTACACACACACACATACACACACACACACACAGTACACACACACACACACACACACACACACACACACACACACACACACACACATACACACACACACACACAGTACACACACACACACACACACACACACACACACACACACACACACACACACACACACACACACACACACACACACACAGTACGTACACACACACACACACACACACACACACAGTACGTACACACACACACACACACACACACACACAGTACGTACACACACACACACACACACACACACAGTACGTATACACACACACACACACACACACACACACACACACACACACACACACACACACACAGTACGTACACACACACACACACACACACACACAGTACGTACACACACACACACAGTACGTACACACACACACACACACACACACACACAGTACGTATACACACACACACACACACACACACACACACACATACACACACACACACACACACGCACAGTACGTACACACACACACACACACATACACACAGTACGTACACACACACACACACACACTCATAAAAGCAAACAAGCAATAATAGTGTACAAATATTAGTATAGGTGTCATTAGTGTGGGTGTAATTGATTAGTGTGGGTATCAGGGGTTATAGGGCAAAGGCAGGAGAATGGGGTTAAGACAGGAAGGTAGATCAGCCATGATTGAATGGTTGAGTAGACTTGATGGGCCTAATTCTGCTCCTATTGCTTATGAACAAAACCGATACCCCCAAGTCTATGTAGACTAGTTGCCCTCCTCTGAGTGCAGGCAGCTACTGGTGACATCTCTGCCCCACATATGCTCCGCTGTGTTTTCAGTGACTTGCTGTTCATCCTGATATGCCATCTAGGCACAAATTACCGGTACATCGCTGGATGCACGCGGTTTTGTGGGCGATCGGATTGTGGGTAATTAATGTTTAACACAGGACATGTTTCACTTACCGAAAGGCAACATCCAATTTCTCGGGATAGGTTCAAGACAGATTCAAATTATCAAAACAACTAGCTGGCTGAGATAAAATTCCTTCTAATCTTAGCCCTTTTGAAGCTCACTAATAATCTGTTTGTGTGGGTCGAATCTTGCAATGCCTGCTTTTATATGCACTATCCATTTCCTCTTTATACCCTCAGAATGGCTTTCCATTTCTCTGCCTGGATCACCGATGATTATGAAGCCAGAGAATGTTGAGTCTGACAGCAGAGGCTGCATTGTGATTGTACTCTTGTCCTCAGCTTTGTTACATTAACACGGTGGTGCAGCGGTAGAGTTGCTGCCTCACAGCTCCAGAGACCAGGGTTCGCTCCTGACTGCGGGTGCTGTCTGTACGGAGCTTGTACATTCTCCCCTTCACCTGCGTGGGTTTTCTCTGAGATAGAAACATAGAAACATAGCAACATAGAAAATAGGTGCAGGAGGAGGCCATTCGGCCCTTCGAGCCAGCACCGCTATTCATTGTGATCATGGCTGATCGTCCCTAATCAATAACCCGTGCCTGCCTTCTCCCCATATCCCTTGATTCCACTAGCCCCTAGAGCTCTATCTAACTCTTTCTTAATTCCATCCAATGACTTGGCCTCCACTGCCCTCTGTGGCAGGGAATTCCACAAATTCACAACTCTCTGGGTGAAAACGTTTTTTCTCACCTCAGTCTTAAATGGCTTCCCCTTTATTCTAAGACTGTGGCCCCTGGTTCTGGACTCGCCCAACATTGGGAACATTTTTCCTGCAGCTAGCTTGTCCAGTCCTTTTATAATCGTATATGTTTCTATAAGGTGCCCCCTCATCCTTCTAAACTCTAGATATTCAGTTTCCTCCCACACTCCAAAGACGTACAGATATATAGGTTAATTGGCTTGGTACAAATGTAAATTGTCCCTAGTGTGTGTAGGATAGTGTTAGTGTACAGGGATTGCGGGTCGGTGCAGACTCGGTGGGCTGAAGGACCTGTTTCCTGTGCTGTATCTCTAAATTAAAAACGAAACATTCCTTTAGCTTTAACCTCATGTGTGCATGGCAAAACTCTTGCCAACAAAGGAAATATTTTAAGACCGAATTAATAGCAAGGTGTATGTGGGAAACTGGCTGTTTAAACGACGAAACAGGTAACACGAAGGTAGCAGTCAACATTAAATGGCAGTAGGTTTTTTACTTTACAAATGCTACATGAAACAGCCCTCTATTTAAACCAGTCTTCGGAGAATAAATCAGGTAAGAACATGCTCCTGAGGCACAACAATATTAACATAAACATCAATCATGCATAAGTGCTTTTAACAGTTTCTCGCTGTTTTCTAAAGCATTAACAACAGAGAAATGATCAAATGAGGCAGATTAATAAATTATTCAGCGTGCAGGCTGCCAGGTAAGGACATCATACACCGCACTAAACATTTTATTTAAGTAGTTTTGTACTTTGATCTGCTGAAGAACTAGGTGAGTGCGCATACACAATGTGTAACCCATATTGCAATTGAACTTGTACAAAACCAAGACACATCTTTTATATATTTTCTTACATCTTGGCTCATCAAGTCTACACCAGCTCTTAGTGATCCCTTCCCCCACTCAACGCCTTCCTTTTCCCAGCTGATCACGTACACTATGTTTCTCCACCCACGGGGCAGTTAATAATGGAAGTTATCCCACAAACCTGCACGTCTTTGGCAAGCGGGAAAAAATCTAAATGGTCACGGCAAGAACGTGCAAACTCCACTTTGGACAGCACTAGATGTCAGCGACAAACCCTTGAAAATGGAAGTGTTTAGAGAGGTTACAGATACAGCATGGAAACAGGCCCTTTGGCCCACCGAGTCCATGCCGACCATCGATCACCCTTTCACACTAGTTCTATATTTATCCCATTTTCTCATCCACTCCCTACACACTGAGGGCAATTTACAGAGGGCCAATTAACCTACAAATCCCCATATCTTTTGGGATGTGGGAGGAAACCGGAGCACCCGAAAGAAACCCACGTCGTCACGGGGAGAATGTGCAAACTCCACACAGGCAGCACCCGAGATCAGGATCGAACCGGGGACTCTGGCGATATGAGGCAGCTGCTCTACCAGCTGTGCCATCCTCAGAGTGTGTGGGAGTGCCAGCAGTAATATGCTGGGGCACAGGACCATCCATCACTCCACCACTGACTGCATTCCCTCCATCCACAGAAGCCCACATTCTCCACCACCTCCCCCTCCTGTAAGATTTTGATTTCAAGTTCCGTCTTTGACCAGACCTTCAGTCACGTTGACCGTGCCATGTTTTTCCAGCACAGGCAGAAATTCAGCAAAAATTTCCCTTGCCCGAACCTCCCTCGGCCAAGTGTGGAAGGTTAGTGTAACTAACCCAAAGCATTTAGTCTCTATTGACATGACCCAAGTCAATGGCACACTGGAGAAACCCTACCCCTAGATTTGCCTGCTATCAAAATTACAAGTGTTCCTGAATGTTCCTTAAGTGTCCCTGAATGTTGTCCAGAGAAAACCTCTAGACCAGCATGGTATCCAAAAGCGGACTACACAGTAGCAAAGTGTTCAGTGCAGTTATTGGTATTAGTTGTCATGGGCACCAAGATACCTTGAAAAGCATTTGTTTGCGTGCTACCCAGTCAAATCAAATCATATTATGCATCAGTACAATCAAACTATACGCAGGTACAACAGGCAGTGCAGAGAGAAAACATCAAAGTGGTGAATTTAGTTTTACAGCACTGTAGCATTACAGTTACAAGGCACGCTCGAGACTGCCGCGGTGAAGTTATTTCAAAGCGGGTGCAGAATGCATTGAGCTCATCGGGGAGGGCCCTGTTGTTGCCAGTGATACTGCCTGACTTCGCTTTGTAGCCCGTTATAGTGTGAAAGTCTTGCAACAATCTACGGGTGTCCATGCAGTTATCTTTGGTCTGGAATCTCCCCTTGGCTTCCTTGATGGCTTTGCAAACGTTGTAGATAGATTTCTTGTACCTCTTGGGACCATTTGACCTGAACGCGTGACCTGGGAGCAGATCTCACGGTTGGGAAACACCAGTCGTGTCTTCTTTGGCACGCAGTCCTCTACACACTTGCTGATGAGGTCTGTGATGACACATCATTTAGGTTTGCTGCAGAATCCTTGAGTACGGACCAGCTGCTGCCGTAAAGCAGTCGCGAAGGACCTCATCTGTTTCCAGCACTGCACAACTTTCTGCTTTGAAGTAGGGGGTAGAAGCACTGCCAGGTGGTCAGAGTTACCAAAGCGTGGTCTCACAGTGGAGCAGTGTGTGTTCATTGTTGTGTAGCAGTGGCCGAGGGTGGTTGGGACACAGGACATGTGTTGAATGTATTTTGATAGTACACTTGAGGTTGTATATCAGGACTGTCATATGAGAAAAGATTGAAAAGACTAGGCTTGTATTCCTTGGAGTTTAGAAGGATGAGGGAGGATCTTATAGAAACATACAAAATTATAAAAGGACTGGACAAGCTAGATGCAGGAAAAATGTTCCCAATATTGGGCGAGTCCAGAACCAGGGGCCACAGTCTTAGAATAAAGGGGAGGTCATTTAAGACTGAGGTGAGAATTTTTTTTTCACCCAGTTGTGAATTTATGGAATTCCCTGCCACAGAGGCCAGTGGAGGCCAAGTCATTGGATGGATTTAAGAGAGCGTTAGATAGAGCTCTAGGGGCTAGTGCAGTCAAGGGATATGGGGAGAAGGCCGGCACGGGTTATTGAGTGGGGACAATCAGCCATGATCACAATGAATGGCGGTGCTGGCTCGAAGGGCCGAATGGCCTCCTCCACCTATTTTCTATGTTTCTCTGTTGGCCTGATTGAAGTCCCTGTCAAGGCCTCAGGTACTTGATAATTTGGGGTGATTTCAGATATCCTTGGCTAATTTCAGATATTTAGTCATCATTTAGACTTCCTTCAGATTAACTTTTGGAACCCCTTTTAATTAGCATCATCGTTCACTAATTGCATCACTCATTTTGTCATTTAATTTCTCCTGTTTCTCTCACAATTGCAGTCACTTTTATTTTTGCCTCTTGCCTACTCTTTGTAACTTAACAAGTATTTTATCTCCAACTGTTACCTAGTTATGGTGAAACGGGGAAAGAACTCTTACTCAGACACTATGAAGAGTTAGCATCTTGGAAATTTAATCCGGTGCCTCATGTGACTGCATAAAGTTGATTGCTGTAACTATCCGTTATGGATTGCTGTAACTATAACTAGCCATTTCACTAATTGCATCACTCACTTTGTCATCTAATTTCTCCTGTTTCCCTCTCAATTTTATTTTTGCCTCTTGCCTACCCTTTGCAACTTTCATAGCCCTTGGTCTGAGTGTGTAGTTCACCAAGACCAAGCTTACCATCACCCTGGGGTGGGATAGCCAAAGTGAATTTGAACTCAGGCCTTAGGGTAGCACAGTAGCTAGTAGACCTGTTGCCTCACAGGATAAGAGTTGATTACTGACCTCAGATCCTCTCTGTGTGGTGTTTGCATGTTCTCTCAATGACTGCATGGATTAATCATGGGTGCTCCAGATTCCTCCACATCCTAGAGATGTGTGTTAGAGTCATAGTCATACAGTGTGGAAACAGGCCCTGTGTCCCAACTTGCCCACACCGACCAACATGTCCCATCTACACTAGTCCCACTTGCCTGTGTTTGGCCCATATCCCTCTAAAGCTATCCTATCCAGATAGGGATGGTAGATTAATTGCTCGTTGTAAATTGCCCCAGGTGATTGGAAGCATTTTGGAGGAGTTTGTGAGAAAACATGGAATATTAATGTAGGATTAGTGTAAGTAGGTGATAGATGCAGATAGGAAGCAGCATGTGAGGCTGGGAAAGCACATCTCGGACCCGCAAACCCTCAGCATAGGAGCACCGCAAGGCTGCGTACTCTCCCCTCTCCTCTACTCTCTCTACACCAACGACTGCACCTCCACTGACTCCTCTCTCAAGCTTCTTATGTTTGCGGACGACACAACCCTGATTGGACTGATCCAGGATGGGGAGGAATCTGCCTACAGACAGGAAGTGTCACAGCTGTCGTCCTGGTGCCATCGCAACAACCTGGAGCTCAATGCTCTTAAGACAGTGGAATTGATTGTAGACTTTAGGAGAGCTCCCCCTCCCCTCACTCCACTCACCATCAACAAAACCACAGTCACATCTGTGGAGCATTTTAAGTTCCTGGGAACCATCATCTCCAAGGACCTTAAATGGGGGGCTACCATCGACTCCACAGTCAAAAAGGCCCAACAGAGGATGTACTTCCTGCGGCAGCTGAGGAAACACAATCTGCCACAGGCAATGATGGTCCAATTCTATACGGCCATCGTAGAGTCTGTCCTCACCTTCTCCATCATGGTCTGGTTTGGCTCAGCCACCAAGCATGACATCCGGAGGCTGCAGCGAAATGTCCGATCAGCTGAGAAGGTTATTGGCTGCAACCTTCCCCCCCATTGACGAACTGTACACTGCAAGGGCCAGGAAGCGAGCGGGTAAGATCATCTCTGACCCCTCTCACCCTGGCCACAAACTCTTTGAATCACTTCCCTCTGGAAGGCGACTCCGGACTGTCAAAGCTGCCACAGCCAGACATAAAAACAGCTTTTTTCCATGAGTATTAGCTCTATTCAATAACCAAAAATCTGTAGCCTCCTTTTGCTCTGGTATTTTACTTAATTCACATGTTTAATCAATAATGTTTTATTATTAATGTTTAATGTTTTATGTGTCATTCCTAACTGTCACTGTATGTCATTGTCACTTGTGGGCGGAGCACCAAGGCAAATTCCTTGTATGTGAATACTTGGCCAATACATTTATTCATTCATTCATTCATTCATGGTTGGACCAGACTCAGTGGGTCAAGTGAGTCGAGTGGGGGCGCCGTCAAGTATGGCTGCCCTGCCTGCAGTCCGTCCTTCCGTCCGTCCTTTCACCCTTTAAAAAATTTTTTAGTATGTAAAAAGATTTTTTGGAGGTCTAATCTTTTTTATGTGGGGGGTGCGGGGGGGGGAGGGGGAAACTATTTTTTTCAGTCCCTACCTGGTCGGAGATGCAGCATTTCTCCGAGCCGTATCTTCCGCCCCTTCCACGCGGCCTACCCACGGGACTGGAGCGTCGTTTCCTGCCGGGAACGGCCAAAATTTCAGCTTCGGTGGCGGCGCAGCGCTGAAGCATCATCACGGAGCAGGCGAAGCCTTACCCGGGTCGCCGTGTGGTAAGCTCCAGAGTGCTGAGACCACCGACTCCTACATCACGGAGCTGTGGTTGCGGAGCGTTCAGCTGCAGGCGGCGCTGACTTTTAAACACCGCGGAGCCTGGGATCTCTCGCCGAGATCGCCAGTGTTGGAACTCCGACCAGCGCGGCCTGTGGACTTCGGGAGCCGCCGTCTCTGGCGGCAAGCGGCCGTTCCGGACACTCCAAGCCGCTGAAGAGTGTTCTCCCGACAACGGAGCTCCATCATCCGGCGAGAGGGCCTGAAACATTTTGTTGCGGCGGCTGCGGAGGCCTCAAATAGGCCCCAACTACGGGGGTGAACAAGAGGAAAAGGACTGGATTGTAATTGCCTCCCCTCACAGTGGGAACCATTCTGGGGGGATGTTTTTATGTTTTATGTTAAATTCTTCTTTAATGTGTAACTTTTATTGGTGTGCTGCAAATGGCAACTCAGATTTCACTGAGTGGTGCAATTCCAGAAATGGTGTACGTGACAATAAATGTCCTTTGTCCTTCGTCCTTTGGTTTTTATCTCTATCTCTCTATGACTGTGGCCTTAATTTTCAGTCACAAAGAGTATGCAAGTGGTTCCACTTGAGGAGCAAATGCCACTGGTTCCATTTGAAAGCAAACCCAGATCAGTGTTACATTTTGAATTTGAAAATCAGAAGGCAGAGACTTTAGGATGAAATAAGAGAGGTTTAAAGGAGACTGGGTAGACTGATGGGGACTGAAGGCTGATAAAACCCAGAGCCTGATGGTCTGCATCCCAGGGTACTTAAGGAAGTTGCTCTGGAAATCGTGGACACATAGGTGATCATTTTCCAATGTTCTATAGATTCAGGATCAGTTACGGTGGATTGGAGGGTAGCTAAGGTTATCCCACTTTTTAAGAAAGACGGAGAGAGAAAACAGGGAATTATTGTTGAGTTAGCCTGACATCGGTTGTGGGGAAGATGCTGGAGTCAATTATAAAAGATGAAATAGCGGCACATTTGGATAGCAGTAACAGGATCAGTCCGAGTCAGCATGGATTTACGATGGGGAAATCATGCTTGACCAATCTAGTGTACCTGGACTTTCAGAAAGCATTCGATAAGGTCCCACATTGGAGATTAGTGGGCAAATTAAGTAAGTAAGTATGTTGTATATTGGCCAAGTATTCACATACAAGGAATTTACCTTGGTGCTCCGCCCACAAGTAACAACATGACATACAGTGACAGTTACGAATGACTCAGAAAACACTAAACATTAATAATAAATATAACATTAATGATAAAATACCTTGATCAAGCATGTGAACCAACAAAATACCAGATCAAAGGGAGGCTACAGATTTTTGGCTGTTGAGTAGACAACTACTCGTGGATATAGAACTGTTTTTATGTCTGGCTGTGGCAGCTTTGACAGTCCGGAGTCGCCTTCCAGAGGAAGTGAATCAAAAAGAGTTTGTGGCCAGGGGAGAGGGGTCAGAGATGATCTTGCCCGCTCGCTTCCTGGCCCTGCAGTGGTACAGTTCATCAATGGAGGGAAGGTTGCAGCCAATAATCTTCTCTGCTGATCGAACGATTCGCTGCAGCTCCAGGCGTCGTGCTTGGGTGCTGAGCCAAACCAGACCATGATGGAGAAAGGTGAGAACAGACTCTACGATGGCCGTGTAGAATTGGACCATCATTGCCTGTGGCAGATTGTGTTTCCTCAGCTGCCGCAGGAAGTACATCCTCTGTTGTGCCTTTTTGACTGTGGAGTCGATGGTAGCCCCCCACTTAAGGTCCTTGGAGATGATGGTTCCCAGGAACTTAAAAGACTCCACAGATGTGACTGTGGTGTTGTTGATGGTGAGTGGGATGAGGGGAGGGGGAGCTCTCCTAAAGTCTACAATCAATTCCACTGTCTTACGAGCATTGAGCTCTAGGTTGTTGCGACGGCACCAGGACGCCAGCTGTGTCACTTCCTGTCTGTAGGCAGCTTCCTCCCCATCCTGGATCAGTCCAATCAGGGTTGTGTCGTCCGCAAACGTTGTGTCATTAGAGCACATGGTATTGGGGGTAGAGTGCTGACATGGATAGAAAATTGGTTGGCAGACAGGAAACAAAGAGTAGGGATTAACGTGTCCCTTTCAGAATGGCAGGCAGTGACGAGTTGGGTACGGCAAGGCGCGGTGCTGGGACCGCAGCTATTTACAATATATATTAATGATTTAGATGAAGGGATTAAAAGTAATATTACCAAATTTGCAGATGACACAAAGCTGGGTGGCAGTGTGAACTGTGAGGAGGATGCTATGAGGATGCAGGGTGACTTGGACAGGTTGGGTGAGTGGGCAGATGCATGGTAGAGGCAGTTTAATGTGGATAAATGTGAGGTTATCCACTTTGGTGGCAAAAACAGGAAGGCAGATTATTATCTAAATGGTGTCATGTTGGGAAAAGGGGAAGTACAACGGGATCTGGGGGTCCTTGTTCATCAGTCAGTGAAAGTAAGCATGCAGGTACAGCAGGCAGTGAAGTAAGCGAATGGCATACTGGCCTTCATAACAAGAGGAGTTGAGTATAGGAGCAAAGAGGTCCTTCTGCAGTTGTACAGGGTCCTCGTGAGACCACACCTGGTGTATTGTGTGCAGTTTTGCTCTCCAAATTTGTGGAAGGACATTCTTGCTATTGAGGGAGTGCAGCGTAGGTTCACAAGGTTAATTCCCGGGATGGCGGGACTGTCATATGTTGATAGAATGGAGCGGCTGGGCTTGTATACTCTGGAATTTAGGATAAGAGGGGATCTTATTGAAACATATAAGATTATTACGGGTTTGGACACGCTAGAGGCAGGAAAAATGCTCCCGATGTTGGGGGAGTCCAGAACCAGGGGCCACAGTTTAAGAATAAGGGATAAGAACGGAGATTAGGAAACACTTTTTCTCACAGAGAGTTGTGAGTCTGTGGAATTCTCTGCCTCAGAGGGCGATGGAGGCCAGTTCTCTGGATGCTTTCAAGAGGGAGTTAGACAGAGCTCTTAAAGATAGCAGAGTCAAGGGATATGGGGAGAAGGCAGGAACGGGGTACTGATTGTGGATGATCAGCCTTGATCACATTGAATGGTGGTGCTGGCTCGAAGTGCCGAATGGCCTACTCCTGCATCTATTGTCTATTGTCTATTGTCTAAATGATTCCACACAAAGAGGAATTGGTATCAGGAATGAGCTGCTGGAAGAGGTGGCGGCAGGAACAGTAACAGGTGCAGGACCAGTGACAACATTTAAGAGATGTTGACAGCTTGACATATCTCAACAGAGCAAGACATAGAGAAATAAGGAATTTATCCTGACATGTGGGATTTTGTACAGGCAGGTACTAGTATACTTGTACAATTAACTAGTAATTTCCAGACACAAGCAACTGCAGATGCTGGAATCTTGGGTAAATCTTGGGTCACCTCTTTGTCTCCTTTTTATCTCTGGCCTTTGTGCACCCGTCTGCCAATCAAACCCCCTCAGCTATATGCACCCATCACTCGCCAGGCTTAATCCCACCTCCACCTCTCTTCCAGCTTTCTCCCCCACCCTGTTATAATCAGTCTGAAGAAGGGTCCTGACCAGAAATGTCACCTATTCATGTTCTCCAGAGATGTGAGTTACTCCAGCACCTTGTGGTTTGCACAAGACCACTTATGTTCTTGATAAATGGAAAACCAGCTGGAAGAATCAGAGGTCTGCTCTTGTCCATAATACATATAGATAGGAGATATGAGATTGGAAATTGGAGGTAGGAGATTGCTGAAAGCAGCCAGTTCTTGGTGTCCTAACTAGTCATTTCCTTTGGTTCATTCTCACTTGACACCTGGTTTCCTAATATTTCTGGTAGGCGTTGTGTTTATTTCCTTTCTTTTTTTGGTGGAACTGAAGAACTTCTCGGAGTCCATTGGTATTGTTATGTATTGTGTTGCTTTGAGGTCTATCTTCCAGATAAAGAACAGAAACAGCACTTTGTGTCGTAGTTCTATTTTACTAGTACAGTGTTCTACAGGCTTCTCATTCTGTTCACACTATTCAGATCACATGACTTCACTTTGTCATGCACTTAATTTGCATGTTTCAATTATAACAATGTTACAGGTATGTGCAATATCTTTCATATTCTCTCCTCCTCTTTTAAAATAAATTCCTTGGTCAATGTGAGTTCCTCCCAGTCTCCGGGCCTAGCTATTTCTGGTCGTTATTCAAGGACAAAGGAGATGCCTGGACAGATCTATATATTGGTATCCAGATGATGATTGGGTTAATGTATGATGAGCATTTGATGGTTCTGGGCCTGTACTCGCTGGAGTTTAGAAGGATGAGGGTGGAATCTCATTAAAACTTACCGAATAGTGAAAGGCATAGCCTCGGAATAAAACGATGTACCTTTAGAAAGCTGGAGAATGAGGTTGAGAGTGAAAGATAGATCAGCAAATGATTGAATGGCGGAGTAGACTGGATGGATCGAATGGCCTAATTCTCCTCCTGTGTCTTATAAACTTGTTCATAAGTTGAATATCTTGCTATCATCCCAATGCCAATTATGGAACAGATCCAAGCACCTTCTTAATTTCTCATGTCAGGCAGATACAGACGGTTTGTTCCTATTGGGATGTTGTACCATAAAAAAAGTTTTTTTGTGAGTTATTTCTTTGAAACTAGAGAGCCATTAGCACTCTAGTTTCAGATTGAACTAGCTTAAACTAGCTCAGATTAAACAAACTCAATGTAAAATGCTTTGCTAAGGTCCTCATTACAATGGTAAGGGGGGGGTACAGCGAGCCCTGGGTGTCCTTGTACACCGGTCACTGAAAGTTGGCGTGCAGGTACAGCAGGCAGTGAAGAAAGCTAATGGAATGTTGGCCTTCATAACAAGAGGATTTCAGTATAGGAGTAAAGAGGTTCTTCTGCAGTTGTATAGGGCTCTGGTGAGACCACATCTGGAGTATTGTGTACAGTTTTGGTCTCCTAATTTGAGGAAGGACATCCTTGTGATTGAGGCAGTGCAGCGTAGGTTCACGAGATTGATCCCTGGGATGGCGGGACTGTCATATGAGGAAAGATTGAAAAGACTAGGCTTGTATTCACTGGAGTTTAGAAGGATGAGGGGATACTTATAGAAACATATAAAATTATAAAAGGACTGGACAAGCTAGAGGCAGGAAAAATGTTCCCAATGTTCGGCCAATCCAGAACCAGGAGCCACAGTCTTAGAATAAAGGGGAGGTCATTTAAGACTGAGGTGAGAAAAAACTTTTTCACCCAGAGAGTTGTGAATTTATGGAATTCCCTGCCACAGAGGGCAGTGGAGGCCAAATAACGGGATGGATTTAAGAGAGAGTTAGATAGAGCTCTAGGGGCTAGTGGAGTCCAGGGATATGGGGAGAAGGCAGGCATGGGTTATTGATAGGGGACGATCAGAAATGATCACAATGAATGGCTGTGCTGGCTCGAAGGGCCGAATGGCCTCCTCCTGCACCTATTTTCTATGTAATGATTATTTACAATACAATACAATACAATACCGTTTATTGTCATTTGAACCTAAGTTCAAACAAAATTTTGTTTCTGCAGTCATACGAACAAGAAAAAAACCAAGACACACATTTAACACAATTTACACAAACATCCATCACAATGAATCTCCAAACACCTCCTCACTGTGATGGAAGGCAAAGTCTTGTCTCTCCCCTGTACTTTATTCTTCTCCCGATGTTAATGCCCCCGGCGGGCGATGGTAAGTCCCGCGGCCGTTAAAGCCGCGCTGGGTGATGTAAGGCCCGGCTCAGGGTCGTTTTTAACCCCCAGATTCAGGCGGGAGAAGTTGCCGTTGCAGGAGCTCTGAAAAGCGGTCTCCCACCAGGGACCCGCGAGCTCCCGATGTTACCGTCCACCGGGCCAGCGGCTGGAGCCTCCAAATCTCCGAAGTCGGGTCACAGCTGCTCGTCACCACAGCTCTCCACGCTCCGAAGCCGGCCAGCTCCACAATGGTGAGTCCGCAGGCTCTGCGACTGGAGCCCCAGGTCGATTCTGGTTGGAGGCCGCACCACGGTGCTAGGCCCCAACGACAACGGATACCCGACAGGGAAACTTTTCTACCATCGGCTCCTTCAGTTACTTTATCCCATCAGGAACCCTTCACATTCCAGTCTTCTTGTCGGTTGTGTCGGAAGGAACTGCCGATGCTGGTTTGCACAGAGGATAGATACAAAATGCTGGAGTAACCCAGCAGGACAGGCAGCATCTCTGGAGAGAAGGAATGGGTGATGTTTGGAGTCGAGACCCTTCTTCAGGCTGTGAGTCAGGGGAGAGGGAGACATAGAGGTTTGGAAGGGTAAGGTGTGAAAACAAGAGGTCAAGGAAAATGGAGAATGGATCATTGTTAGCTGTGGGGAAGCTGACAACAAGGCATACAATCAGTAAAATTTAATCAAGAAACTAGTCGGAGAACAATGATGGGGGAGGGATGGAGAGAGAGGGAAAGGAAGGGTTACTTGAAGTTAGAGAAATCAATATTCATACCTCTGGGGTGTAAGCTGCCCAAGGCGAAATATGAGATTGCAGCGTTTATTTTGTCATTAAAGCTTAAATAAATAAATGCTGAAAGTTCGAAGGATCTTGTAAAGGTGTTAGTGCATTTCTCTTGCTGTGTGTCTTTCAATCTTTGTTGCTCTTTTTGTGCATTTTCTCTTTTGCCTCCGATGATGGTGCTTCACATAGAGACTTCACATAACACCCCGGTCAGTGTGTGGATGGGGCGGGGAGTCTGGTGAACACTGCCTGATCCCAGCCACGGGATCAGATCCTCTGGGACTGGGTGACAGACGGAGAGGTTTCAGATACAAGTCCCTGCCTTTTGGATATCTGTTGCATTTATCTGAGCCTCTCCCCTCCTTCCACCGCCCCCCCCCCTCCTGACTCCTCTGTAAGCCTCAAACCCACTCACTGGTAGATGCCCACATCATGTCTTTATCTCTTCAAAAGGACACAAAGTGCTGGAGTATCTCAGCAGGTCAGGCAGCATCTCTGGCGAACATCAATAGGTGACTTTTCGGGTCAGGACTTTTCTCCAGAGATGCTGCCTGACCTGCTGAGTTGCTCCAGCACTTTGTGCCTTTTTATTTTGTAAACCACCATCCACAGTTCCTTGTTTCTATGTCTTTTTCCCTGTTCTGCTTATCTCAGTGCCTCCTAGTCTGGATTATAGCATACTTTATATACATTTACTGTGCAGAACTCTCCAGTTTCACTCTCAGCTTTCAAGGGGCATTCTGATGTTACCTTCCTATGGAACAAATTACTCAGCAATCCAGTGGTTGCAATCAATCTGTGCTTTAATGTGAATACATTAATGGCACTTGAGTGGAGAGCTCTGATGGTAAACTACTTACTGAAATACGCTGCGTAATTTCCAGCAATTGAGTGGCATAAAGTGCAGTCATGTTGCAATAACTGGGAGAGCACTCAATCATTCATTCGTTCAACAATTATACATTTGCACTGCTCCATTCCAACAAGTAAATGTGTACTGGGCCCTTCCTTCATGGTGAAGTCGGTAGAGAAGATGCTGGTGAAAGGAGTGGCTGGAATGAAGCAAAGCAATGGACATAAGGTGAGAATTCAATGCAAAAGGCAACGTGACTTATCCAGTTCTCTGCGTTACTGAAGATAGACTGTGGAATTCTTTGCCACAGAAGGCTGTGGAGGCCAGGTCAATGGATATTTTTAAGGCAGAGATAGATAGGTTCTTGATCAGTACGGGTGTCAGGGGTTATGGGGAGAAGGCAGGAAAATGAGGTTAGGAGGGAGAGATAGATCACTCATGGTTGAATGGTGGAGTAGACTTGATGAGCCGAATGGCCTAATTCTGCTCCTATCACTTATGACACAAAGTGCTGGAGTAACTCAACGGGTCAGACAATATCTATGGAGAAAAGAAATAGGTGACATTTCGGGTCGGGACCATTCTTTCAGACTGAAGAAAGGTCCCGACCCACAAGGTCACCTATTCCTTTTCCTCCAGAGATGCTGCCTGATCCATTGAGTTACTCCAGCACTTTGTATCTACCTTTGGCATAAACCTGCATCTATCTCTCTTTGTTTCTACATCTGAATTACTAACTTGGATGAATGGAATAAACTGTATTTTGGATGAATGGAATAAATGGAATGAATGGAATGAATGGAATAAACTGTAAGGTGTGACTATTGGTACAAGGATCAGTTAATGTTTGCCTGGTGTTTATCCCCTGGGTATGTTTCTTTATCATTTGGCAGCATCCTGTTGAGTTACTCCAGCACTTTGTGTCTTTAAAAAAAAATCAGCATCTGCAGTTCCTTGTGTCTCTCTTTCCTTATCATTTAACTACTTTCTCCCGAGCATTGTCTCAGGTTGAGGCTGAGGCTGATCTTATAGAAGTGTGTGAAACCAAGAGGGTAATTGACGGAGTGAATGCACAGTCTTCTACCTGGAGTAGGGGAATCAAGAACCAGAGGACATAGGTTGAAGGTGAGACGGGAAAGATTTAATAGGAACCTGAGGGGCAACCTTTCCACAAAGAGGGTGGTGGGCATACGGAACAAGCTGCCGGAGGAGGTGGTTGAGGCAGGTATTGCAACAGCATTTAAACATTTGGACAAGTACATGGAGAGGAAAGTTTTAGAGGGATAATAGACCAAGTGCAGACCTGTTGGGTCTGCTTCCCCAACGCACCCGTTCCCTACCTCTAGCTCCCATGGGAGGCGCTGTCCTCCAACTCAAGCCATTCCCAAATGTAAGATTCCAGCACTTCCCTTGCCTCCCTCAGCAGTGATATTAAAAAAAATCCGATTGCACTTGCCCTCCCTGTTGCAATAGCAAATTGCCCTCCCCCTTCTAGTCTATCCATTGTGACATCATCGGTTCAAGCTGCCATTGTGACGTCATCAGCTGAAGCTAGTGTGTTTGAAATTAAAAAATGTCATCATTTGAAGCTGATCTGTTTGAAATTCAAGGTAATTAATCAGTAATGTTGAGAAATAAAGCATAAAAGTGTTCAGTGAAAGTGATCTCTGCCTCGAGGTGAAAAATGTGAATCAGAATATGTAAAAATCTTGTGAAAGTTGTCATTTTTAAAGCTTTAAATCGCGAATAATGTATGAAATATATGATGAAATCTTCACTGAGGCTTTTCACTGCTAGCTGAGCCATTGTGACGTCATCATTTGAAGCTGGTGTTTTTAATTTCAAAGACTTTTGACAATCAGTATTGAGGAGAATAAGTTGAGAAATAAAGCATGAAATGTTCAGATAAGGTGTTCCCGGCCTCGACGGAGTAAATGTCAACCGGAATATGTATAAATGTAATCGTTACCACGTAGTGTTTTTTGCGAAGATGTAAGACAACCACATATACACCGACATATACACACTAACAAGATCAGAGTTTTAATAAGTACTAGACCAAGTGCAGACCCATTGGGTTTGCTCCCCCCAATGCAATATTCCAACATTCACCCGTTCCCCCGTTGGGTCCCTGTCACACGGGAGACCTGGTCCCCCAACGCAACCCGTTCCCCAATGCAACATTGCACCACTAACCTATAGCCCCCAAGGGAGGCGTGGTCCCCCACTCAACCTGTTGCCGAACATAAGATTCCAGCACTCCTCTGCCTCCCCCAGCACTGGACTTGAAAACAAAATCCCAATTGCACTTCCTCAATTGCAATATTAATTAACCCTCCCCCTCCTGTCCTGCCAGGAGCTATGATGGCAACATTGTTGTAAGTGTCAGGTGCACTTGCTGTGATATCCCATTGAGGTGAAAAGTTCAGAGTGTTCCTGTCTTACAACGTTGTATCGAAGTGTGTTGGAAGCTGTGAGGAATGATTTTTACAAGTAAAAATCTTGTGCAAGTTGGCATTTATTAAAGCTTTAATCGCAAATAACTTGTGAAATTTAGGATAAAATCTTAAATGAACCTGATCTCTGCCTGGACGTGAAAAATGTCAACCAAAATATGTAAAAATGTTTCGTTACCGCGTAGTTTTTTCGCGAAGATGTAAAGACATCCACATATACACAGACACGTACAAGATCAGAGTTTTAATAAGTATATGAATGATGTGTGATGCGGGCAAGTGGGATTAGTGTAGATGGGATATCATGGATGAGTTGGGCCAAAATGTGCATTTTTTGCACAAACTAATGTCTAACCTGTTATTAAAAAGACAATGGAACAGAAAATCTCCTTAAAAAATGATCAGAGCAAAATATCAGGCATTGCCTTGGAGCTTTTTCAGTGCAATTCTCAGTTGATAGGGCCCACTGTTTCATGATCAGGTCTGTCAGTAGAATGCTATTTAAGCATTCACAGGGTGTGAGCATTGCTGCAAGCTCACAGCTCCTGCCCATCCCCACTCGCCGAGACTCCACTAAATCTTTGGACCTATTGTAAATGGCATCAAAATATGCTGATTCATGCGCGTGTTATCTATGCAAGAAGGAACTTGACTGTGCAGTGCAGACGTAACAATAAAGCACAATTGAAACAGTTATTGCCCAACTACGCTCATTGGGTACACATGTTACTGTCCCATCCCTGGGAGGCTCCATGGAGGAGAACGAAGAAAGACCAGCAGACAACTGCAAAGAAAGACCATCTCCACTCATTGCATCCACATAACTTCATAAGTTCATGTGATAGGAGCAGAATTAGGCCATGTCAGCCCATCAAGTCTATGCCATTCAATCATGACTGATCTATCCCACCCTCTCAACCCCATTCTCCTGTCTTCCTCCCCATAACCCCTGACACCTGTACTAATCAAGAATCTATCCATCTCTGCCTTAAAAATACCCATTGACTTGACCTCCGCAGCTCTCTGTGGCAAAGAATTCCGCAGATTCTCTACCCTCTGACTAAAGAAATTTCTCCTTATCTCCTTCCTAAAGGAACATCCTTTAATTCTGAGGCTATACCCTCTGGTCCTAGACGCTCCCACGTGGAAATATCCTCTCCACATCCACTCTATCCAGGCCTTTCACTATTGCCCAACCCCACATGCTGAGAGTCCACCAGTTATTGCCCATCTCCACTCACTAATGGGAAGTTGCTTCCTTGAACTGTTGAAGTATTCACAGTGAAGGTGGTTGGGAGAGGAGTGCGGAGGTGGTGGATTTTCAACGTCGCAGGTTCTCTACATGGTAGAGATCCCCACTTTAGGTTCCATCCAAACCAATGTCAAGTCAATGGTAAGCATGGCAGTGTTGCTGGAGGAAATTGGAGGCACAATGACCCTGGGAGACTTTGGGTTCATAGAAACATAGAAAAGAGGTGCAGGACGAGGCCATTTGCCCTTCGAGCCAGCACCACCAGTCATTGTGATCGTGGCTGATCATCCACAATCAGTAACCCGTGCCTGCCTTCTCCCCATATCCCTTGATTCTGCTAGCCCCTAGAGCTCTATCTAACTGTCTTTTAAATTGATCCAGTGAATTGGCCTCTACTGCCTTCTGTGCAGAGAATTCCACAAATTCACAAGTCTCTCGGTGAAAACGTTTTCCTCAACTCAGTTTTAAATGGCCTCCCCCTTTATTCTTAGACTGTGGCCCCTGGTTCTGGACTCCCCCAACATTGGGAACATTTTTTTCTGCATCTAGCTGTCCAGTCCTTTATAAAAGGACTGGACATATTTATACGTATTATAATTGTATCCGTTTCTATGAGATCCCCTCTCGTTCTTCTAAATTCGAGTGAATACTGGATTTCAAAAAGTAGTGAGTCGTTGGGCATGGTTTAGGTTTGGATTGTCTGTGATCAGGTCACATTATGATCGTGCTTCATCTTTATAGCGGAGGATGGGAATGATGGAGGGAAGTGAATGTTTAATAATGTGAATGGATGTAGTAGAATAAGCAGGCAAATCCATCAGTTCCTTGCTTTGCAGTAAGTGTGGTAGAAATGGTTATGTCGCACAGGGTAATTTATTGCACTGAAGTAACCTAAACAAATACTTCAAGTTAATTAGAGCATAGAACAGTACAGCACAGGAGCAGGCCCTTCGGCCCACAATGTCTGTGCCGAACATGATGCCTAGTTAAACATCTCCTCTGCCTGTACACGATCCCTCTATTCCCTGCACTTCCATGTGCCTATCTAAAAGTGTTCTAAATGCCATTATCATACCTGGCTGCACCACCACCCGTCGCAATGTGTTCCAGGCCCCCACTACTCTGTGTAACAAAAATACTTGCCCTGCACATCTCCATTAAACTTTCCCCCTCTCACCTTATAACTATGCTCTCTTTTGTGGGACATTTCCACCCTGAGAAAAAGGATGTGACTGTCTACCCTAGACTGTGCCTGTCATAATTTTACATACTTCTATCAAGTCTCCCACTTCCGTTCCAGAGAAAACAATCCAAGGCTATCATACCTCTCCCTGCAGCTAAAAACCTTCTAATCCAGGCAGCATTCTGGTAAACCTCCTCTGCTCGCTCTCCAAAGCCTCCAAATCGTTCCTGTAATGGGGCGACCAGAACTGCACGTAATACTCCAAATGAGCCCTAACCAATGTCCAATAGTTAACCTGGGCCTGCACTTCATCCTCCAGCACTCCAGGGGACCTATGCGAGGATTTTGTTTGTTGATTTTAGCTCTGCATTCAACACCATTGTGCCAGAGCTACTACACTCCAAACTTTCCGAGTTGACTGTGCCTGAACCCCTCTGTCGGTGGATACCAGCTTCCTGACAGACAGGAAGCAGCATGTGAGGCTGGGAAAGCACATCTCAGACCCGCAAACCCTCAGCATAGGAGCACCGCAAGGCTGCGTACTCTCCCCTCTACTCTCTCTACACCAACGACTGCACCTCCACTGACTCCTCTGTCAAGCTTCTCAAGTTTGCGGATGACACAACCCTGATTGAACTGATCCAGGATGGGGAGGAATCTGCCTACAGACAGGAAGTGTCACAGCTGGCGTCCTGGTGCCGTAGCAACAACCTAGAGTTCAATTCTCTTAAGACAGTGGAATTGATTGTAGACTTTAGGAGAGCTCCCCCTCCCCTCACCCCACTCACCATCAACAACACCACAGTCACATCTGTGGAGTCTTTTAAGTTCCTGGGAACCATCATCTCCAAGGACCTTAAGTGGGGGGCTACCATCGACTCCACAGTCAAAAGGGCACAATAGAGGAAGTACTTCCTGCGGCAGCTGAGGAAGCACAATCTGCCACAGGCAATGATGGTCCAATTCTACACGGCCATCGTAGAGTCTGTCCTCACCTTCTCCATCATGGTCTGGTTTGGCTCAGCCACCAAGCACGACATCCGGTGGCTGCAGCAAATCGTCCGATCAGCTGAGAAGATTATTGGCTTCAACCTTCCCTCCAATGACGAACTGTACACTGCAAGGGCCAGGAAGCGAGCGGGCAAGATCATCTCTGACCCCTCTCACCCTGGCCACAGACTCTTTGAATCACTTCCCTCTGGAAGGCGACTCCGGACTGTCAAAGCTGCCACAGCCAGACATAAAAACAGCTTTTTTCCACAAGAAGTGGCTCTACTCAACAGCCAAAAATCTGTAGCCTCCTTTTGCTCTGGTATTTCATTTAATTCACATGCTTAATCAATAATGTTTTATTATTAATGTTTAATGTTTTATGTATCATTCCTAACTGTCACTGTATGTCATGTTGTCACTTGTGGGCGGAGCACCAAGGCAAATTCCTTGTATGTGAATACTCGGCCAATAAACGTATTCATTCATTCTTATTCATTCATTCATTCATTCATTCATATAGAGCTGCATCATGACTTCCCGACTCTTACATTCAATGCCTCTAGCAATGAAGGCAAGTATACCATATATCCTCTTCACCTCCCTATTTACCTGTGCTGCCACCTGCAGTGAGCTATGAACTTGGACTCCAAAGTCCCTCTGTACATCAATACAGTTAAGGGTCTTGCCATTACCTGAGCACATTCAACCTCTCAAAGTCCAACACCTCACACTTGCTCCGGTTAAACTCCATCTGTCATTTCTCTGCCCATTTCTGCAGCTGATCTATATCCTGCTACGTATATCTTCTGACAGCCTTACTCACTGTCCGCAACTCCTCCAATTTTGGTGCCGTCAGCAAACTTACTTATCAACCCCTCCACGTTAATGTCGAGATTATTTACAGTACATATATACCATAAACAGCAGACGTCCCAGCACAGATCCCTGCGGAACTCCACTGGTCACAGGCCTGCAGCCTGAATATCTACCTTTCACCAAAACGACAAACTGGTGTCTTCTATGAGTATGCCAGTTCTGAATCCATATGACCAAGTCATAGTGAATCTCATGCATCTTAATATTCTGGGTCAGCCTTCTATGAGAGACCTTATCAAAAGCCTTACTAAATTCCATGTATATAACACCTTAATGTTCTTCAAGAGCCTCAACATCACCTCCTTTTCAATCTCAAACTGCCCCGGCATATTTGTATTCTCCACACTGATATTGCTGTCCTCCAAGACCTTCTCCTCGGTGAATACAGATATAAAGTACTCATTGAGTATGTCACCTACATCCTCTGACTCCAATGTTTAAGAAGGAACTGCAGATGCTGGAATATTGAAGGTAGACAAAAATGCTGGAGAAACTCAGCGGGTGAGGCAGAATCCATGGAGCGAAGGAAACAGGCGACCTTTCAGGTTGACTCCAAGCTTCCTTTATCTCTGTGGTTCTATCTTCTCCCTGATTAGCCTCTTATTTTGAACGTATGTTTAAAAAGCCTTAGAATTTCCCTTAATCTGTCTCTCCAATGACATTTCATTGCCCCTTCCAGCTTTCTTGAATGATGTCCTATATATTCCTCAGACGCCCGGTGTAATGCCATCTTCTTAAACCTGGCATATGCTCCCTTTGTCTTCCTGACCAATCTTACAACATCTTAGGTCATCCATGATTCCCTCACCCTGCTACCCTTATCCCTCCTCCTTACTGGAACATGCTGATTATGTACTTCCATAAACTAGCCTTTAAAACGGCTCCCACATGTCAGCAGTGAACCTGCCCAATAACAACTACTCCCAATCTACCCTCCCAAGCTCCTGACTAATGACATTGTAATCTGCCTTGCCCCAAATAAGTACCTTCCCCCAACATCCAGACCTGCCCCACGTGATCACAGGGAGAACGTACAAACTCCGTACAGACAGCATCCGTAGTCAGGATCGAACCATGGTCTCTGGCGCGGTAATGCAGCAACTCTATTGCTGAGCCACCGTGTGACTTAAAGAAGTATATATTAATCTAGGTTTTCAGAATCTACTTGGACGATATTGTGATTGAACAATGTTCCCAATGTTGGGCGAGTCCAGAACCAGGGGCCACAGTCTTAGAATAAAGGGGAGGTCATTTAAGACTGAGGTGAGAAAAAACTTTTTCACCCAGAGAGTTGTGAATTTATGGAATTCCCTGCCACAGAGGGCAGTGGAGGCTAAATCACTGGATGGATTTAAGAGAGAGTTAGATAGAGCTCTAGGGGCTCTAGGAGCTAGTGGAGTCAAGGGATATGGGGAGAAGGCAGGCACGGGTTATTGATAGGGGACGATCAGCCATGATCACAATGAATGGCGGTGCTGGCTCGAAGGGCCGAATGGCCTCCTCCTGCACCTATTTTCTATGTTTCTATGTAACCTCCAGTGGAGGTAAGAGATTACAGAGCACAGTTTCAGAGAAGGTTAATTAAGTTATTTCTCATGTCTTGCCGAATATTTATCTCCCATGCTAATACGGCCCCATGAGGTCATTTTAGTGTGGGATAATTTGCTGTGCAGAAATTAATTATTCATTAACTAATTTGTGTATAGTTTTTATTACTGGGGAGCACGCAAACAAAACTTTTTGACTGTAGGACCGAACTGCAGATGCTGGTTTAAACCGAAGATAGACACAAAAAGCTGGAGTAACTCAGCGGGTCAGACAGCATCTCTGGAGAAAAGGATAGGTGACGTTTCGGGTCGACACCCTGATTCAGACTGAGAGTCAGGGAAAAGGGAAACATCTCTTGGTACACATGACAACAATAATGAACTAAACTAACGCTAAAATGAAATAAGACATTCAACGATTATGAACTGTTCTGTATAAAATGAAGTCATTTTTGTTCATATTCTGGGAGGACATTTTCCTGAGCCATACAATGGGGTGAGTAAAAAAGTGCTGGAGTAACTCAGTGAGTCAGGCAGCATCGCTGAAGAACTTGGATAGCTGACGTTATGGGTCGGGATCCTTCTTCAGACTGATTGTGGTGGGGGGGGGAGGAAGCTGGAAGAGAGGTGGGAGCAGGATAATGTCTGGCAAGTGATGGGTGGATTCGAGGGAAGTGGGCAAGTTCATTGTACAATGTTTACAGGAGGGACACACGGATACATATTTTGGGCTGAATCTCTTCAATTCATCTCCCAGTGTGTAGAGTTTTGCAGCGAGTTTTACTCGGTAGCATTACTTTGGGCGTGTTGCAATGTATTTTTAATGGGTACAGTACAGGTATAGTGCACCACACAGTATGTGTACAGTGGCTGTTTAGTTTAGATATATATACATACATATGTACATACATACATGCATGCGTACATACACACACACATGTATATATATATATAGATACAGATATACCGCAGATAGATAGATAGTTTAGAGATTTACAATTTTACCAAAGCCAATTAACCTACAAACCTGTATGTCTTTGGAGTGTGGGAGGAAACCGGAGATCCCGGAGAAACCTAGGCAGGGTGAACGTACAAACTCCGTACTGACAGCACCCGTATTCAGGATTGAACCCGGGTTTCTAGCTCTGTAAGGCAGCAACTCTACCGCTGCGCCAGCGTGCTGCCCCAATGGGTGAGAGATGGGGTAGATCATGTATTTTTGGTATCATGCTATATGATTTTGATTAGCTTGTACTGCATTGCTCCCATTTCAAATGCCACCTGTGCATGAAATATTTACAAGTATATATTAATGTATAAAAAGCTCACATTAGTGTCGGTGCTAATGAATTAATTTTACAGTGTTGTATTTTCCATTTCTTTATTCTGGGAATGACGCAGTTTCACTCCATTAGAAGGTGTATTTGTATGCTGCTCAAACTGAAGTGGCATTCAGTTGAGAAACTAAAGAAGGGATTGTGTTTTCAAGTGTAAAGATTACTTTTCCTATTAAGTTGGTTGCATTGCTGAATTATTTGTTGAAACAAAATAAATAGCTCTTTGTGAAATCTCTTCAGTAAGGAAACTCTCTGATTAGCTTGATCACTTGTGCGTGAAAATAAGGAGTCTTTAGACTTTCAGAGTGTCCTAAATACACCAGTGTTATGCATTATGTTGCTTTGTGGCACCCATTCGTCAAATTTTACAAGGATGTTGCCAGGACTAGAGGGTCTCAGCTATAGGCCTATAGAGGTTGAGTAGGCTGACACTATTCATTGGAGTGCAGGAGGATAAGGGGTGATCTTATAGAGGTGTATAAGATCATCAGAGGAATAAATTGGGTAGATGCACTGAGTCTCTTGCCCTGAGTAGGTGAATCGAGGAAAGAGGACAAAGGTTTCAGGTGAAGGGGAAAATATTTAATAGGAATCTGAGGGGTAACTTTTTCACACAAAGGGTGGTAGTGTGTGTAACAAGCTGGCAGAGGAGGTAGTTGAGGCAGAGACTATCCCAACATTTAAGAAACAGTTAGGCAGGCACATGGATAGGACAGGTTTGGAGGGATATGGACCAAATGCTGGCAGATGGGACCAGTGTAGCTGGGACATGTTTGGGCAAGTTGGGCCGAAGGGCCTGAGTCCACATTGTATCACTGTGTGGAAACTATGACTCTAAATCGTTCAGCTTCTTTTACAGTGGAGAAGTGCTATTATTGTCATTATAGAAACAACCCACGTGAGATAGAAGCACTAGATTCCTCTAGTGTTTGTGGCCAAGACATTTGGGAAGATCCATTCAAAAAGAATAAATTGAAGAGAGAGCAGTGTTGAATGTCGGCCGATATGCACAGTCAAGTTGAATGAAAGATGCAAGGTGGAAACAGCCCCTTTGGCCCACCGTCCACGCCGACCATCTAGAATTACCCGGTTCACTCTAGTTCTATGTTGTCCCCACACACTTGGGGCAATTCACAGAGGCCAATTAACCTACAACCCCGCACTTCTTCGAGATGTGGGAGGGAACCGGAACACCCGGAGGAAACCCACGCGGTCACAGGGAGAACGTGCAAACTCCACACAGACCGCATCCATGGTCTGGATCATACCTGGGTCTCTGGTGCTGTGAGGCAGCAGCTCTACCAGCATTGTGCTGCTGTAGGTTTTTAATGATCTCCCCCACCCTGATCACATTAAAAAATATACATGTAGGAAGGCACTGCGGATGCTGGTTTACACTGAAGGTAGACACAAATGCTGGAGTAACTCAGCGGGACAGGCAGCATCTCTGGAGAAAAAGAATGGGTGACGTTTCGGGTCGAGACCCTTCTTCTTCGGGTTTCGACCCGAAACGTCACCCATTCCTTCCCCTAGAAAAAATATCTTATACAGGTTAGAAAGTGAGGTGTATTCACACTTTTAATGGCCTCCATCCTCCTTTTATAAATCTACATTTTTTAAATTTCTGCCTTTATAGTTTTAATTGTAGTTCCCTATTTTATTTTGTAAGAGTAATTTATCACCACGAGATACTTAGTGTCAGGCTGCATTGGAATTTTGGAGCTGACGAGATGTCATTCCTTTTGGCACGGTTTTTTTGGTATCAAAATAATTAATTTAATTATAATTATGATCACGAAACAAAACAAACCCGTGGTGACACACCCACCACCATATTACCAAATCACCAAATTATCTAGACACTAAATTTTCAAACAACAATGTTACAATCCTTACAAATATACGAAATAATTACTATACAACTATGTCCCTCTCTAACACCACCCCGGGCGCGGACGTAACCCCGGAAAAGGGGCAAGCACCTGGATCAGGCAAAGCCCTCTTCCACCTGGCGTCCTGACTCACGGATGGCCAGCTTGGCCAGGCCGAGGAGCAACACAACCAGGACATCTTAGGCCCTACCCATTCCCTAGATCCCATCACTAGTCCTCCGGCCGCCCCTCCCCCTACAACTCTAGGTGGAGTGGCGTTGCGCCTTGCCACATTTTGGCACCGCTGGCAATGCCGGTTTGAAGCGCTGAATGCTCTGCTGTTGGGGAATAATGAACATTAGTTCTGTAAATTACTCGATTTCAGTGTGGAATAGTTGTTAATGGAACTTTGATGAATGGATTACAGAAGTGACATCTCAGTAATGTCAGCCATTACATTAATTTTATACACTGCCTCAGTGTAAGCAGGTTTAGTCAATTTCGCAGGATTTAATGGCACGGCCACAGGCTATTTTGCCTGTCAATAACATTTTACAGTGTGGGAACAACTTAATCTGATTTCATTTTCCTGCAGGACTCTTACAGCCTTGAATATTCTGTTCAAATAACAATGTCATTCCCTTTTCAAGAAATGTATTTATTTCTGTTTCGTTCAATATCTGCAACTGAAATTTCAATTTCAAAGCATCCTTTCCCAATATAGAATGCTTATCTATTATCCTGGTGTCGGGTTTAAAATGTATTCTACATGGAACCATGCTTGTTTATTTTGTAAGTATCTCTCGGTCCTAGTACAGTCAAATGGACAAAACAAAATCCTTTTTAATATTGAAGGTTGGCAGAGGGGACATTAGAATGTCACTACTTCACAAACGTCACACAGTGAGTGACCTTTGTCTGTTCCAATCTGACATTTAAAGCACCCTTGAGGACAGACATTTGAGATTAACATTTATATCTCCTTATGCCGAGGAGATGCTGACTAGTTTACTTTAGAGATACAGCGAAGAAACGGGCCCTTCAGCCCACCGAGTCCACGCCGATCAGAAACCCTGCATACACACCATCCTACACACACTAGGGTCAATTTACAATTTTACAGAAGCTAATTAACCTACAAAACCTGTACATCTTTGGAACGTGGGAGGAAGCCGGAGCTCCAGGAGAAAACCCATGCAGGTCACGGGGAGAACGTACAGACAGCACCCGTAGTCAGGATCGAACCCGGATCTCTGGCGCTGTAAGGCAGCAGCTCTACCGCTGCGCCACAGTGCCACCCTTATGGACAAGGAAGGTTCCACATAAGGTGTGTGGAACATGCTGAGTTGATGGCAGGTGAGCAGATGTTACACTATTGGGTGAGGAGACACATTTCCTTGCTGCTGCTTCCTTTTGCGGAATATGCTGCTGTTCGGTAAGGATAAATTTAAGCTAACTACAATTTGTTCCTACTGGAAAAGATGGCTAAATTTGACGATCAATTAATTGGGTGTATGCACCGATTCTTTTACCCAGGGTAAGGGAATCAAGAACCAGAGGATATACAGTAGGTTTCAGAGGATAAAGAGCAAGATTTAATACAACCCTAAGAGGTTTAAGGTGAAGGGGAAAGATTTTATAGGAATCTGAGAGGTGATTTTCTCACAAAGGGTGTATGGAACGAGTTGCCAGAGGAGGTAGTTGATGCAGGTACTGTAACAACATTTAAAATACATTCGGACAGGTATAGGGATAGGGCCAAATGTGGGTAGATGGGACTGGCGTAGATGGGGTATCTTGGTCGGCATGGGCTAGTTGTTCTGAAGCGCCTGTTTCCATGATGTATGACTTTATGACTAATCGACATGCCATATGGATATGGCAAAGAGACATCACCTGGAGATGAAGATTGGATTTGTTTTATAGTCATAGAGTGATACAGTGTGGAATCAGACCCTTCGGCCCAACTTGCCCACACCGACCAACATGCTCCATCTACAATAGTCCCACCTGCCTGCATTTGGCCAATATCCCTCTAAACCTGTCCTGTTCCTGAACCTGTCTAATTGTTTCTTAAACGTTGCATTAGACCCTGCCTCAATTACCTCCTCCGGCAGCTCATTCCACACACCCATCACCTATTGTGTGAAAAGGTTACCCCTCAGATTCGTAGTAAATCTTTTTCCATTCATTTTAAACCGATGTCCTCTGATTCTCGATTCCCCTACTCTGGGCAAGAGACTCTGTGCGTCTGCCCGATCTATTCTTCTCATGATTTTATACACATCTATAAGATCAACCCTCATCCTCCTGCGCTCCGAGGAATAGTCCCAGTCTGCTCAACCTCTCTCTATAGCTCAGATCCTCTAGTTCTGGCAACACCCTCATAAATCTCTCTGTACCCTTTCCAACTTGACAACGTCTTTCCTATAACATGGTGCCCAGAACTGAACACAATATTCTAAATCCGGTCTCACAGCATCTTATATAACTGCAACATTACCTCCCAACTTCTATACTCAATACTCTGACTGATGAAGGCCAATGGGCCAAAAGCCTTTTTGACCACCCTGTCTACCTGTGACACCACCTTCAATGAACTATGCACCTACATTGCTAGATCCATCTGCTCTACAACACTCCCCAGAGGCCCACCGTTCACTGTGTGAGTCCTGCCCATGTTAGACTTTCCAAAACGCAACGCCTCACATTTCTCTATATTAAATTCCATGAACTATTCCTCAGCCGACCTAGCCAATCGAGCAAGATCTTGCTGCAATTTGTGACATCCATCTTCACCATTTGAAATACCACCCACTTTTGTATCAAACTTTGTTGTGGCTGCTGAGGTGAAGTTGGGTAGGATGGTATGAAAGGCAATATCCATTCACCTGTGTCAATGTGCTCTTGTGATATCAGAGTAGCTAACAATTTGCAAAAACCATCGAGTCTTTAAAGAAAATTTCACCCATTCTGAAACTGGGCAGGACAAATGAACAAGTGTGGTGCCAACCAAATCTTACAACATATGGGCCCGATACCTCAAGCTTCAGGTCGTTCCAGGACTCCAAAGGCAACACTTTGACACTTGCATTCCGTCTCTTGGCAACACTCTGCTCCCATCTTCACATCTTCCTGAATTTCCCTGTAAAATGCAACCACTTTTCAGTGAAGCTAACCTGTAGAGGGACAATTCAAGTCACAGAGTCATACCGCACGGAAGCTGGCCCTTCCGACCAAGATGCTCCATCTAAGCTGGTCTCATTAGCCTTTGTTTGGCACATATCCCTCCCAACCTTTCCTATCTTTATTTTTAGACTTTAGAGATACAGTGCGGAAACAGGCCATTCTGCCCACCGAGTCCGCACCAACCAGCGATCACCCTGTGCACCAACACTATCCTGCACATTAGGGACAATTTTACAACTTACTGAACCCAGTTAACATTCAAACCTGTACGTCTTTGGAATGTGGGAGGAACCGGAGCACCCGGAGAAACCCACGCGGTCACGGGGAGAACGTAAAACTCCGTACAGACAGCACCTGTAGTCAGGATCGAATCTGGGTCTCTGGCGCTGTGAGGCAGCAACTCTAGCGCTGCGCCACCGTGCCCCCCAAAAATCCATGTATCTGTTCAAGTCAGCCCGCCCTCCCCAACCTCAAACTATCAGAAACCAGAAACACTGATCAGTTCATGGTTTGGTTATCTCTGCACTGGGTTATATTTTAAATAATCTTAAAGGTTTATGAATAAGGACTGCACTGTTTGGAGCAGTATTAGCTCCAATATGTCACTGACACTATTAAAGAGACTTCCCTGAGCTGACACCAGGTTTTGGAGATAGACAAAAATGCTGAAGAAACTCAGCGGGTGAGGCAGCATCTATGGAGCGAAGGAAATAGGCGACATTTTGGGTCGAGACTCTTCTTCAGCCTGATGTGAGGGTGGGGGGTGCGGGAACAAGAAAGGAAGAGGCGGAGACAGTGGGCTGAGGGAGAGCTGGGAAGGGGAGGAGAAAGCAGGGACTACCTGAAATTGGAGAAGTCAATGTCATAACGCTGGGGTGTAAACTGCCCAAGCGAAATATCTCCAGGTTTTGGAGATATCTGAGTGAAAAGCTTCCCAAACCTATCTGCTCACAAAAACTATTCTCTCCTAGTTACATCCGCGGAGGTTAGTTTGCTGCAGTCTTCAATCATTGCATTTTTATTATTTGAACATAGAACGTAAAACAGTGCAGCAACAGGTCCTTCAGCCCACAATGTCTGTGCCGAACATGATGCCAAGACCAGCACTTATCTATCTGCCTGTACGTAATAACCATCAGGCTATTAAACACAACAACAAATAAGCTCTGAACTGCAACAGGCTATTATTATTATTATTATTGCACAATATTTGTTATTTGTCGAGTATGTGTGCATGTGTATACACACACTGAACTTTTTTTCTTCTACCGTTATGTACCATGTTTACATATTCTGTTGTGCTGCAGCAAGTAAGAATTTCTTTGTCCTATCTGGCACATATGACAATAAAACTCTCTTGACTCTTGACTCTTGACTATATCCCTTCATTCCCTGCATGTCCATAGTCCTATCCAAAAGTCACTTAAATACCACTATCTCACTCAACATCTACCCCCTGGCAGTGTGTTCCAGGTACTCACCACCCTCTGTGCAAAAAAAAATTGACCTGCAGGTCTCTTTTAAATGTTGCTCCTCTCATCTGAAAGCTATGCCCTCTAATATTTGATATTTCCATCTTGGGTGAAAGGGTAGACAGTCAGAACCTATCTATACATCTTCAGGAGTATTTATTTTTGATCTGGAATAAATTAATTTGTTCTTTTTGCCCTCTAAAGCACCATTTTTGGGATTTGCCAGTTATTAGTTCATACGTCATAGGAGCAGAAGTAGGCCATTCGGCCCATCAAGTCTACTCCAACATTCAATCATGACTGATCTATCTTTCCCTCTCAACCCCATTCTCCCATCTTCTCCGCATAACCCCTGACACCCGCACCAATCAGGAAATTTGTCAATCTCCGCCTTGGAAATACCCAATGACTTGGCCTGCACAGCCGTCTGTGGCAATGAATTCCACAGATTCACCACATTCTGACTAAAGAAATTCCTCCTCATTTCCTTTCTAAAGGTACGTCAATTTATTCTGAGGCTGTGCCCAATGAATCCATGAAACTCCGAGCTGATCAATTCACTTGAAAATTTCAGGTAGCACTTGGGGGGGGGGGGGGGAGTCAACAACATGGAAGTGTATGCGTGCAGTTAAAACGGGAAAGAGAGTGCAGGAAAGGTCACGTTTAAACTACAGGGCAGGGGATGGGAAACAATGCAAGGAGACAGAGGGCCATAAAAGGAGTACAAAAGCAAAGGTAGTTGGGAGATAAGAAAAACAAACCTGAAAGCTTTGTGCCTAATGCGTAGAGCATTCGTAATAAGGTGGATGAATTGAATGTGCAGTTAGTAATTAAGGAATATGATATAGTTGGAATTACGAGACACAGCTCCAGGGTGACCAAGGCTGGGAGCTAAACATGCAGGGGTATTCGATATTCAGAAGGATAGACAGAAAGGAAGGGGAGGTGGGGTGGCATTGGTGGTTAAAGAGGAGATTAATGCGATAGCAAGGGGAGACATTAGCTTGGATGCTGTAGAACTGCGAAATAGCCACGGGTAGAAAACACTTGTTGGAGTGTATACAGACCACCAAGCAGCAGTAGGGAGGTTGGGGACAGCATCAAGCAGGAAATTAGGGATATGTGTAGCAAAGGTACAGCAGTTATCATGGGTGACTTTAATCTACATATAGATTGAGCCAACCAAATTGGTAGCAGCGCTGAGGAGGAGATTTTGCTGGAATGTATACGGGATGGGTTTTTAAACCAATATGTAGAAGAACTGACTAGAGAACAGGCCATCCTAGACTGGGTATTGTGGAATGTGGAAGGATCAGTTAGCGATCTTGTTGTGCAAAGCCCCTTGGGCACAGTGACTATAATATGTTGGAATTCTGCATTAGGATGGAGAGTGACACGGTTAATTCAGAGACTACGGTCCTGAACTTAAAGAAAGGAAAGTTTAAAGGTATGAGACGTGAATTGGCTTGGATAGACAGGCAAATCTTATATACTTAAAACTCTGATCTTGTGTGTGTGTGTGTGTGTGTGTGTGTGTGTGTGTGTGTGTGTGTGTGTGTGTGGTGTGTGTGTGTGTGTGTGTGTGTATGTGTGTGTGTGTGTGTGTGTGTGTGTGTGTGTGTGTGTGTGTGTGTGTGTGTGCATGTCTGTGTGTGTGTGCGTGTGTGTCTGTGTGTGTGTGTGTGTGTGTGTGTGTGTGTGTGTGTGTGTGTGTGTGTTGTGTCTGTGTGTGTGCGTGTGTGTCTGTGTGTGTGTTTGTGTGTGTCTGTGTGTGTGTGTGTGTGTGTGTGTCTGTGTGTGTGAGTGTGTGTGTGTGTGTCTGTGTGTGTGTGTGTGTCTGTGTGTGTGTGTGTGTGTCTGTGTGTGTGTGTGTGTCTGTGCGTGTCTGTGTGTCTGTGTCTGTGTGTATGTGTGTGTCTGTGTGTGAGTGTGTGTGTGTGTGTGTGTGTGTGTGTGTGTGTGTGTGTGTGTCTGTGTGTGTCTGTGTGTGTGTCTGTGTCTGTGTGTGTGTGTGTGTGTGTGTGTGTGTGTGTGTGTGTGTGTGTGTGTGTGTGTGTGATCACATCTTCTCGAAAAAACGACGAGCTAACGGTAAACTTTCACATATTCTGATAGATTTATCCTCAGGAGCCCGAAATCACCTTATCTGAAATTTTTGTGCTTTATTTCTCGAGTTAATTATGAAAATGTTCACAAATCTGAAATAACTTTTGAAAGTATACCGGCTCTTTCGCTGATGACGTCACAATGGATCTGCTTGCTGTTGTTCTTGCTCGAGCTGCGAGTGACGTCACCCCCCCCCCCCCCCACTTCTCCCTCCCCCCCCCGTTATTCAAAAAGATGCTCAGGCATCGCTTGTAGATGATATGTGCATGTACCTTTAACATAGTGACTCCACCACTACTAACCACACCCCACATCATCAGTATAATTACAACTTTCCCACCCAGTTCTCTCTCTCTGGTTCCGGTGACAGACCACGGACAGTTAGGGCAGAAACCTATGTGTATAATGTGTAGTATGAATAAACAGAAGTAAAGAAACAGTGCGTTATGACACATCTTTACATGGTGTCAGAAGTGGGATTCGAACCCACGCCTCCTTGAGGAGGGCCACTTCTTGCCGTAAGCCCGATATGCTCGTTTTCGACTCGGACATTGTCCATCGGTGGGTGTATTTAGACGTGACTTTCAACACTATGTTACGATCGCCCACCCTGCTGCCAACGCTGCCACTCAGCTTCCTGATTCTCCACCTGGCAGGTCCTGAAGCCCTGGACGGTCTGAGTCGTTGCTATGCTGTTGGTGAAGTTGCTCGGGACCCGGAATGTCTTATAATGTCTTACAGAGAGAATTATCCATATAAATGAATAATAAAAAAAGGTAGAATAAAAAAAAAAAAGAAGACAGGACACACAATTAGAGATTCAACATGAACATCCCCCCACAGCAGAGTCGACACTTTCCACTGTGAGGGAAAGGCACCAAAATGTCCAGTCCTCCTCCTAGTCCACCCGAAGTCGGGGCCAGTTTGAGGCCTCCGCAGCCAGTCGCCGCAACGGCAGCCCGATGTTGTAGACCCACCCGCCGGGAAGCTGGAACACCGGCATCGGGTGGAAAGTCCTCAGCGGCTTGGAAGTGTCTGGAGCGGCCGCTCCCTCCCCGGAGACTGCGACGCCCGTAGTCTTCAGGCCGCGCCGGTTGGAGCTTCGACTCTGACTCCGCGGTGTTTTCGATCCAGCGCCGCCCGCCCACGGCGGGATGCCCTCAGACCGCAGCCCGCGGCTGCTCGATGTTGGTGGTCGGCGGTCATAGCACTCCGGAGCGGCAACCCGGCAAGGCATCGCCCGCTCCGTGTTGCTGTCCCAGCGCTGTGCCGCCGAAGCTGTGGTCCCGGCAGGAAACGACGCTCCAGCCCGATGGAAGGCCGCATGGGGAGAGCGAAGATGCGATTTGGAGGAAAACCGCATCTCCGACCAGGTAGGACTGGGTTAAAGCAGTTTCCCCCCACCCCCCACATAGAAAGAATAGACCTCCAAATAAAAATTATAGACAATAAAAAGGGTTAGAGGACGGACTGCAGGCAGGCAGCCCGCACAACCGGCACCCACTCCTGCACATCCGCCATCTTGAGTGCAAGTTTACCGCGATGTGCGACATCCCACTACTGCATCCTAGAGCGTTTTAAAATGTTCACCCGGCGTCAGCTCCCAGGAGAATCAATCGGTAGCTACATCGCTGCGCTGCGTCACCTGGCCAGGCGTTGCAGCCTGGACACGCTGACCCCCGATCAACTGACCCGGGACATTTTAGTGTATGGTCTTCAAGATGAAAAACTGAGGGCCGGTCTTTAGCCGATGCTCTACACGCCTCCTGCATGTCTGAGGCTGTCGCCTCGGCAGTGTCGTCTGCTGATCATGACATTAACTTTGCCAGTGTTGCTGGTTGCCGGCGAAACGCTGGCCCACAACGACAACGGGGGTCCCCCGCGTCAGGGGTAGCAGCCCACAGCAGTGCCCCAATTGTAACTTTACCTCCCACCAGTCTAATGTGTGCCCTGCACTGGGGAAAACGTGTAACTTTTGCAGGAAATTAAACTATTTCTCTGCAGTCTGTCGCTCCCGTGGAAGCCAATTCCTGCTCCTCGCCGAATGTTAAACAACCTTGCTCAACCTGATAGCACACTTCGTTCAGAGTGTGACGAACTACCTTTGTCTGATTCGAGTATCTCCCAGGGGGAGAACAGCATATTTTCGGTGTTGGATGCCCCCACTCTTCAATTCTTCGATCTGCACCGCCCCATTATTCTTACCTGCGACGCCTCCAAGTCGGTCTGGGTGCTGCCTGTCTGCAGCTCCGCGATGGCCTGCAGCTGCCTGTTTCCTACGCGTCCCGCACCATGACCCCTGCCGAGCAGCGTCTATGCTCAGATAGAGAAGGAGCTGCTTGCTGTGGTGTTTGCCTGCTCCAAGTTCAAGGACTATGTCCTGGGCAACACTTTCACAATCTAAACCGACCATCAGCCGCTGGTCTCTATCCTCAACAAGCCCATCCACGTTGCCGCTTCCGGTTGCAGCGCAAGATGCTACAACTCCAACGCTTTATGTTTAAAATTGTGTATCGCAAGGGCAAGGACATGTTCGTGGTCGACACGCTGTCCCGCGCACCACTAACGTCCACTGATCGCCATCCATATGAATCATCCGACCTGATGGTGCTTAACGTCAACATCGTGCCTTCCCCAGCAAATGCAATCCCTGATCAGCAACACTGCCAAGGACCCTGCCCTGCAGCAGCTTGCCGACGTCATCAGGCAGGGTTGGCCAGACCATCGTTCATCCTTACCGCCTAGGGTCGCGCCCTACTTCCTGATCCGTGACGAGCTCGTGCTGCACGACGGCGTGGTCGTGAAGGGACACAAGGTGGTTGTGCCTGCTGCCCTGCGGGACCAATACTTTCATACCGCCCACGGCGGTCATCCTGGGGCCGATGCCACCCTGTCTCAGGCCCAGAGTTTGTTCTACTGGCCCGGCATGGCCCAAGACATCCGGGAGAGGGTCACTGCTTGCTCGGTCTGCAATAGCCTCGCTCCCCATCAGCAACGGCAGCCGCTTCTGCAACAGCCTGCCCCAGAGCTGCCCTGGATGACCGTCGCCGCTGACATTTTTGAGTGGCGTGGAAAGCATTTCCTAGTTCTTGTGGACTCATACTCCAGCTGGTTCGAGGTGGACCAGCTGCACTCCCTAACCTCTTCGGCCGTTATCGGCAAGCTGCGCCTCCCACTTCGGAACTCATGGCACCCGCCGCAAGTCTTCAATCGGACAACGGCGGCCAGTTCTCGAGCGCAGAATTTCGGAGTTTCGCTGCCGGTTGGAACTTCCGACACTACACCAGCAGCCCGGAGTACCCTCAAAGCAACGGGTTGGCAGAGCGCGCTGGCCACAAGTGCTAAGGACTTGCTGGAACATTGTAGACTGTCCCATTCTGATTTTTACTTGGCCCTCCTCAATCTCCGAAACATTTGCCGCGACACTGCCTTGGGCTCTCCAGTTCAAAACGGCTGTCTCGCACTACGAGACCTCCGATCCCGGTGACCCAGCGGTCCCTCGTTCCCTCTGTCCTCCGTCCCGCTGCCGGCCAGGAGCGCATTGCCCTCAAACAAGAAATCCAACGGCGCTCCCACGACAAATCTTGTCGTCCTCTCAGGCCAAGTCGTCCGAATGCAATCCCCCTCCGGTCACCCCAGGCTTGCCATCGTCGTCGGTACTGCTGGTTCGCCGCGGTCCTACCTTGTCGACCATGAAGGTACCATTTACCGCCGAGTCCGGCAGCATCTGCGGATTGTTAACGAGCCACCACCCGCCGCCTGCGGATCCCTTCTCCCCCCCATTGTTGACAACACTGCCTGCCCCTCCGGCCGGTCCTCCCTCACCTGACCATCTTCCTGCTACTGCTCCTGCTTCCCCTGCTCCTTCTCTGTTTTCTCGTTATCCTCCCGGTTCCCCGGTTCTCTCCCCCGCGCCGGCTCCTGCTCATGCGCCGCCTGCAGAAGGGGGGGATGGCGATTGCGTACCCGGTACGGGCGGGTGGTCAGGCCGCCTATCCGTTATGGTGAATTTGTTTAACTGTTTGCTCACCTGCTCATAGCGTATGAGACGTGGTCGCCCTGTCACTTCGGTATTGCTTATTATTTCCAAGGGAAGGATGTAGATGATATGTGCATGTACCTTTAACATAGTGACCTCACCACTACTAACCACACCCCACATCATCAGTATAATTACAACCTTCCCACCCAGTTCTCTCTCTCTGGTTCCGGTGACAGACCACGGAGAGCTAGGGCAGAAACCTATGTGTATAATGTGTAGTATGAATAAACAGAAGTAAAGAAACCAGTGCGTTATGACACATCTTTACATCGCTGACTCTCGGGCTTTCTCTCGGCTCCTCGGTCGCCTGCTCTCTCTTCCCCCGGGCTCTCTCCCCATGGGCCCTCTCTTCCCCCCCCCCGGGCTCTCTCCCTGCCCCCGACTCTCTCCTCCCGGCCTCTCTTCCACCCCCCCCCCCAGGCCTCCCTTCCACCCCCCCAACTTCCCCACACCTATCCCTCCTCCCCCTCCCCCCCACCTCTCTCTCTCCCCCCTCCCTCCTCTCTCTCCCACCCTCCTCTCTCTCCCCCGCCTCTCTCTCCCCCAGCCTCTCTCTTCCTCCTGGCATCCCTCTTCCTCCCCCCTCTCTCACCCCCTCTCTGCCTCCCCTACTCTCGCCCCCTCCCCCACTCTCCCACCCTCCTCTCCCCCTTCTTCCCCATCCCTTTCTCCCCCTCCCCCCTCTCTCTACCCCCTCCCTCTCTCCCCCTCCCCCCTCCCTCTCGCCTCCTCTCTCTCTCTGCAACTCCCTCTCTCCGCACCTCTCTCTCTCTCTCTCTCTCTGTCTCTGCTCCCTCTCTCTCTGCTCTCTCTCTCTCTCTCTCTCTCTCTCTCTCTACCCCCCCCCCCCCACCTCTCCCTCTCCAGAGGTGCCTGCGAGTTGGGGCTATACGTGAGTGGATAGGTGGGGGATGGTGTAAAAGGAGTGAATTAATAATATTAATATAATATCAGGGGGTGGTTAGTGTGTGTGTGTGTGTGTGTGTGTGGAGATGCGACCTTTTTCCGTGTCGTATCTCCGTTCGCGCTGAGGCCTAACATTGAGGAGCTGGCGGCCTCCAACTGGAATCGACCTTGAGGGCTCCGATCACAGAGCCTGTGGACTTACCATCACGGAGCTGGCTGACTTTCGGAGGCTGTGGTGGCGCTGCGATGCGGCTGCGACTCAACTTCGGAGGCTTCAGCCGCCGGGGCCCTGTGAACTGCAACATCGGGAGCTCGCAAGTCCCATGTTGGCGACCGATTTATGGGAGTTCCAGCAACAGCAGCTTCGACCGCCCCGAATCGTAAGGCTTGAATCGGCCCTTTGGCGGGGCCTTTCATCGCCCGGCGGCTTAAAATCGGCCGCGGGATCTTCCATCGCCCGGCGGGGGCTTCAACGTCGGGAGCCTCAATCGCCTCGACGCAGCAGTTTGACTGCCTGACCACGGGAGAAGAATCATGGAAGATATAAGACATTTTTTACCTTCCAACATAGTGAGGGGGTGCCTGTGATGGATGTTTGTGTTAAATTGTGTTAATTGAGTGTTTTGTTGCTTTTTTTTACTGTTATGACTGCATGGTAACACAATTTCATTCAAACTTATTTTTGGATGACAAATAAAGTAATTCAATTCAATTCAATTCAATCTTATAGAAACATATACAATTCTTGGACAGGCTAGATGCAGGAAAAAAATCCCAATGTTTGGGGAGTCCAGAACCAGGGGTCACAGTTTAAGAATAAGGGGTAGGCCATTTAGGACTGAGAGGAGGAACAACTTCTTCACCCAGAGAGTTGTGAATCTGTGGAATTCTCTGCCACAGAAGGCAGTGGAGGCCAATTCACTGGATGTTTTCAAGAAAGAGTTAGATTTAGCTCTTAGGGCTAAAGGAATCAAGGGATATGGGGCAAAAGCAGGACGGGGTACTGATTTTAGATGATCAGGCATGATCATGTTGAATGGCGGTGCTGGCTCGAAGAGCCGAATGGCCTCGTGCTCCTATTTTTTTCTATGTTTCTTTCTATGTTTTTTCTAAATGTCTTAAGGTGCTTATTGCTACAGAAGAAAGCAAGGTGCAAATTTGAATTAAAAAGTGTGTGATCCTGTCTGCAGCTCATTTATTGAGAACCAATCCATCTGTGATTCTGTTACCATCAGGTTTTACTTAATCAACACAACCTGGCCTACATAAGCAATTCTGATCATTAAATCCTTGCTAAACCTCTGTAGACAGTTTTAGTTTTAGCTTTTTAGTTTTAGAAATACAGCGTGGAATTCAGTCAGCCGAGTCCACACCAACCAACGAACCCCATACATTAGTTCCATAATTTACAGAGGCCAATTAACCTACAAACTTGCACACCCTTGGAATATGGGAGGAAATTGGAGCAGCCGGAGAAAAACGGCGGTCAGGGGAAGAATGTACAAACTCCACAGACAGCATCCAAGGTCAGGATCGAACCGGGGTCTCTGGCGCTGTAAGGCAGCAGATCTACTGTTGTGCCACTGTGCCGCCCCGAAGTTTTCATGTGAGTAGATTCATTTACCAATACATGTTGTTGGATACATGTGTCAAAGCCGTCTCTGGGTGGCAGTGTGAACCATCTGACTGGCTTTACATTTGGCAGCAATAACTAAATAATCCTGGAGATAGTCCTCTCTGTCACAGTACATAATCCTCCCTGGATGGAAGAAGAGACAAATGGTTTATTTATGTACATGAATTTCCATTTGTGTGTGTATGTAAAGACCTACGCATTTATCTGTAAGAAATAAAAGGGGGAGACTTTGTCTTTTTCCTTTATTAAGTATACATTCTTGCATTCACACTCTCATTGTGTCAACAAAGACCAGCTGAACTCGAGAGTTAGTTAATTTGTCCCACAGGCAATCTAGCCCACTCATTCTACTAGTGGGAGTGACCAGAATAGGGATTGGAAATGGATGACTGTAGAACGCACTCCTCGTGAATAATTTCCAGGAAAATAAGGTGCTCTTTGCCTTGTGTCCTATTAACTGATGGTCTAATTATAAAAAAGGAGCATTTTGTTACTGGGATGCGCTGGGAGATTTCACGGTGGAACCACAACCACGGGACAGCGTAGAAACGTAGAAACATAGAAAATAGGTGCAGGAGGAGGCCATTCGCCCCTTCGAGCCAGCACCGCCATTCATTGTCATCATGGATGATCGTCCCCAATGAATAACCCGTGCCGGCCTTTTCCCCATATTCCTTGATTCCACCAGCCGTTAGAGCTCTATCTAACTCTCTCTTAAATCCATCCAGTGATTTGGCCTCCACTGCCCTCTGTGGCAGGGAATTCCACAAATTCACAACTCTCTGGGTGAAAAAGTTTTTTCTCACCTCAGTCCTAAATGGCCTCCCCTTTATTCTAAGACTGTGGCCCCTGGTGCTGGACTCGCCCAACATTGGGAACATTTTTCCTGCATCTAGATTGTCCAGTCCTTTTATAATTTTATAGGTTTCTATAAGATCCCCCTCATCCTTCTAAATTCCTGTGGATACAAGCCTAGTCTTTTCAATCTCTCCTCATATGACAGTCCCGCCATCCCAGGGATCAATCTCGTGAACCTACGCTGCACTGCCTCAATCACAAGGATGTCCTTCCTCAAATTAGGAGACCAAATCTGTACACTATAATCCAGATGTGGTCTTACCAGAGCCCTATACAACTGCAGAACAACCTCTTTACTCCTATACTGAAATCCTCTTGTTATGAAGGCCAACATTCCATTAGCTTTCTTCACTGCCTGCTGTACCTGCACGCCAACTTTCAGTGACTGGTGTACAAGGGCGCCCAGTTCTCCCTGTACCTCCCCCTTACCTAACCTAACCCCATTGAGATAATAATCTGCCCCCTTGTTTTTGCTGCCAAAGTGGATAACCTCACATTTATCTATATTATACTGCATCTGCCACGCATCTGCCCATTCACTCAACCTGTCCAGAGCCTATTTCTCTAGCTGAGGTCTGAAGGAGCTCACACTGGATCTGGAGACACAAGGCTGCAGACGCTGCAATCCGGAGGAAAAATCAGACTGCTAGAGGCACACGGCGGCTCGGGTAGCATCTGTGGAGGGACATGGACAGACAATATTTCAGGTCGGGACCCTTCTGGTGGACTAGAGAGGAGATAACTGGCAGAAAGCAGTGAGGGGGAGGGGTGGGACAAGAGCTGGCAACTGATGGATGGATCCACGTGAGATGGGATTGATCGGCAGGTGAGTCAGCTGGTGGAGAGAAGGGTGCAGGTGGTAACTGAGGCTGCAGGTGCTAAGTGGAGAAGACAAAGAGTGGTGGGTGTATGGAACGAGCTGCCAGAGGGGGGTAGTTGATGCAGGGACTAGCCCAATGTTTAAGAAACAGTTAACAGGTACATGGATAGGACAGATTTGAAGGGATATGGGCCAAACACGGGCAGGTGGGACTAGTGAAGCTGGCCAGCGTGGACAAGTTGGGCCGAAGGGGCCTGTTTCCACACTGTTTTATCTGGTGAGAAAGGAGGGGGGTGTGCGAAATGTAGAAACAAGGGAGGGATGGTGGACAAAGTGGAACGGGAGGGGAAAGAAGAATGGGGGACCCGGCATTGGGAAGAGCGGAAGGAGGAGGTGGAGGAAGGGAAAGGAACTGGGTGACGGTGCGGGAGGAATGGACAGAAAGGTGTGGGTGGGGTAGAAACGATGAGTGGATGAGAAAGTACGGTAACATAGAACTAGTGTGAATGAGCGATCGGTGGTCGGCGTGGACTCTGTGGGCTGATGGGCCTGTTTCCATGCTGTATCTTTCAATCAATCAATCACCCAGCAGCTCTGGCAGCATCCGTGGGGAGAGGTAAAACGTGAGTGTTTCAGGTTCAAGACTCTGCAACATGGAGAAAAATGGCATCTCCTCCACTGGAGAATAATTGGAATCAATACTCACTGTTTGTAACTCGTTGTTTTACAGAGTAGTCTTTTTCTTTACCTGCACACACAGCCATTCTACTCCATTACAGCTTCATCCTGGGCAACGTAAGCCTCACAGCTTAATTTAATGAGTGTCCAAGGAAGAGGTCTTTGGTCATAATCGGTTTTCTTGCCAAACCAACACAGACCAGCTTGTCTCTGGAGAAGGTTGACCATCGCCTGGACGTTGAGGTTCTCGGGCCAAGTCCTCTTCCTTCCTGACTACCTTCCCTGTGGCAATCTGTTCCTTGAGGATTCAACACGGCAGTGGTGGCCAAAGTCAGGATGATGCAGCAAAACTGGATCCTCGCAGTGTGTACAGCAGGTTCCAGGGAAAGTAATGGAAGCAAGCAAGATCAGCTTCATCATCAGAGCAACATATGACGTGCTTCCATCACCAAAGAACCTCCATCAGTGGTACGGCGAGGATCCAACCTGTGCCATCTGCCCAACTCCAGCGACCCTCAAACACATCATGGTAGGCTGCAAGACCAGCCTCACGCAAGGGAGATACACGTGGCGGCATAATCAGGTACTAAAAAGCCTGGCATCAGCCCTTGAGAACAGGCGGTGTGCGACCAACTCCTTGCCTCCGAGAGCAAGCAACCCTCCCCTAAGGGTAATAACCTTTGTCCGAGAAGGACAGAAAACTTCTAAACTTCCTTCCACCAGATCAGAAGAAGGAAGCCAATGCAGGGCCCGTGACTGGAGGATGCTGGCGGACATCGGCCGACAACTAATTTTTCCACCTGAAATTGCTTCCACCACCCTCAGGCCAGACTTGGTGTTCTGGTCCCCTTCACAGAAGACTGCTTACATCATAGAGCTCACAGTTCCATGGGAGAACTCTGTTGAGGAGGCCTATGAGCGTAAGAAGCTGCGCTACGCAGAGCTTGCAGCAGAGGCAACGCAGCGTGGCTGGAACACCAAAGTCTATCCAGTTGAAGTGGGATGCAGAGGATTTGTTGCGTCATCTACCATCAGACTGCTGAAGGAGCTTGGAATCCACGGTCAGGCTCTGCGGAAGACCATAAGATCACTCTCAGAGGCGGCTGAAAGAAGCAGCCGGTGGATTTGGCTCAAGCGGAAAGACCCATGCTGGGCCCCAAGTATGTCGGGGTGAATCTTTGGGACGGTTTGACACGGGACATGCGCTGAGGGTTGATCATCCTGCAGCGGGCCGCCCTTGTGGAGGGTGTATAGTGTTAAAAGGCCGAAACACCCAGTGATGCAAGGGTACACTACTGATGATGTGTCCTGTGCCCAACTGTCCTGAAGGTTACCCCCCCCACCCCCCCCCCGATGTTGAGCGTCTACCACTCTCAACAATCAACGAATGTCGTGAAATGCTCCCCACCTATTGGCACAAGGGACTTCTTAACATCTTGTCCTGTGTATTTGATTCTGATAATCTGGACTCGTCCAGTGACTGCTGTGAAAGGACAGCTGACAACATGGGAAAGTCCATGTGACAGCTTGGAGAGACAGCTGACAGGAGGGAACAGACCCCACTGGGGCCGTCATGGGCTAGCTACCCATGACAGCAGTCCCCAACGCTGTTTCAGCTAGTTGGAGACACCCGCTAAATGCTACTAAAAGTAAAATAAAGAGAATACCCCTAGAGCCTGCGAGAGCGGGGGCGGAAGATGGCTCACCGATTGATAACACGGTTACAGACCCAGGAACGGAAACGACTACTGACAAGGAGAGCATGGCACATGAGACATCCACAACAGCTGCGGGACACAAACTTCAGGTGTGCATCTGTGGTTGGGAGAAATTAACATCAGTGAAGGGCTTGAAGATCCACCAAGGGAAGAAAAAGTGCTTGAGAGAGCAGAAACATGGGCCTCGCATTGACCAGTACTTCTTACGAAGCAACCAGTCAAATCAGTCGAGTGAAGCACAGCGACGGGACACAAACCAAAGTTCGCAGAGCATCAGCACCCATGTCACTGAAGAGGGTGATACAAGCACAGAAATGCCGGTGGAGGAGCCCACGCAACAACTACAAAGACCTCCATTGGAGGGAAAGATCAAAGGGCACAAACCTGGAGTGAAATGGCCCAAGGCTGTTGAAAAGAAAGAGTGTGAGACGGTCAACAGTGACCTTATACATATCTTGGAGCAACAAACGGGCACAGCAGTGGAAAAGCTTGAAAGGATGGGCAACACAATCTACAGCTATGGAGAAGAACGGTTTGGGGTGAGTAAAGGGAGAGGTGGAAAGAAATTACCAACACCAATCAAGTCCAGGAGGCAGCAGGAGATCGAGAGGCTAATCAGAGAGAGGAGACAGTTGAAAAAGCAATGGAAAAAAGCAACTGACGCAGAGAGAGAAGGTCTCATGCTACTCCAAGAGGACATCAAGAACCGATTGGCAACCTTGCGAAAAGCAGAGAACTTGAGGAAACTTCGCAAGAAGAAAGAACACACAAGAACACGGTTCTATAAAGACCCTTTCAAGTTCATCAAAGACCTCTTCGCAAAGGAAAAAAGTGGAACTTTGAAAACATCAAAACAGGAATTGGAGGAACACCTGGAAAAGGCCCACAAAGACACGAAAAGGCATGAGCAGTTGGTCATCCCACATGACATCCCGCCTATTCAACCACCTGAATTCAACATGGACACCAGCCCTCCGAGATGGAAAGAGGTGGAGAACACGGTCCGGCGAGCAAGAGCAGCTTCAGCTCCGGGGCCAAACGGAGTACCATACAAGCTCTATAAGAACGCACCAGATGTGTTACGCTTTCTATGGAAGCTCATGAGGGTGGTGTGGAAGAAGCAAACAATACCTAAGGCTTGGCGAAGGGCCGGCGGCGTGCTAATACCTAAAGAAAAGGATTCGTCAGACATCAGCCAATTCCGGCCAATATGTCTCCTCAACGTCGAGGGAAAAATCTTTTTTAGCATTGTATCACAAAGGCTGTCCACCTATCTGGTAACAAACAAGTACATTGATACATCTGTACAGAAAGCAGGAATTCCAGGATTTTCGGGTTGCTTGGAGCATACAAGCATGATCTGGCACCAGATCCAAGCAGCTAAGAAGGACAAGAGAGACCTACATGTGATCTTCCTCGATCTGGCCAATGCATTTGGTTCAGTTCCCCATGAACTCCTTTGGGAATCTTTTGCCTTTTTCCATGTACCAGAGCTCATCACCACACTGGTCAAGAAATATTACCAAGACCTGCAGCTGTGCTTCACAACAGCTGACTTCAGTACAACATGGCAGCGCTTGGAAGTAGGCATCATGGCAGGCTGCACAGTCTCACCCTTGGCCTTTACAATGGCCATGGAAGTCATCATCAGGGCCTCAAAATGGGTGGTGGGCGGTGAACGAACCAGGGCTGGGCTCCGTCTGCCACCCATCAGGGCATACATGGACGACATGACAACACTAACCACTACTGCAGCATGCACCAAGCGGCTACTTGGAAAGCTGCAGGAGAACATCAAGTGGGCCCGAATGAAAATCAAACCAAGTAAATCTCGAAGCATCTCCATAGTCAAGGGGGTGCTTAGAGACACAAGGTTCTGTATTGGTGACGACCTAATACCAACAGTGTCTGAGCAGCCAGTTAAAAGCCTGGGAAGATGGTATAACGCAAGTCTCAAGGACAAAGAGCAGGTGCAACAACTAAGGCAAGAAATTGTCAATGGACTGGAGAACATCAATCAGACCCTACTGCCTGGGAAACTGAAGCTCTGGTGCCTACAGTTTGGACTCCTTCCTCGGACAATGTGGCCACTGACCGTTTATGAAGCCCCAATAACAACTGTGGAGAAGATGGAGCGAACCATAACTTCATACGTGAAGAAATGGCTCGGTGTCCCACGATGTCTAACTAACATCGGCCTCTATGGCAAAGGGGTCCTGGAACTACCTCTCACTAGTCTAACAGAGGAATATAAGTGTTCTAAAGTAAGACTCCAGATGACACTGAGGGACTCTAGAGACAAGATCATCAGTGCTGTTGCGCCGCCCCTAGCAACTGGCCGGAAGTGGACACCATCTGATGCAGTACAGCAAGCTTCATCAGCCCTGAGGCACAAAGACATAGTGGGGCAAGTCCAGCAGGGAAGAGGAGGCTTTGGCCTTACGACAAGTAAACCAACTTGGCGAAAGGCCACAACATCAGAGCGGAGGACGTTGGTGGTTGAGGAGGTGCGGCGACAGGAGGAGGCCGCAAGAAGTGCAAAGGCGGTCTCTCTTGCCAAGCAGGGGCAATGGATGCAGTGGGAAGGTGTGGAGCGGAGGAAGATCAGCTGGAAAGAACTATGGGAAATGGAAGCAAGCAAGATCAGCTTCATCATCAGAGCAACATATGACGTGCTTCCATCACCAAAGAACCTCCATCAGTGGTACGGCGAGGATCCAACCTGTGCCATCTGCCCAACTCCAGCGACCCTCAAACACATCATGGTAGGCTGCAAGACCAGCCTCACGCAAGGGAGATACACGTGGCGGCATAATCAGGTACTAAAAAGCCTGGCATCAGCCCTTGAGAACAGGCGGTGTGCGACCAACTCCTTGCCTCCGAGAGCAAGCAACCCTCCCCTAAGGGTAATAACCTTTGTCCGAGAAGGACAGAAAACTTCTAAACTTCCTTCCACCAGATCAGAAGAAGGAAGCCAATGCAGGGCCCGTGACTGGAGGATGCTGGCGGACATCGGCCGACAACTAATTTTTCCACCTGAAATTGCTTCCACCACCCTCAGGCCAGACTTGGTGTTCTGGTCCCCTTCACAGAAGACTGCTTACATCATAGAGCTCACAGTTCCATGGGAGAACTCTGTTGAGGAGGCCTATGAGCGTAAGAAGCTGCGCTACGCAGAGCTTGCAGCAGAGGCAACGCAGCGTGGCTGGAACACCAAAGTCTATCCAGTTGAAGTGGGATGCAGAGGATTTGTTGCGTCATCTACCATCAGACTGCTGAAGGAGCTTGGAATCCACGGTCAGGCTCTGCGGAAGACCATAAGATCACTCTCAGAGGCGGCTGAAAGAAGCAGCCGGTGGATTTGGCTCAAGCGGAAAGACCCATGCTGGGCCCCAAGTATGTCGGGGTGAATCTTTGGGACGGTTTGACACGGGACATGCGCTGAGGGTTGATCATCCTGCAGCGGGCCGCCCTTGTGGAGGGTGTATAGTGTTAAAAGGCCGAAACACCCAGTGATGCAAGGGTACACTACTGATGATGTGTCCTGTGCCCAACTGTCCTGAAGGTTACCCCCCCCACCCCCCCCCCCCCCGATGTTGAGCGTCTACCACTCTCAACAATCAACGAATGTCGTGAAATGCTCCCCACCTATTGGCACAAGGGACTTCTTAACATCTTGTCCTGTGTATTTGATTCTACTGCATCTGCCATGCATCTGCCCATTCACTCAACCTGTCCAGAGCCTATTTCTCTTGCTGAGGTCTGAAGGAGCTCACACTGGATCTGGAGACACAAGGCTGCAGACGCTGCAATCCGGAGGAAAAATCAGACTGCAGGTTCCAGGGAAAGTAATTGTGTGGAATTAGATTGCTTTTACCTTCCCATTTCTCCCAGCAGCCACCACAAGGAGTCACCACTGTCACCTCCACAATGCAATAAATGAGAAATAACAAAACTGCAGGTGCTGAAAGCTTGAAATAAAATGTCAGAAAATCACCCTGCAGGCCTGCCAGCATCTGCCGAGAGAAACCAAGGTAACATTTAAGGGCGGCAGAGTGGCCGAGCAGTTGAGCTGCTGCTTTACAATGCCAGAGATCCGGGTTCGATCCTGACTACGGGCGCTGTCTGCATTCCCCCGTCACCTGCGTGGGTTTTCTCCGGGATCTTCGGTTTCCTCCCACACTCCAATGACGTACAGGTTTGTTGGTTAATTGGCTTGGTATAAATGTATAAATGTAAAATTGTTCCCAGTGTGGGTAGGGTAGTGTTAATGTGCAGGGATGACTAATCGAAGGGCCGAAGGGCCTGTTTCCGCACTGTATCTCTAAACTAAACTAAAGTAAAATTCCATCTCAGTGCCTGGACTTGCACATGGACTCAGTGGACTGTTCTGTATGTTCTGAACTAACTGGGGATACGGTGCTTATTACGTATGGTGATAATCTTGCTGATCTATACGCAAAAACATATTTCACTATACCTTGGTGCACGTGATAATAGAGAAAGCTTTGAACCAGTAATTCTCTAACAGAGGGTACACTGACTCTATATCACCCACAGCAGATGCTGCCTGATCTGATGAGCATTTCCACTCCTCTCTCATGTATTTACACTGGCAGCAATTCTCAGTATAAAAACCTAGGGCAACCACCCTTGAGGGTTGGGGAAGCAGAGCGGGGGATTGGTCTTGCCCTTGCATCATGTAACTGAGGCTGGGCAGGTTAATGGAGGGCTGAGGGGAAAGACAAAGCAGCCGTGTTGGAGGGTAATGCTTCACTCGAGCAGCCTCCCTGATCAACTTTGCCTACGCCTGTCTCTTCACCACAGGTAAACAAAAGCAAATCATCTCCTGTGTGTCCACAGTGGAAGGATGTCACGTTCCCCAGTTACAGAGTGCCACAAGATCAACATTAAAATATCTATGTTCCTGCATCCACATCCATTGGCCCCTGCAACTTGGAGCCATAGTCATGGAGTCTTACAGAGTGGAAACAGGCCCTTCGGCCCAACATGTCCCATCTACACCAGTCCCACCTGCCCACGTTTGGCCCATATCCCTCTAATCGTCATATCCTGTCTAATTGCTTCTTAAACGTTGCAATAGTCCCTGCCTCAACTACCTCCTCTGGCAGTTTGTTCCATACACCCACCACCCTCAGCAAGAAAAAGTTATCCCTCAGTCCCCTTTCCCCCTTCACCTTACACTTATGCCCTCTGGTTTTTGAAACTCCCACTTTGCAAGAGACTCTGTGCGTCCACCCAATCTATTCCTCTCATGATTTTATACACCTCGATAAGATCACCCCTCATCCTCCTATGCTCCAGTTAATAGAGCCCCAGCCTGCTCAACCTCTCCCTATAGCTTGCACTTTCGAGTCTTGGCAACATCCTTGTAAATCTTGTCTGTATCCTTTCCAACTTAACAACATCTTTCCTACGTCATGGTGCCCAGAATTGTAACCAATACTCTAAATGCAGCCTCACAACTGAACACAATATTTTAAATGCAGGCTCACCAACGTCTTATATAACTGCTACATGACCTCCCAACTTCTATACTCAGTACTCAGACAGATGAGGACCAATGTGCCTGAAGCCTTTTTGACCATCCCATCTTCTCACCCAGTTCTCGAAGTGTCTGTTTTAGTTCCTTCCAAAGTTTAGCATCCAGACATATTTGAATAACAAGCATGAAAACATATAACAAATGAATAAATGATTTGTTGGGGTGGGTTATAATTGATCTTTATTGGAGAAATTAGCTTGTTTTCCAAATTACTACTGCTAGTATCTTGCTATAAATAAACGGCTTCATTCTTGAGGGGTTTCATTAGCTTGGTTTCGAAATGCAAAATGCACACCCTCCAAAAATAATGAAGCTCAACGAGCCGGCAGCAGATGGCACAGCAAACCAACATCTGGCGTCACAGCGGATTATTAAATTCTTCATGTACAAACATTCTTATTGGAGAGAGCTGAAGAAAATTCAGAATTGCATTATTCATGGACAGCTTTGCCACTTGATTACCATGAGATGAAACGTCAGTTTGTTATTTTGCTCAATTTTGTATCCATTTATTTGTCAACAATTTATAATAAGCTATTGAATATGATAAGGTGCGTTGCAGTGAATTAACGCTGTAAAAAATGTCACATGTGCTTTATTCCCACTGTAAAGATCGACCAATATAGTCACTCTTCCTTCTCCCCCCCCCACCAGTCCCACTTTGTTCTCAGAGGCGCCTCCTCCACCGACCGCCGGGACTCACGCGGGTAACGGCTCTCCGAAGGCCCTCTACTCTCATCGACGTCGCTGTTCGCCCGGCAATAGATTTGCAATAAATCTCAGTTTGCCTCCTGAAATGGAGATAGAGAGATCAAGGAAGGGAAGAGAAGTGTCGACAAGATCCAAGAGAACCTAAGGGCAGGGTGGAAGTTAGTGGCAATGTTGATGATGTTGGTGAGTTCCACACTGGTTGGACTATTGGACCATTGGTGTAGGAGGCAGCACCGATATAATCGTTGATGTCGTGGCCAAGAGAGTTGGGGAATGGTGCTGGGGTAGGTTTTAACACAGACTGCTCCATGTAGCCAATAAAAAGACTTCTGTATTACGTCCCATGGCTACACCTCTGATCTGTAGAAAGTGGGAGGAATCAAAAGAGACATTGTTCAAGGTAAGAACGTTCTCTCAGTGGAGGAGTGTTAGTAGTGGGTAAATCTATGCTCTAGAAACAAACAGAGAGCTGAAGAAAGGTCTCGACCCGAAACGTCACCCATTCCTTTTCCCCAGAGATGCTGCCTGTCCTGCTGAGTTACTCCAGCATTTTGTGTCTGTCTTTGGTTAAACCAGCATCTGCAGTTGCTTCCTACATACAGAGCTCTGACTATTGTCTCCCAGCCTCTGTTGCTCCTCCACACCTCCTCACCTCTTTAGTCTTCAGTCCAGGTGAAGGGTCGTGAACGGATACGTCAACTGTTCATTTCCCTCCACGGACGCTGCCCGGTCCGCTGAGATTCTCCAGCAGATTGTCTGTTGCATCAGATTTCAGCATCTAAGGTCTCCATACTCCACGCCAGATGCATTTTAGTCAATTTGTTTTGGTACAGTTGCAACATTGATATTTATAAAACACTAGACCAAGTGGGACCTGTTGGGCCTCGTTCCCCACTATTCCACCAATATTCCACCACTCACCAGTTCCCCCAATGCAACCCGTTCCCCCAATGCAATATTCCACCACTCACCCATAGCCCCCAACTGCGCAGGCGCGGCTCATTTTCCCTCATCCCCCAACACTCCCTCCCCCTCCTCTTCACCCTCCCTCTTCTTTCCCCTCTCTTCATCCCGTCCCCCACTCCCTCCCTCACCTCTCCCTCCCTCTCCTTTACCCTACCCTCAGTCACTCCCTCCCTCCCTCCATAACCCCTCTCCCCTCCCTACCTCACTTGACGTCATTGTGAGGTGGAAGCTGTTGTGTTTTTGAAAACTGAATTTTTAATATGTAAATGAGATCCCATTGTGATGTCATACCCTGCTAACTGCCAGTGCAAGTTCAAGTGATTTTTCTCAAACTGGATTTTGTAATGTTTAAAATGTGAATAACTTCTAAAACATACCATCAATCTGAATGAAACTGATAAAACACACTACAGGACAATGGTGAGTAAGGTGGGCCAAAAATTGTAGCGTTATCATGTACCGTTTTTGGTGTAGTTCCAGGAGCACATGGACAGACAGACAGACATAATAACAAACAAGATGAGAGTTTTAGTAATATATAGATAATAAATCGTTGAACACGCTTCTTAAAATGGCTGAAAGCAAAAGGTGACTTTTTATGATTTCCTACATATTGCATATGGATGGTAAAACTTTCTTGCGTCATCTCTGAATCAGCATCTTCTAGATCTAAAGACCTTGAATAAATTTCTGGTATTTTTCAATCTAAAGACCTCCTGAGTTTGAGTTGTCAGTTATCCGTGATTAGAGTCACAATAAATGTATTATTGCATGGGAAATTAATGAGCATCTGTTTGTATCGTTTGGATGCCAAGTGCGTGTTAATGACTTGATCATGAATAATTCGGTTTAATCTTACAATCAAGCTCTCATGCAAGGTCCAGGTTTAAGTCAATTGACGTGGTTTTGTCCAATGCACAATGCATGCCCTGAATATCACTTTATATTGTTAATTCCAATTGAAAAGCAATATAAAATGAATTCTAAAATCTCCCTATTTGACATAAAAGGAGTGTGAAGACCATTAAATGTGTGTAAAGGGCCTGGTCCACTTGCCGATTTTTTCTGGCGACTGCCGGAATCATTGACTGATGTATCAGGTCATTGAAAAAGTCACGCCGTGATACGGCGTGACGCGGCGTGATGACGTATTGATGCGTGGTGTTTCCTCAAGTGTCGCAACATTTTATTTATCGCCGCTGTATTTTGAAATGTTCAAAATCTTTCGGCGACCCTGATACGTCAATCAATTACGCCGGCAGTCGCCGTAAAAATCGCCAAGTGGGACAGGCCGGTAATACACCTCACTGTCTAACCTGTAAAATATATTTTTTAAGAGAAGGAATGGTCACCCATTCCTTTTCTCCAGAGATGCCGCCTGTCCCGCTGTGTTACTCCAGCATTTTGTGTCTATCTTCGGTGTAAGCCGGCATCTGCAGTTCCTTCCTACACATCTCCCTATCATGTCCCTGACAGGTCTATGCCATTGCTTCCCCTCCTGATGAATCTGCATTCTCATTCCTTTTGTGAGAACTCTTTGGCCCCCATTGTCCAGAATGTGAAGACAAATTTACACCATTAATCTTGATTATTCATTTTACATTGTCAAATGTCAACTCAGAAGTCATTTGTGAAAACCTGCCAATCCTTCAGAATAGCTGTGATCTGAGGTTAGTTGTATTTGTAGTGGCTGGGAGAATAAATTGTAAAGATAGAGTTATGCAGCACAGAAACAGGCCCTTTGGCTCAACTTGTCCATGTCAACCAATTTGCTCCATCTAAACTAGTCTCATTTGCCCACATTTGGCCCATATCTCTAAACCTTTCCTATCCATGTACCTGTCCAAGTTTCTTTTAAATGTTGTTATAGGACCTGCCTCAACTACCTCCTTTGGCAGCTCGTTCCATATACCTATTACCCTCTGTGTGAAAATGTTGCCCATCACATTCCTAGTAAATCCTCTCCCTCTCACCTGAAACCTATGTCCACTGGTTCTTGATTCCACTCTCCTGGATAAAAGACTATGCATTCACCCCATCTATCTTCCTCATGATCTTCTACACCCCTATAAGATCACCCCTCAGTCTCCTGTGCTCTAACGAATAAAATCCTCTCCTGCCCAACCTCTCCCTACATCTCAAGCCCTCGACTCCTGGCAACTCAATTCAAATAATATCAGATTTGTTTTTCCTTTTGTGGATGTGTACAACTAAATGTCACAATGCAGCATCAGAAATGGGCAGCACGATGGCACAGCGGTAAAGTTGCTGCTTTACAGCGCCAGGGTGTGTACACTGAGGAAATATCTCCAGGGCAAGGCAGATGTTGCCATGGGTCCGTTTTTCTCTCCGCTTCACAACTTTTACATTCCCTTTTTGTCTTCTCTCCCTGTAACTGCTCTGACGTCATGGCTCCAATAAGCTCCCGAGGAGGTGGTAGAGGCAGGTACAGCAGCAGCATTGAAAAGATACTTGAGCAGGTACATGGATAGGATAGGTTTCCTGCACATTATTCATGTCCCTCCAATCCCTGCATATCCATATGCCAGCCAAACGTTTTTTAAATGCCACTCGTGTATCTGCTTCAAGCACCACCCCCCAGCCACACATTCCAGGCACTCGCCACGCTTTGTGCAACACAAACCCGTGTAACGCACATCTCCTTTAAACTTCTCTCCTCTCACCTTAAAGCTATGCCCTCTGGTATTTGATATTTCCCTCCAACCTGGTGAAAAAGGTCCTGACTGTCTACCATATCTATGCCTCTCATTATTGCAATGACTTCTATCAGGATTCACTGCAACTTCCCCCGCACAATTAAAGCGTGGAATAGTCTTCACCCTACCATAGTTACCCAACCAGATGCAACTAAATTTAAGGTAGCTCTTTTTTCCCCAAGAACCTTTTCTGGCTTAAGTCCTCCCTCCACCACCTCCAGTTTAAATTCCATTTGGAATATTTTGGAGGACCAGGAAACCAAGAACCAAAAACCTTCAACATTCCAGAGAGAATAATCCAAGTCTGTCCACCCTCTCCCTGTAGCTAATACCCCCTGATACCAGGCATCGTTCTGGTAAACCTCCTTTGCACCCTGTGGTGTCAGGAATGGCAGTGACCACACCAACATTCGTGGGAGAGTGAACTCATGTGATATATTTTATTTACAGTGGTTAGAAGGTCCAGGACCACATGGGGGCGCTGTCCCTCACCATCAGGGTGCATATGCAGTGAGCTTTGGTGATCTCAAAGTTGTCCCCGCAGCTCAGTCCTGCTCTTTAATGGAGGAGGCATGGCCATCTCAGGCTTCTCCCTGCAGTTAACCCTTGCCTCATGAGCCCCTCTGCCACCATTCCCATCCATTCCCTGCACGTCTGATGATCAAGTGGACTGCAGTTACAAGGTGAATCTCTTCCGACAGCCCCTCCCACACCCACGGCCTCCTCCACGGAGAAGGCACATGGCAGCCTGCAGTTCCGCGCTTCGTCACAACCATCCTGACTTGGGAACATATCACCTATCCTTTATCATCACCGGTTCTAAATCTGTAGCTCACCCCCAACTTTTGAAGGACTCGGGCGGCACAGTTGAGCAGCGGTAAAGTTGCGGCCTTACAGCGCCAGAGACCCGTGTTTGATTCTGATTACGGGTGCTGGCTGTACGAAGTTTGTACATTATCCTCGTGAATGCGTGGTTTCCTCCCACTCTCCAAAGACGTACAGGTTTATAGATTAGTGGGCTTCGGTAAAAATTGTAAATTGTCCCTAGTGTATAGGATAGTGCTAGTGTACGGGGATTGGTGGCCGGTGCGGACACGGTGGGCTAAAGGGCCTGTTTCCACACTGTATCTCTAAACTAAACTAAAGTCATTACTCTCTGACTTTGTCAGCACTCCCAGATCCCCAAAAACAAATAAAAAAAATATCCCTATCTGGCCCTCATGCAGTTCACAATGAAGATTGGTACTGATAATGAAACGGGAAATGTGTGTGACGTACGTATAACAAAAATATTTCCGGCCACATTTCTAATGTCAGCTGTGCTGATTTGTATTTGGGATCTTGGCCAGAAAGGCTTGCCAGGAATGAGCCAGGATTTCTTTTGTGCGCTATTCAATTATTTTATTGAACTTTGAATCATCCTTGAGGGACGCTTTTCGTTACAACTACAAACCAAGCACAGAAATGTTAAAGATTTGATTTCTTGTTAGGCTTTGGAGGCAATTTTTCAAGCAGTAATTGGCTTTTTCAGATCTCTATGTTTCCCTGTTTTATGCCTGCAAAAGTATAATCAATAAATAAAGATAGAAAATGATATGAGAGCATTGTGCAAAGATTACTGAGTGTTGCAAGATCGTTGTTTAACATGCAATATATAAAGTCAGACGATTGAGAGCAAATCATAGACCTGTCACTGTTATGGTCCATTATATGCACGAGATGTATTTAAAATCCAGTGGCAAATCTGTAATTTAATTTCTTGAACCTCTTCTTTCATTGCTTTCATTTGTGTAAACAGCAATTTCCATTAAATATAATCAATTATATTCTCCCCATAATTCTATATAATTTTTGTTCTATGATGTCTAATATTACATAAGCATTCATTTCGCAAAGAGCTCTGCCACAGCTGTTCCCATCATGGATTATATGTTTGTGCCGCTCGACTATTTCAAGGAGGTGACCACAAATTCAGCATCTACGTTATCCATTGCTGAGAGAACTAGATCCTTGCTATCTCAACCTCTCATAGGTTTATTTATTTCAGAGAATTTCGCACCAAACACAAGCAAATAGGACTAGTTTGATGGGGCACCTTGGTTGGTATGGATGAGTTGGGCCAAAGGGTCTGTTTCCATGCTGTAGTTTTAGTTTAGATACACAGTGTGGAAACAGGTGCTTCGGCCCACTGAGTCCCTGCCGGCCGTTGATCACCTGTACACTAGTTCTTTGTTATCCCACCTACACATTAGGGGCAATTTACAGAAGCCTATTAACATACAAACCGGCACGTCTTTGGAATGTGGGAGGAAACCGGAGCATCCGGAGACAACCCATGTGGTCACAGAGAGAATGTATAAACTCTGTACAGACAGCACCCGTAGTTAGAATCGAACCTGGGTCTCTGGTGCTGTAAGGCAGCAACTCAACTGCTGCACCACTCCCATGCTAAAATAAATAATCTAAACTAAATTTGGAGTTTAGTTTGAAAAAAAAGATCTCCTTTAAATTTTGACCCTCTCGCCTTAATGCTATGCCCTCTAATATTTGATATTCCATCCTAGGAAAAAATGTTCCAACTATCTACCACATCCATGCCTCTCATAATTTGATATACTTCTATCAGGTCTCACCTCAGCCTCCCACGCTTCAGAGAAAACATTCCAAATTTGTCCAATCTCTATTCGTATCTAATACCCTCTATTGCCAGCAGCATTCTGCTAAACCTCCCCTGCACCCTCTCCAGAGCCTCCACATCCTTCCTGCAATGGGGCGAGAGGAAATGCACACAATACTCTACATGTGGCTGAACCTATGTCCTATAAAGCTGCATTATGACTTCCTGACTCTTATACTCAATGCCTCCAGCATTGAAGTTAAGTAAACTATAAACATTATTTATCTGCGCTGCAACTTTCAGGGAACTATGGACCAGAACACAAAGATCCTGTGCATCAATGCTGTTAATGGTTGCCATTAATTGTATATATTTCCTTTACATTTAACCTCCCAAATTGCAATACTTCACATTTGCTTGGATTAAACTCCTTCAGCCATTTCTCCACGCATTTCAGTAGCTAATCTATCTCCCGCTATATATTTTGAAAGCTTTCCTCACTGTCTGAAACTCCACCAATATTGGTGTTGTCTGCAAAGTTACTCACCAACCCAACAACATTTATGTGAGTCTGAAGGAGGGTCCCGACCCGAAATGTCACCTATACATGTGCTCCAGCGATGCTGCCTGGCCCATTGTTACTCCAGCACTTTGTGTCGTTTTCTTTGCAATTTTGTCCGTCATTTATGTATATCACAAACAACAGAGGTCCCTGCACAGATCCCTGTGGAACTGTATTCAAGGGAGAGTTAGCTCTTGGGGCTAACAGAATCAAGGGATATGGGGAGAAAGTAGGAACTGGGGGTACTGAGTTTGGATGATCAGCCATGATCATATTGAATGGCTATTCCCTATTGCTGGCTCGAAGGGCTGAATGGCCTACTCTTGCACCTATTTTCTATGTTTCTATGTAACTCCACTGGTCACAGACCTACAGCCCGAATAACATCCTTCCACCGTAGCTTTCTGTCTTCAATGAGAAAGCCAGTTCTTCCGCCCTCTCCCTGCCACCCGTTCTATCTCTGCTGAGGATTTCCAGCATCTTTGGGAGTTTGATCTTCTATTAAATGCCCCCCTTGGCTTGTTTTTTTAGTGGGCGCCAAGATATCTATGTGAAGGTCTCTGTTAAAGCTGGAGTAGTGAGAACAACCAAAGGTCTGAAGTCACAAGTTCTGATCCTGATCCTGAGCAAGAAACTGTTTCTGCCTGTGAGCAGAATAGAAGATCGGAACACGTTTCTTTCTTATTGTTTGGAGTTTCGAGATTTCATTCTTGACTTTGGGGTGACCTCTCAACTCTGAAGTCAGAAGGTCATGAGCAAAATGTGGTTGACATGTCTGTTCAATATAATGTTATCAAAGGTGCTACCTTTCAGAGAAGACATTAAAACTGGTCGTCTCCCGTGAACATAAAACTTCCCAACATTCGGTTTCTTCAAGACTAGAGATTTCTCCAAAACACCTGACTAATATTTATTCCTTAACCTATATTAGACGGTACTCCTCAAAAGTATTCATTCCCCATAGAGCACTTTGGTCGACTTTTAATATATATATATAATTATATATGTTCTGTACAAGATGGACAGAGCCGCCTGTACTTTTTGAGAAGGCTCCAATCCTTCAACGTCTGCAGTAATAAACAATAATCAATATAAAGGTAAGTCTTTCTTTCTCAACGTTATCATGCAAACAAATTATTCAGTCACCCATCGCATGGCTGACTGTGATATATTTTGTAAATTGTGTGTCACACTGTAGGTAGTAAAGATTTAGAGGGATGTGGACCAAACACGGGCATATGAGACTAGCTTGGATGGAGTATCTTGGTCAGTAGTGACAAGTGGGGCTGAAGGGCCTGTTTCTGTGCTGTGTGACTGACTCTATGACTTCCCTGCCTAACAGCAGTGGATTATTTGGAAGATATTAACTGGCCGTGAAACACTTGGGGAAATAGATTGTTTACAAAAATGTGAATCACAATTTTACTTTTAACTATAATCAATTACCAACAACCCTCGGAATGCGTATTTAAAGACGTTTCAGGACCTATCCCATTCTGAGGATAATTCTGTCGTTTTTGTTGCAGTTAGTGAGTTACATTAATGGTGGCCAGAATATGGAACAGCATAGACTGAGCAACATGATGCACTAGTCCAGGCGGCTCAGGCTGCATTAATTATTTATGAAAAATCTAGAATCTGTTTTTGCTTCAGGTGTAGTTGGATGTTTTTCAATCCACCTGTGACAAGCTACTCCCAGGCATTAAGTCGTGGAGAATGAGTGAGCGCATCCTCATGCACCTTGCAGGGTGACTGGAAAGAGAGAACAACAACACTGTTTGCCAAAGACAACGCCGCACTTCACATACACGGTCGATTCCCACGATCAGATGAAGGCAGCAGGTTGTGTTCATTATTAAATTACTTCATCAAAGTTGCAGCTAATTTTAGCACTGATGTGTAAACCTCTGATCCCTCAGCCACGCATGGCTTCAAAGGGCAGTTACCCCAAAGAACAGTGTAAATCTTAGTGGCAGCTACTGCTTGCCCAGGGCTGCATGCAGGCCCCTCGGTGTGGAACCTCTCTTTGCTTCAGTTACTGGGTCATGGTAGGATTGTTTGCTCATTAATCATTGCTTCCCACTCTTCTGAGAATAATTATTGCAGTCTCTTTTGATCACGCCTTCGTTATTTTGTAATAACATTGAAAATCTATTCACCATGCCCGCATTAATTATAATCACACCAAACTATTTTTAGAATAAGGGTTACAGTAGCAAAAGAAAAACCCGGCAGTGACTAATTAAGATGTGAAAACAATCCAGGAAACTAACCTTGGTTCAGCATCTGTCTTGCAGTTTCAATTCTGTTTTATTTTCCCCCTCATTCCATGAAATCTCAAATGCATTCGAAAAAAATCAATAAAAAGTGCCAGAGGCAAACAGGGATAAGGAACGACTCCACCCATATATATCCTACCTAAAACTAATAACCCTCATTCTGTGTAGCTGTCAAGTTCTAGTCTTCCATCAAGACTTATACCTGTTACTATAGCAATGTGAATTAAATAACTTCACGAGAGCTGCCAGGGTCCGCTGTTCAAAGATTATATTCTCTTCTACAGCACCACAATTTTCTTTCCCCGTGGTTCGATAGTACAATGTACTTTGAGTTTTCATTATAAGACGCATCAATCTGGTCCAATTTTAGTTAATGTCAAGTTAAAAAAATAATTTACACACAAGGAGCTGCAGATTTGTTCACAAATAAAATACACAAAGTGCTGGAGTAACTCAGCGGGTCAGGCAACATCTCTGCAGACAGAAGGAGAGCGATTTGCGGGTTTTTTTGTAAGCCAGCATCTGCAGTTCCTTTTTACTGATCTACTGCGAAATCTTCTCAAGGACTGCCTACTTTGAAGAGGTTCTCCTCCTCTCTCCAGAGATGCTGCCTGACCTGCTGTTACGCAGGTACTTTGTCTTTTAAAAAATATATAATTTGTTTAACAGGTCCATATTCAAATTGCTCTCACTTGTGTGAGGAATGTAACCAAAAGTCAGAAGAATCTGTGCTCTATTTCTTCGTGCCTGAGATGGGATCTTATCTCCACCCTTCCAATGCCCTACCATCAAACAATGAGCATTTCTTTCAAATCTTCAAAGATGCTCTTTCTATTTTGTATGAGCAACATACGTTTGTTTACCTCTGGCGCTTTTAGTCCCTCATTTAATTTTTATATATGGAACATAGAACATAGTACAGAACATGAATATATAGAACATATCGACCCACTATGTTTCTGCCGTGCACGATGCCAAGTTAAACTGATCTCATCTGCCTGAACATGTCCTTCTATTCCCTGCACTTCCCTGTGCCTCTCTAAAAGCCTCTTAAACTCCACTATCATACCTGCCTCCACTACCACCCGTGGCAATGCATTCCAGGCCCCCACCACTCTCTGTCCCGCATATCTCCATCTCACATTTAGCTTTGCTCCCCAGTGTTGGACATTTCCACCCTGGGGAAGATGTATTTTAATGGTTGGGGGAAAGAGAGCATTGCTCTGAGGCAATAAACATATTATCCACCCCTAATTGACCCTGACTCTGAATGGCTTCTGGGCTATTGTAGAGGGCATGACAGGTACCCATTGTATGCCTCATTGTCACCTTCCCCTCGTTTGTCCCCTTTGATCTCTTGTTTTCACACCTTACCCTTCAATATCTCTATGTCTCCCTCTCCCCTGACTCTCAGTCTGAAGAAGGGTCTCGACCAGAAACAACACCCATTCCTTCTCTCCAGAGATGTTGCTTGTCCTGCTGAGTTACTCCAGCATTTCAAGTCAAGTCAAGTTTATTCGTCACATACACATACGAGATGTGCAGTGAAATGAAAAGTGGCAATGTTCGCGGATTGTGCAACAAAAAAAAACCAAACTCAAAACAGAATGGAACAGAATCAGATATTCACATATTACATATTTGTGGGAGGAAAAAAGAAAACCCCCCAGCAATTTTGAAAAGGACACCACACAACAGTATAATGGTGCAGTAAGTTAGTCCCTGGTGAGATAGGAGTTTACAGTCCTAATGGCCTGTGGGAGGAAACTCCTTCTCATCCTCTCCATTTTCACAGCATGGCAACGGAGGCGTTTGCCTGACCGTAGCAGCTGGAACAGTCCGTTGCTGGGGTGGAAGGGGTCTCCCATGATCTTGTTGGCTCTGGATCTGCACCTTCTGATGTCTAGTTCCTGCAGGGGGGCGAGTGTAGTTCCCATAGTGCGTTCGGCCGAACGCACTACTCTCTGCAGAGCCTTCTTGTCCTGGGCAGAGCAGTTCCCAAACCAAATCGTGATATTTCCGGACAAGATGCTTTCCACAGCCGCTGAACACTTTGAATTTCCTCAATTGCCTGAGGTGGTAAAGGCGCTGCCTTGCCTTACTCACCAGTGCTGCAGCGTGTGATGTCCATGTCATATCCTCAGAGATGTGGACTCCCAGGTATTTAAAGCAGCTCACCCTATCCACAGTATCCACATTTATCCTCAATGGTGTGTACATCCTCGGATGATGTGCCCTCCTAAAGTCCACGATCAGCTCCTCAGTTTTTTTGATATTCAAGAGGAGGCTGTTGTCTTGACACCAGAGTGCCAGATCAGCCACTTCCTGGTAGGCCTTCTCATCGTTATCGGAGATCAGGCCCACCACCACAGTGTCATCAGCAAACTTGATTATAGAGTTGGAGCTGAACCTAGCCACACAGTCATGTGTGTACAGGGAGTACAGTAGGGGGCTGAGGACGCAACTCTGGGGGGATCGTGCTGAGGGTGAGGGTCTTCGATGTATTTCCTCTCATCTTGACTACCTGGGGCCTGACGGTGAGAAAGTCCAGGACCCAGGCACACAGGGGGTGTTGAACCCCAATTCCAGCAGCTTCTCAGCAAGTCTGGTGGGGACTATCGTGTTGAAGGCTGAACTGAAGTCTATGAACAGCATCCTCACTTGGCCCCCTTCTGGCTGTCAAGATGAGAGAGAGCGGTGTGCAGAACCTGGGAGACCGCATCGTCCGTGGATCTGTTCGGACGGTAAGCGAATTGTAGCGGGTCCATGTTGCGAGGGAGGAAGGCGCAGATGTGTTTCTTGACCAGCCTCTCAAAGCATTTCATGACTACCGAGGTGAGGGCCATCGGACGGTAGTCATTCAGGGTGGGTTTATAGAGATTTTGTGTCTATATTCGGTGCAAACCAGCATCCGCAGTTCATTCCTAAACAAAACTGCATTGGTGGGTCTGGAGTCATCTACAGGTGAAATGGGTAGAATCGTCAGTGTGTCTTCTCTGAAGGATAAAGGGGAACAATTGAATTTTTCTACCAATCTCCCGACAGAAACATTGTCGATCACCACTTTATAATTGTGAGCAGCATTGAGAGAGCAAACAGAGCCCATGGCCATTAACAGAGCGGCCAAAACGCTGTGGGCTCAGATTTAATGTCATTAGTAAAAAGTAAAAGCTGGAAATTAGGTAAAAGAACTTCACCCAGAGGACGTTAGATGAATGGGCCACAATGCATTAAAGGGTGGTTGAAACAAAAAGTTTATACAGTTGTACACTTGAAGACTTGTGGTGCAGCGGAGGAAATTGCTGCCTTACAGCGCCAGGGACCCGGTTTGATCCTGACTATGGGTGCTGTCCGTATGGAGTTTGAACGTTCTCCCCGTGACCCGCATGGGTTTTCTCCGAGATCTTCGGTGTCCTCCCACACTCCAGAGACGTACAGGTTTGTAGGTTAATTGGCTTGGTGTAAAATTTAAATTATCCCTAGTGTGTGTAGGATAGTGTTAGTGCGCGGGGATCGCTGGTCGGTGTGGACTCAATGGGCCGAAGGGCCGGTTTCCACACTTGATCTCCAAACTAAACTAAACTAAACCTGTGGTCTGAGATCTACAGACCGTGTTGGAAGCCAGTAAGAGGGTTGGTTTTCAACCAACACAGACACGATGGGCTGAATTTGGAATGTTTTTATGATTCTCTTGTTACTTGGTGAAATTTGAACTCATGCCTCTGGATCATTAGTGCAAGCCTCTCAATGCTAGACCACTGTATTATTCACTTTGATGTGAAATGTGTTGAACGATCATTTTGCAAATTGATTGTTGCGTCTATTCTATAACAGCAAATTTACAATATTGGACCATGTGGGGAGTTGATCGCTACCCAGGGGGACTGCCACAAAAAGAGAGCAATAAGACAAAATATAATTGGCAAATGATTTTTTTTTTAAAGGATATATTTTTAAGTGAAAATTACTCAGGTTGCGCTTTACTGGAAAGTAATAACAGTGAATCAAAGTGGTTTAGGGGTACAAATGACACAGATCACTAAATGGAGAGCAATATATGTCAATACAATTATAAGAAAGTTCCTGCATTTAATTCTGGAGTGAAAGAATGACAAAATAGAACAGATATTCCAAACTTGTATTGAATCATTGATGGACCACATAGAGAACTGCGTACACTTCAGGTCATCATATTATAGAGAGAATAAAAAGGATGAAAAAGAGATTTCTATAGTTTTTTGCTTCAGATTCCAGCATCTGCAGTCACTTCCCTGCTTCCTAATTTATCTCACGTTTTCTCAGCAGCTTTGATGATGCTTCAAACATTGAGCTGTGTCCTTACCAAGCATTATTAAAGTTGTTGAAGAGGGATCTCTATGAAACTGATACTAATTTCAGCAGGCTGGAGACAAGGAACAGTAGATGCTTGTTTACAAAAAAAAGACACCGAGTGCTGGAGTAACTCAGTGGGTCAGGCAGCATCTCTGGAGAATATGGATAGTGGAGGTGATGTTTCAGACCCTTTGTTTAGTTTGGTTTAGTTTAGAGATATAAGGTGGAAACAGTGCCCTTCAGCGCACTGAGTCCATGCCAGCCAACAATCTCCCTACACTAGTTCTATGTTATCCCAGTTTGGTATCCTACACACTAGGGGCAACCTACAAACCTACATGTCTTCTGGATCCTCCTTCAGACTGAATGCCTTCCTATTGCAGTGGGCTGTGTGTGGGGTGTGAGAACAGTTGCTGAAACTACCAGACCAGTATCTGCAGTTCTTTCATTCTACATAAAATCCTATAGCACAGTTTTAAAGACAAGCAAAATTCATCCCTTAGTAAGTTTCACTGATCATGTAATCTCTTCGAGGTCAGAGTTTGCTACATGCAAATTTTCCTCCAGCAGAGACGTCAATTAAACAAACTACACTCACTGTGTTTGTATGTGCTGAGGTATTGAATGCTACTGTAGAAATGCAAAATTCTACTTGTGTCACAAAAATATCATTTAGTGATACATTTCAGATTGTCGTTAAAAATAGAAAAAATAATTTGTTTCCATCTAGGTATCATTAGATAATTGCATTTTTTATTGTTCAAATTACCCCAACATAAAATGAATTTGTTTGTGGAATGAAGACTGTTTCCTAATGGGTGAATATTACCTTGCTTCTTCAAGAAAAGTCAGCCCACGTTACTGATGAATAACTAGCTGCTCTTGGTTAAGGGCCTGTCCCACATGCGATTTTTTCCGGCGACTTGCCGGCACCCGTCATAGTCGCAGCAGGTCGCCGAAAATGTTCAAAATGTTGAAAATCCAGCGGCGACCAGAAAAAGGTACGACTCTTTGGGCGACTACTCACGACCAAACGCTATCCTACACACACAAGGGACAATGTACATTTATACCAAGTCAATTAACCTACAAACCTGTACGTCTTTGGAGTGTGGGAGGAAACTGGAGATCCCAGAGAAAACCCATGCAGGTCACGGGGAGAATGTACAAACTCCGTACAGACAGCACCCGTAGTCAGGATCGAACCCGGGTATCTGGCGCTGTAAGGCAGCAACTCTACCGCTGCACCACCGTGCCGCCCTGTCTGACCTGCTGAGTTACTCAAGCACTTTGCGTCTATCTTTGGTATAAACCAGCATCTGCAGTTCCTTGTTTCTATATCGTTTTGCTGAGCTAAGGCAAATGTCGAGAAAAAAGTAGCTCTTACCGCGAGGCAAAAGATCAAGCATGTTGTTTCATGGGGCTGATTGGCTGATTTGCTGTGTCTTACGTCACTTAAACATTGTAAATACTAATTCATTTAAAGAATTAAAATGGAATGAAAATTGCATCAATTACCGTTTAGCAGGCAATGAGGAGCTAATGGTGCATGAAACATTGATCGCATCCTTTAGTGAGAAGGCTCTTTGTTATATTGCACCAAGCCATGTTCTTCCTCTTGTGATTTACAGGCCGTTGCCTGAGTTGGCAACGAGAGGTAATGAGAATGAGAAGGAAGCCAATGCCTTGTTGTATCTTTACAGCACAATCCCAGGCTTCTCCCCACTGTTGATTGGTATTTTATAAAGGACTGTTGGGGTCCCTGGACAGCGACTCTGTCCCTGTCCCTATACCTCCTCCCTTGACTCTGACCCTTCCCACCCAAACTACCCCCTCCCCAGGTAGCTTCTGCAACCGCACGAGATGCAACACCCCTCCCTATACCTCCTACCTCGACACTGTCCAGGGACCCCGACAGTCCTTACAGGTTAGGCAAAGGTTCACTTGCACCTCCTCCAACCTCATCTACTGTATCCGTTGTTCAAGATCTGGACTCTTATACATCAGCGAGACAAAACATAGACTGGGCAATCGTTTCGCTGAACACCTTCACTCAGACCGCCTGGACCTACCTGCTCTCCCGGTTGCCAAACAATTTAATTATTTTTCCCATTCCCACACTGACCTTTCTGTCCTAGGCCTCCTCCATTATCAGAGTGAGGCCAAACGCAATTTGGAGAAACAGTATCTCATATTTTGCTTGGGCAGCTTACAACCCAGTGGTATGGATATTGATATCTCTAACTTCAAGTAACCCCTGCATTCCCTCTCTCTCCATCCCTCCCCCACCCAAGTCGTACCAGCTTCTCATTCTCACCAAGCAAACAGCTACAATGGCATTAGCCTGTTTCCTTTATCGTCGTTTCTTTTTTTCATATCTTTCATTCATTTGTTCTATATCTCTCTACATTACCGTCTATATCTCTAGATTCCCTTTACCTTGACTCTAGTCTGAAGAAGGGTCTCAACCCGAAATGTCATCCATTCCTTCTATCCAGATACGCCGCCTGTCCCACTGAGTTACTCTAACTTGTTGTGCCTATCTGCAGTAACTGAGTCACTTTGCTTTCAAGCATCAAGGTAATTATGATGGTGAGAGCCTTCGAAATAAAAACATTGAAGCAATGGTAGGTTTAGTTTAATGATACAGCATGGAAACAGGCCCTTTGTCCCATGGAGTCTACGCCAACCATCAATCCCCCATTCATTGTAATGCTATGCTATTGCACTTTCCCATTCACTCCCTACACACTAGGGGCAATTTACAGAGGCCAATTAACCTACAAACCTGCACGTCTTTGAGATGTGGGAGGAAACCGGAGCACCTGGAGGAAACTCACATGGTCACAAGGAGATCATGCCAACTCCACAGACGGAACATGAGGTCAAGATCGACCCCAGGTGTCCAGCGCTGTGAGGCAGCAGCTCTACCCGCTGCGCCACGGTGCATCTGTTGGGAGATTGTCGTTGTCTGAAAATCATTTGTTTGACTCCACTGTTACTTGATAATTGATAGCTCCAGCACAGACGCTGTGTGTAACCATTTGAACGTAGGCATGTTACTATAATTACATGTTCATTCGTATTTAGACTCCCAATTGGACAGGAGAATTATGTGACATACTTGATTCTGAACAATGTAACGTTGTCACAAGCAAGTCTTCCACATACAATCCGTGTTTTCTTTTAAATAACCCTCTATCTATTTGGACACATTCATTCATTAGTTTAGTTTATTATCGTCATGCGTACCGAGGTACAGTGAAAAGCCTTTGTTGCATCAGTGATGCAATCAAGCTGTCCACAGAGTACAAATATAGGGTAAAGTGAATGTGTTTAATACAAGTCCAGTAAGCCTGACTAAGCCTGATAGATCAAAGGTCTCCATTGAGGTAGATGGAAGGTCAGGAGCGCTGTCTAATTGGCGATAGGATGATTCAGTTGCCTGATAACAGCTGGGAAGAAACAGTCCCTGATTTGTATCCATTTTCAAGCTTCTATATGTCTGTTTGTGTTTAATTCAGTTTGGTTTAGTTTAGTTTGGTTTAGTTTTGTTTTGTTTAGAGATACAGCGCGGAAACAGGTCCTTCGGCCCACCGATTGCGCGTCGACCAGCGATCCCCGCGCACTAACACCATCCTGCACACATTAGGGACAATTTGCATTTATACCAAGCCAATTAACCTACAAACCTGTACGTCTTTGGTGTGTGGGAGGAAACCGGAGATCCTGGAGAAAACCCACGCAGGTCATGGGGAGAACATATAAACTCTTTACAGACAGCACCCGTGGTCAGGATCCAACCCGGGTCTCTAGCTCTGCAAAGCAGCAACTCTACCGCTGTGCCACCATGCTACCCGTGTGTGTGTCTCTTTGTCTGTGTGTGCGTCCGTGTGTGTCCATGTGTGTCTGTGTGTCTGTCTGTGTCTGTCCTTGTGTGTCCGTGTGTGTCTGTGTGTGTGTGTCCGTGTGTGTACACGGTTCTACAACTCGTGAAGACATTGTGGATGAGTTGTGAATGGGGTTGTTGTGAATAGAGCTGAACATTAGACAATAGGTGCAGGAGTAGGCCATTCGGCCCTTCGAGCCAGCACCGCCATTCAATGTGACCATGGCTGATCATCCCCAATCAGTACCCCGTTAGAACATTAGACCTCCACTCCCAATCCTTGGATGGATCCTGGGGAGAACTGAGGAATACTCCCCTGAGTTCCAAACATAGTCTCCTTTCGTGTTAAAAAAAAAAGACACCAAGTGCTGGGGTTACTTAGTGTCTTTTTTTTGTTAATCAGCCACCTGGGAGTTCCTTGTTTCTCACTGCTTGCTTCAGCCACTGCAAGATGTCCCCGCATCCTTCAAGTGACCCCCATTTTGATCGAACTCCTCTCTGCTATAATTGTTGGATTAACTCCTAGACATGGAAGAAAATAAATTGTAAAATAAAGATTTAAACTACAAATTCGCATTTTTTTAAATGCCTCCTTGCGTGTGAACAGAATGAATCACAGCTGCTGATGAAATACTGGGTCTATCTGTACGTGAGCGAGATTGTTAGCT
>CM075987.1:2160714-2177170 GCA_038087875.1 Malacoraja senta
TCGAGCGCGGGGCTTGTTCCTTACAGAGGCCCGAGAGCCGTTGGAGCGGTCGCAGAGGGAGGAGGAACCAAAATCTGTAACGTTCCAAGCCACTCTCACTTCAAAAACAAATGGGCTTAAGGAAGCCGCTGATTGGTGGAAGCAGACAAGAGGGAGCAGCTGATTGGGAGTCAGATCCCTGCTGATTGTATTGTAGTAGTTTGTTTTGTATTGTATCCTAGGTAAGGGGAGTATGAGGGCCAGGGCAGTTTGTTGTTCTGGATGTCAGATGTGGGAGATCAAGGAATCTGACAGCCTTACAGACGTCCACATCTGTGCCAGGTGCATCGAGATGGGGCTCCTAAGGGACCGTATTAGGAACCTGGAGTAGCAGCTCAATGACCTCCGTCTGGTCAGGGAGAGCAAGGAAGTCATTGAAAGGAGTTACAGGGAGGTGGTCACTCCAAGACCACAGGAGGCAGGCAAGTGGGTCACGGTTGGGAGAGGCAAGGGGCACAGGCAGGGACTAGAGAGTACCCCGGTGGCTGTACACCTTGACAATAAGTACTCCTGTTTGAGTACTGTTGGGGGGGACAGCCTACCTGGGGGTAGCGACAGCGGCCAGGCCTCCGGTACAGAGACCGGTCCTGTTGCTCAGAAGGGTAAGGAAAAGAAGAGGTGGGCATTAGTAATAGGGGACTCTATAGTTAGGGGGTCAGACAGGCGATTCTGTGGGCGCAGTCGGGAGACCCGGATGGTAGTTTGCCTCCCTGGTGCCAGGGTCTGTGATGTGTCTCAACGCGTCCAAGATATCCTGAAAGGGGAGGGAGAGGAGCCCGAGGTCGTGGTACATATAGGTACCAATGACATAGGTAAAAAAAGTGAAGAGGTCCTGAAAGGAGAATTTAGGGAGTTAGGAGGGGAGTTTAAGAGAAGGACCGCAAAGGTAACAATCTCGGGATTACTGCCTGTGGAACGCAACAGTGAGAGTAGGAATGGAGCGAGGTGGAGGATAAATGCGTGGCTGAAGAACTGGTGCAGAGGGCAGGTATTCAAATTTCTGGATCATTGGGACCTCTTTTGTGGAAGGTGCGACCTGTACAAAAAGGACGGGTTGCACTTGAACCCAAGGGGGACCAATATCCTGGCGGGGAGATTTGCTAAGGCTACTGGGGAAACTTTAAACTAGAACGGTTGGGGGGAGGGACTCAAATAGAGAAAGCTATTAGGCAGTGTGTGAGGCAGGAGGCAGAGAAGGGAAGCACTCAGACCCAACATGTAGGGGGGAAAGAAGAAAACAATAATAAACAGAGAATAAGAGGTGGTGGGGTTCTTAAATGGGTACGCAGAGAAACAGAGGGGTGTAAAATGGGGGCGGAAGCAATAGGTAGCAAGGTGAAAAGTAAAAGTGGCAGGCAGACAAATCCAGGGCAAAAATCAAAAAGGGCCACTTTTCAACATAATTGTAAAAGGGGTAAGAGCGTAGTAAAAACAAGCCTGAAGGCTTTGTGTCTCAATGCAAGGAGCATTCGTAATAAGGTGGATGAGTTGAACGTGCAGATAGCTATTAATGATTATGATATAGTTGGGATCACGGAGACATGGCTCCAGTGTGACCAAGGCTGGGAGTTGAACATCCAGGGATATTTAATATTCTGGAGGGATAGAGAGAAAGGAAAAGGAAGTGGGGTAGCGTTGCTGGTTAGAGAGGAGATTAACGCAGTGGAAAGGAAGGACATTAGCTTGGAGGATGTGGAATCGGTATGGGTAGAGCTGCGAAACACTAAGGGGCAGAAAACGCTGGTGGGTGTTGTGTACAGGCCACCTAACAGTAGTAGTGAAGTTGGGGATGGCATCAAACAGGAAATTAGAAATGTGTGCAACAAAGGCAAAACAGTTATAATGGGTGACTTCAATCTATATATAGATTGGTTGAATCAAATTGGCAGGGGTGCTGAGGAAGAGGATTTCTTGGAATGTATGCGGGATAGTTTTCTAAACCAACATGTAGAGGAACCAACGAGAGAGCAGGCTATTCTTGACTGGGTATTGAGTAATGAGGAAGGGTTAGTTAGCAGTCTTGTTGTGCATGGCCCCTTGGGCAAGAGTGACCATAATATGGTTGAGTTCTTCATTAGGATGGAGAGTGACATAATTAATTCAGAAACAAGGGTTCTGAACTTAAAGAAAGGTAACTTTGAGGGTATGAGATGTGAATTGGCCAAGATTGACTGGCAATTAGTTCTAAAATGGTTGACGGTGGATATGCAATGTAAGACATTTAAAGACTGCATGGATGAACTACAAAAATTGTTCATCCCAGTTTGGCAAAAGAATAAATCAGGGAAGGTAGTGCATCCGTGGATAACAAGGGAAATCAGGGATAGTATCAAAGCAAAAGATGATGCGTACAAATTAGCCAGAAAAAGCAGCATACCAGAGGACTGGGAGAAATTCAGAGACCAGCAGAGGAGGACAAAGGGCTTAATTAGGAAAGGGAAAATAGATTATGAAAGAAAACTGGCAGGGAACATAAAAACTGACTGCAAACGTTTTTATAGATATGTGAAGAGAAAGAGATTAGTTAAAACAAATGTAGGTCCCTTGCAGTCAGAAACAGGTGAATTGATCATGGGGAACAAGGATATGGTGGACCAATTGAATAACTACTTTGGTTCCGTCTTCACTAAGGAAGACATAAATAATCTGCCGGAAATAGCAGGGGACCGCGGGTCAAAGGAGATGGAGGAACTGAGTGAAATCCAGGTTAGTCAGGAAGTGGTGTTGGGTAAATTGAATGGATTAAAGGCCGATAAATCACCAGGGCCAGATAGGCTGCATCCCAGAGTACTTAAGGAAGTAGCTCCAGAAATAGTGGATGCATTAGTGATAATTTTTCAAAACTCTTTAGATTCTGGAGTAGTTCCTGAGGATTGGAGGGTAGCAAACGTAACCCCACTTTTTAAGAAGGGAGGGAGAGAGAAAATGGGGAATTATAGACCAGTTAGTCTAACATCGGTAGTGGGGAAACTGCTAGAGTCTGTTATTAAAGATGGGATAGCAGCACATTTGGAAAGTGGTGAAATCATTGGACAAAGTCAGCATGGATTTACGGAAGGTAAATCATGTCTGACGAATCTTATAGAATTTTTCGAGGATGTAACTAGTAGAGTGGATAGGGGAGAACCAGTGGATGTGTTGTATCTGGACTTTCAGAAGACTTTCGACAAGGTCCCACATAAGAGATTAGTATACAAACTTAAAGCACATGGTATTGGGGGTTCAGTATTGATGTGGATAGAGAACTGGCTGGCAAACAGGAAGCAAAGAGTAGGAGTAAACGGGTCCTTTTCACAATGGCAGGCAGTGACTAGTGGGGTACCGCAAGGCTCAGTGCTGGGACCCCAGCTATTTACAATTTATATTAATGACCTGGATGAGGGAATTGAAGGCAACATCTCCAAGTTTGCAGATGACACTAAGCTGGGGGGCAGTGTTAGCTGTGAGGAGGATGCTAGGAGACTGCAAGGTGACTTGGATAGGCTGGGTGAGTGGGCAAATGTTTGGCAGATGCAGTATAATGTGGATAAATGTGAGGTTATCCACTTTGGTGGCAAAAACAGGAAAGCAGACTATTATCTAAATGGTGGCCGATTAGGAAAAGGGGAGATGCAGCGAGACCTGGCTGTCATGGTACACCAGTCATTGAAAGTAGGCATGCAGGTGCAGCAGGCAGTGAAGAAAGCGAATGGTATGTTAGCTTTCATAGCAAAAGGATTTGAGTATAGGAGCAGGGAGGTTCTACTGCAGTTGTACAGGGTCTTGGTGAGACCACACCTGGAGTATTGCGTGCAGTTTTGGTCTCCAAATCTGAGGAAGGACATTATTGCCATAGAGGGAGTGCAGAGAAGGTTCACCAGACTGATTCCTGGGATGTCAGGACTTTCATATGAAGAAAGACTGGATAGACTCGGCTTGTACTCGCTAGAATTTAGGAGATTGAGAGGGGATCTTATAGAAACGTACAAAATTCTTATGGTGTTGGACAGGCTAGATGCAGGAAGATTGTTCCCGATGTTGGGGAAGTCCAGGACAAGGGGTCACAGCTTAAGGATAAGGGGGAAATCCTTTAAGACCGAGATGAGAAAAACATTTTTATCTCTGGAACTCTCTGCCACAGAGGGTAGTTGAGGCCAGTTCATTGGCTATATTTAAGAGGGAGTTAGATGTGGCCCTTGTGGCTAAAGGGATCAGGGGGTATGGAGAGAAGGCAGGTACGGGATACTGAGTTGGATGATCAGCCATGATCATATTGAATGGCGGTGCAGGCTCGAAGGGCCGAATGGCCTACTCCTGCACCTATTTTCTATGTATCTATGTTAGTAACAAATCGAGCTGCCTGTCTTTGGACACGTTCGATGGAAGAAATGTTTTTGTTTGTGTATGGGTCCCATGCTGCAACTGCGTAGTCCAAATGAGGTCTAACGAGGGTGAAGTATAGCTTCTCCTTGACAGAAGTTGAACAATGATGAAAGTTGCGCCTCAGAAAATTTAGGACACCTGTTGCTTTCACCGTTGCATGATGAGTCTGACCATTCCAACGCAGATCATTCTGCAATTTGATGCCAAGATACTTGGTTTGTTTGGATTCTTCAAGGGTGGCACCAAGTATATTGTAAGATGTTTCGCCTGGATTCATCTTTCTGGTGACACGCATGGTTTCACATTTGGAAGGGTTGAACTGCATGCCCCATTGTTGTGACCACTCAACCATTGTATCGAGATCCTTTTGGAGAGCATCTTCATCATCAGCTGACTTAATTGGACGGTACAGCAAACAATCATCAGCGAATAGTCTGGTTGTGCTTGTGACTTTTTCATGGATGTCATTTATGTAAAGCAAAAACCTGCGTGGGTTTTCTCCGGGTGCTCCGGTTTCCTCCCACATTCCAAACACATACAGGTTTGTAGGTTGATTGGCTTTGGTTAAATTGTAAATTGTCCCTGGTGTGGGTAGGATAGCGTTAGTGTGCGGGGATCGCTGGTCGGCGCGGACTTGGTGGACCAAAGGGCCAGTTACGTGGTTGTATCTCTAAATTAAACTAAACTAAAAGGTCTTTATTATACTCAGCTGCGTACATTGAGCCCATATCATTTATATGCCTGACATTACACTGCCCCAATATCAACGTTCAACTCCACCACGGAAAAGATGATAAGGACAGAGGAAAAAGATTAAGAATGAGCTCAAAGTCTCTTTAAAGAAAATGTAACAGGACTGTCATATGAGGAAAGATTGAAAAGACTAGGCTTGTATTCACTGGAGTTTGAAAGGATGAGGGGGGATCTTATAGAAACATATAAAATTATAAAAGGACTGGACAAGCTAGATGCAGGAAAAATGTTCCCAATGTTGGGCGAGTCCAGAACCAGGGGCCACAGTCTTAGAATAAAGGGGAGGCTATTTAAGACTGAGGTGAGAAAAAACTTTTTCACCCAGAGAGTTGTGAATTTATGGAATTCCCTGCCACAGAGGGCAATGGAGGCCAAGTCACTGGATGGATTTAAGAGAGAGTTAGATAGAGCTCTAGGGGCTAATGGAGTCAAGGGATATGGGGAGAAGGCAGGCACGGGTTATTGATTGGGGACGATCAGCCATGATCACAATGAATGGCGGTGCTGGCTCGAAGGGCCGAATGGCCTCCTCCTGCACCTATTTTCTATGTTTACTGACTTCTGGTTATAGTCTGGCATGTGACTGGAGCATGCAAGATGGTACTGGCTACATCCAGTCCATGCATTTTGTAGCTAATCGCCGCTAATCCAAGCAACAAACAAAAAATGATAGCAGCATATATAGGAGACTTTCAGATCGGCACATGGATATGCAGGGAATGGAGGGAGACCGATTATGTTCAGGTAGATACGAGTTTGTCTTGGCATCATGCTCAGCACAGCCATTGTGGGCCGAAGGGCCTGCTCCTGTGCTGTACCAGAACTATGTTCTATTGCAAAGCCTTGCATAAGTGGCGGGAAGAGTGCAGTACGGCACAAAGTATCCATCCACCCACCTCATTGGACATTCCCTGCCCAATTTCAGGAAAAAAAATCCACATTGCAGATTCCACATAAGTTCTTAAGTGGTAGGAGCTGAATTACGCCATTCGACCCATCAACTCCACTCCGCCATTAAATCATGGCTGATCCATCTTTCCCTCTCAACCCCATTCTCCTGCCTTCTCCACATAACCCCTGACATTAGCCTCATGATCTACCCTGGTGCCCTATAGTGGATGTGGTTACTGTATACAGAACTGAGAAACATCGGAACAGGAGTAGACCTCAGCGAGTCATCCTCGATTAAAAGGAGTGTCTAAGGAGAGCACTAAACCCATCAATGAGCCAGTTATTATCTGTGCCCAGCATCTGTTAAGTAAATAGAAAGGAACTGCAAATGCTGGTTTACACTGAAGATAGAGGCAAAATGCTGCAGTAACTCAGCAGAACAGGCAGCATCTCTGGAGAGAAGGAATGGGTGACGTTCAGGGTCGAGACCCTTCTTCGGACTGAAGAAGTCTGAATTCTGAAGAAGCGTCTCGACGCAAAACGTCACCCATTCCTTCTCTTGAGTGATGCTGCCTGTCCCGTTGAGTTACTCCAGCATTTTGTGTCTATCTTCAGTGAATGTTCTGTAGATGGTGCTCTTGTGCAACTGAATCACAATTCATTTAGTGAAACCTGACAATGTTGTGAAAACATGATGGACCGGCAGAGATGCAATTACATTTGAAGAAATCATGACTGCCAAGTGAATTTTTTGATTTTCTTGCATTATTTACAGTAAAAATTTCCAGTAACCTTTACACGGGGAACAATGATTCCAAAGGAAATGGCGACATGTTTGGGGCGGAAGGAATTTTGGTTTTGCTTTTGTTGTTTTATGGGGCTGCCATATTATGTTCTATTGCACAGGAGCCTGGTTGGAATGAATGCACAGGGTGAACTCGCCCCATCAGTCCAAGCAGCAGGTGAGGGTAAGGGAACAGCACCTCAATGATCAGGGGCGACAAGTGTGAGCACACGGGGCCACCGCGGGACATCAAGGTGTGTGCTTTCCCGCCCAATCTGGCATATTGAAAATCAGAGGTCTAGGCTTATTATTGTCACATGTACTGAGGTACAGTGAAAAGATCTGCTTTGCATGCTATCTAAACAGATCAGGTAATGCTATACAGAAATACAATCAAGCCAAACTCAAGTACAAGAGCAAAGGATACATCCGAAGATAGACGCAAAATGCTGGAGTAACTCAACGGGACAAGCAGCGTCTCTGGAGAGAAGGAATGGGTGACGTTTTGGGTCGAGACCCTTCTTACATACCCTGGTTTGGGGTTTTAATATTGATTTGAGCATGGACAGGAGTATATCAGCAAAGCATAGGAGACCACGCTCATCCCTCCGTTTACACTTTGCAAAATTATGTTATTGTGGTGTTGGAAAATGCAGAGAACACGAACAAGTCAATGGCCCTTCATCAGAAGCAGGTGAAATGTTCACATAGTGTATCTTTCTTCAGGTTCTATCTACCCTGTTACTTCCTGCTTCTTTTCTGTGTATATTTACTATTACACTTGTCTTTTTTTAGTTTTGTAAGAAGGTAAAGATCCTCAATCTGAAATTATTGTTTGTAATTCTGACTTATGGACTTAATCACCTCTTCTGTTTGTGGGGGAGGCAAGAGTTTAATTGTCATATGTCCCGACAATGGAACAATGCGATTCTTACTTGTAGCAGCATAACAGGCTTATAAACACAACATTTATGGATAACATGAAATAAACAAAAATCTATAAGTTATAAACCCCAATACTAAGACAAAAAATCCTAAGTGCGACCAAAGACAGTTCATAGTTCATAGTTGAGGTTGGTGTTGTGTAGCGTTCAAGAGCCTGATGATGTTTGGGAAGAAGCTAACCTTGAACCTGGAGGTCATAGTTTTCAGACTCCTATGCTCATATACCTTCTTCCCAAGGCAGGAGTGAAATGAGAGCGTGGCCAGGGTGGTGTGGGTCTCTGATGATGCTGACTGCCTTTTTCAGGCAGCGACTCCTGTAGATCCCTTTGTTGGTGGGGAGGTCAGTACCCGTGATGGACTGGGCAGTGTTCACCACTTGTTGTAATCTCATTCATTCCTGGGCATTTACAACCAGTCAATATGCTCTCTAACACACTCATGTAGGAGTTCAAGAGAATATTCATTGACATGACTAATTTCCCCAATTTGCAAGGGATGTAGAGGCATTTTGGGGCTTTCTTTATGCATAAAGATTTCATTAAGGTGCTGAGGATTAGGTGTGGGCATGGGGTCTGTGTTCCTTTTAGGGACTGGGTCCTGAGTTCTGGAAGCAACAGAAAGGACAATTCTACAGCGGTGATCATTGTAATGGTACAGTGACCAATACTAGGGCTCACAGTAGTGATCACTACTGGATCAGCTCCTAGGGTGTAGACTGTGGAGATGGAGTCTGGCAATATGAGGAAGAGTGTTTGGTTTGTGATATTTGGCCATGTAATTGTCGTTGGCATTGGCAGCTTGTGTATTGCAATCTCAGAATGTATGAATAGTAAACGGGTTCCAGGATTATAGAATTGGAAGAGAGGAAGAAGTTTGAATCAAGGTTGTGGGATACACCGGCATTAAGAAATGGTGTGAGTGTGTGAGTATGTGAGTGTGTGTGTGTGTGTGTGTGTGTGTGTGTGTGTGTGTGTGTGTGTGTGTGTGTGTGTGTGTGTGTGTGTGTGTGTGTGTGTGTGTGTGTGTGTGTGTGTGAGTGTGAGTGTGAGTGTGAGTGTGAGTGTGAGTGTGTGTGTGTGTGGTAGCAGGGGAGAGGGGGTGGGTGAGAGCTAGAGTGATAGCAATTTGACTTCAAAAGATGATGTTCATAAATTCTAGGAGCAGAATTAGGCCATTCGGCCCATCACATCTACCCCGCTATTCAATCATGGCTCATCTATCTTTCCCTCTCAAACCCATTCTCCTGCCTTCTTCCTGTAACCTTTGATACCCTTCTGAATTCACCTTCTGAATTATAGGATTGTGATCGGGATCCAGCAGTAATTTTGAGAAGGGAGAGCATGAGAATGAGATCTTCTTCAAGCTCAAGGGCATTATTGAGTGATCATGTCCAACTTTCCCCCTCCAACACATTCCCATTCATCAACCCTTTCCCTTAACCTGAGCATCCAATATCCCACCCACCACATTTTATTTTATCATCTAATCCGCCTCTCCCTTTTTTTTCCCGCCCCCCACCCCCACCCAAATCAGTCTGAGGAAGGGTCTCGACCTGAAACGTCGCCTATTTTCTTCGCTCCATAGATGCTGCCTCACCCGCTGAGTTTCTCCAGCATGTTTGTCTACCTTCTGTTTACATTCTTCCCTTTAAATATTCTGGCCTTAAAATATAATTGTACTGTGGGTTTCTTTCAGTGTTATGTGACTGGGAGTTGCTGTTTCTCATTGGGGACAACATATACAAGGGCTATGGGGGTGAATTGCACCTGACCAGAAATTTGACTGAGCATGATATTGTAGATCCAGTTCCCTGCTGCCTCACCTGTTTTCCACACATACTATACTGACTCAGAGAGCGAAAGGAAGGTCCATCTATTGTGATGTCTGGGAGCTGGGATGCGACTGTATTTTCAGACAGTTGGCCCATAACCAAAGCAAACATTCAGAGTGCTAGATTATCAATAATTAATACTCTCCTTGTGGGCACTGCTGAATTTCTAGACCTTTGCGTCTTGCGTTGATTAGACAGAATTTACAGCTGGCGGTGATTTCTTTTCCTATTCTTGTCTCTAATTAGTTCCAGGAAAACAGAAATAAAAATCTCAGTAATTGGCATCTTATCCTTACGACTGTGGGGGCCTTTCTGCCCATTGAGTCCATTCTGGTTGCCAAGGAGCAATCCCATTATCCCAGTCAGCTTCCCTGCACTCTGTTCACTCCCAAGTGCCCATCAACTACTTTTAGAAATACATTTTTTTGTTTTCATTTCTAGCTCTTAACAAAGAAAGTACAATTCTGCATTGAAGTATTTTGTTGCGCAGAGTCCTTCAAAAATCAACTTGTACTATTCTAATGTTCTGGTTGCCTGGAATAACGCTTTGAGAAATTAACCTCGAGCCATAGCCATAAGCATAGAAAGAGACCAAGAAACCGCATCTACACTAGTCCCACCAACCTGCTTTTGGCCCTTATTACTCTAAACCTTTTTTAACCATTATTGTACCTGCCTCAACTATCTCTTTTAGTTTAGTTTAGTTTAGAGATACAGCATGGAAACAGGCCCTTTGGCCCACCGAGTCTGCGCCAACCAGCGATCCCCGCACACTAATACTAGGGACAATTTGCAATTTTTTACCAAAGCCAATTATCCTACAAGCCTATATGTCTTTGGAGTGTGGGAGGAAGCCGGAGCACCCGGAGAAAACCCATACAGGTTACGGGAAGAACGTTCAAACAGCGTACGGACAGCACCTGTAGTCAGGATCTGTGGTACTGTGAGGCAGCAACTCTACAACTGCGCCACCATACTGCCCTTGGCTGCCCAACATCAGCTTCTGATCTTTTGTTTCTCTCACAATTACGCAAAGAAAAAAGTAATGTCCATTGTCCCATAAACTAGCCTGAAGCAAGATTTCGGACAGGAAATTACCACACACTGCACTAGGCCTTGAAATGCAGTGAAAATATTTTGTTATACTCCCTGCTCTTGAGATAGACCCAGTCCTTGACATGAAACTTTAATGAAGGGATCAGTACCCAGTTTTTATTATGTATTAAATATTATTTAGTTATTTGATTTCAACATTTTGTTTGAGTTTCTGAAAAATGGCAGGTATTTTAAATAGGACTTTGATTTAGTTCAACAAATAATCGTGGCAAAGGTTTTGCACATAGATTTTTATATTAACCAATTTATAAATTTAACCAGACAAATGTTAACTTTGGCAGTTACTGTTGTAAGTATTGACAGTGGTAATGTTTATAGATGCAATGGCTGTGCATTACGTAAAATTTTTAATCATGTATACGTTATTAATTTTCCTAAGCTTCAAGCAAGATACAAGATTGCCAGGAAGTTAAGAGATTTATTTTATACTAGACCAAGTGCAGACCCGTTGGGTCTGTTCCCGCAACGCGCGGTTGCAAGGGGGGGCTGCCTGACATCATCGCGCAACGCAACGCGCTAGGCGTACGCCGTCAAGACGCTGTGTACGACGTCAAGATGCTGCGTACGACGTCAAGATGCTGCGTACGCCCGTGGAGACGCTGTGTACGCTCTCAATGCGCCTGCGGGCCGACAGGCCGTTGACGCGCGGGATTTTCAGACATTGCAAGCGTGCAGGACGGCAGCAAGGATGGCAAAAAGCAGCGGGGGACCAGCCGATCTGTGTCTTCCGCCAGCGTGATAGAGAGCCGCGCTGGGGGGGGGAGTGGAGGAGAGCCGGGCGGCAGCAGCCGTTATGGTCGCACGGCACGCGTTGAGAAGGTGACCAGCAGGAGGCGACAAAATGAGTGAGTGGGGGGGGGAGGATTTCATTAAAAATGTGTACAGAAAAATGACGAAATTTAATGAGGAGTGGATATGAGAATGTAAAAGTAAAATCGTTAGCGAAATGGTAAAAATCTCGGGGGTTTTTGCGTTGTGGTTTTGGCGGACCAACGAATAAAAAGGCAAAATCAAAATGACATACACCTGACATACACCCACACACACACACACAGGAGAGAGGGGTGAGAGAGATGGGTGAGGAGAGATGGGTGAGGAGAGAGGGGGAAGGGGGAGGAGAGAGGGGGGAGGAGAGGGGGTGAGGAGGGGGGAGAGGGAGGGAGAGGGGGGGGAAGGGGGAGAGAGTGGGGAGGAGAGCAGGGAGGGTAAAGGGGAGACAGGGGTAGGTGGAAGGGGTGTGGTAGAGGGGGGAGGGGGGAGAGAGGGTGGGTGAGGGGGTAGAGAAGGGTGGGGGGGAAGGGGAGGGGAGACGAGAGGGAAAGAGGGGAGAGGGAAAGAGGGGAGGGGAGAGGGGAAGAGGGGGAGGGAGAGGAGAGGGAGTTAGAGGGGAGAGAGAGTAGAGGGGAGAGAGAGGGGGAGAGAGAGGAGGGGGTGAGTGAGGGGAGGGAGGAGAGGGAGGGGGGAGTTGGAGGGGAGGAGAAGAGGAAGGGGGGGAGTTGGAGGGGGAGAGAAAAGGAGGGGGAGGTGGAGGGGGAGAGGTGGAGGGGGGAGAGAAGAGGAGGGGGAGAGGTGGAGGGGGGAGGAGAGGGGAGGGTGGAGAGGGGGTGGAGAATAAGAGGTGGAGGGGTGGAGGGGGAGTGGAGGGGGTAGAAGGGAGGGGGGGCAGAGTGGGGGAGGGGGAGGGAGAGAAGGGGAGGAGAGAGGGTGGTAGAGGTGGGGGGGGAGGGGGAGGGGGGAGGTGGGAGAGATTGGAGGGGGAGAGAGGAGAAGGAGGGAGTGGAGGGGGGGAGAAGAGAGGGAGAGAGATGAGGGAGAGAGAGAGGATGGGGAGAGAGAGGAGGGGGAGGAGAGAGAGGGGGAGAGAGGAGGGGAGAGAGGAGGGGGGAGAGAGAGAAGGGGAGAGAGAGAAGGGAAGAGAGAGAAGGGGGGAGAGAGAAGGGGAGAGAGGTGGGAGAGAGAAGGGGGAGTGGAGAGAGAAGGGGGGAGTGGGAGAGAGAAGGGGGAGTGTGAGAAAAAGCATGGGGGGTGGAAGGGAGAGACGGATGGGGAGAAAGAGATTAGAGGGGGAGACAGAGAGATTAGAGGGGAGAGAGCGAGTAGATGGGAGAGGGGGCGGTAGGGGGGTGAGAGAGGAGGGGGTGAGTGAGGGGGTGAGAGGAGAGGTGAGGGGGGGACTTGGAGGGTTGGAGAGAAGAGGAGAGGGAGAGGTGATGGGGAGGGTGGAGAGTGGGGGTAGAAAGGGGGAGGGGTAATACGATGTGGAGGGGGGTAGAGGGGAGGGGGAGAGCGGGGAGGGTGGAGGAGAGATTGATGGGGAGAGAGGAGAGGGAGAGAGAAGAGGGGGAGAGGGAGGAGGGAGAGAGGAGAGGAGGGGTGAGAGAGAGGAGGGGAGAGAGAAGGGGAGAGGGGGAAAGGCACGGGGAGCGAGGAGGGAGGGAGGGGAAGAGAGAGAATAGAGGGGAGAGAGAGAGTACAGGGGCGAGGGGCGGGGGAGGGGAGGAGAGAGATGAGGGGTGAGGGGGTTGGAGGAGATGGAAGGCGGAGAGAAGAGGGGGAGTTCGGAGGGGGTGAGAGAAGGGGAGGGGAGAGGTGGAGGGGAGAGAGATGAGGAGGGGTAGAGGTGGAGGGTGGAGGGGTTGTCGGAGGGCGGTAGAGAGGGAGGGGTGTTGATAGGGAGGGGGTAGATAGGGAGGGATGGATAGGGAGGGAGTAGATAGGGAGGGGATAGATAGGGAGGGAGGTAGGACAACTTGCTCTATTTGATTGTGCCCGCCAGGTTGATTGCATTCGTGGGATCCATTGTGATTAGACATCTGTGAGATGGCTCTGTGAGTCATGCAGCTGTTTGATTTTAGTGGGCTCACGTGAAGGTTCCAATCTCCTAGCCCGACCCATGTCATATCATAGATAAATGAGATCCATTGTGAATGGACATCTGTGATGGCACTGTGAGACCAAGTGCAGACCCGTTGGGTCTGTTTTCTCAACGCGCGTTTGCTGGGGGGGAGCTGCGGCGTCACACTAACCACACTGTTCCTCCAAAGCACAGTTGCGGGGTGGGAATCTGGCACCCACAAACACACATACTCATCACACCCCTTGATAATATCTTAATTTTATTAATTGGCTTCTTTTATCCCATCTCCACCCTATCCACTGACGAATAGCCCTCACCTCTCAGGTGCGTCTAGAGGGGGGGGAGCAGAGAGAGTGTGCACAGACAGAGTGGAAGAGAGAGAGAGAGAGAGAGGGCAGAGAAAAAGATAAAGATCAAACAGAGAGAGAGCATAGATAGGGGTAGGGGGTAGTGGGGGAAGAGTGTGGATGCAGGGAGAAGAGTGGGGATGGGGAAGGGGGTGGGGGAGAGAGGGAAAGGGGTGGGGAGGGAAGGCGGTGGGGGGAGGGGGGTGGGGGAGAGAGGGAAGGGCTGGGGGAGGGAAGGGGGGAGAGGGAAGGAGGGTGGGGGAGAGAGGATGGGGGTTGGAGGAGGAGGGGGTGGTGAGGGAGAGGGTGAGGAGAGGGAGATGGAGAGGGGGAGGAGAGAGGGGATGGGGGAGGGGGAGAGAGGGATGGGGAGGGGGAAAGAGGTGTGGGGAGGGGGGGAGGGAGATGGGGTACGGGAGGGAGGGGGGAAGAGTGTGGAGGGAGGAGGAGAGGGGTGGGGAGAGAGAGGGGAAATAGTGGGGAGGGAGAGTGGAAGGTGTAGGGGTAGGACAGTCCATCTGTTCCCCATTCCCTATCACCCCCATCCTCTTTCTCTATTCCCACACGTGATGACGTGCTTCGACACAGGCTGCGGAGGTGGGGGGAGGGGCTGGGGCTGGGGCTGCTGCAAAGGCATTTGTAAATGGATCCATTCCGATTGGACATCTGTGAGCATTGGGCATTGTGACATGGGTGAGAGCTGTTTTTTTTACATTTTGAAATTTGTGGGGGGGGGGGGTAGAAGGATTTTATTTAAAATGTGTACATAAACACGACAAAATTTAATCAGGAGTGGACAGAATGAAAAGTGAAATCTCTACCGAAATGGAAAAAGTCTCGGCGTTTCTGCGTGTGGTGTTGGCGTAGTGACGATTCAAAGGCTGGCACCCACAAGACAGGCAGATACACACACACACACACACACACACACACACACACACACACACACACACACACACACACACACACACACACACACATACACAAACACACACACACACACACACACACACACACACACACACACACACACACACACACACACACACACAGAGTTTTAAATATAGATAGACCAAGTGCAGACCCGTTGGGTCTGTTTCCCCAACGCGCGTTTGCGGGGGGGATGCTGCCGGCATCACACTAACCACCCCCCGGAGAGAGGGAGATGGAGAGGGGGGTGGAGAGAGCGGTGGGGGACGGAGGAGAGAGGGATGGGGGAGGGGGAAAGGGATGGGGGAGGGGAGAGGAGGAGGGAAATGTGGTAGGGGAGGGTGGGTGAAGATTGTCGAGGGAGGCGGAGAGGGGTAGGGGGAGAGAGGGGAAAGAGTGGGGAGGGAGAGTGGGAGGGGGAGGGGGGAGAGAAGTGGAAGAGTGGGGAGGGAGAGAGGGGGAGAGGGGTGGGGGAGTGTGGAGCGGGACAGGGGAGTGGTGGAAGAGGGACAGAGGGGATGGGGAAGGGGTGTGGGAGAGGAAGAGAGGGAGGGGGAAGGGAGGGGGAGAGAGAGGGATGTGGGAGGGAGAGGGAGAGGGGGTTGAGTAAGGGGGAAAGAAGTGGAAGGGTGGGGAGGGAGGGGTAGGGGGAGTGGTGGAAGAGGGACAGAGGGGTAGGGGGAAGGGGGCGGGGAGAGAGGGAAGTGCGTGGGGTAGAGAGGGAAGGGGGGTGGGTGAGAGAGGGATGGGGTGGGAGGAGGAGGAGGAGGAGAGGGGAGAGGGGTGAGGAGAGGGAGATGGAGAGGGAGATGGAGAGGGGGAGGAGAGAGGGTGGGGAGAGGAGGAGAGAGGGGAGGGGGGAGAGGTGTGGTGGGGAGGGAGGCGAGGAGGGAGATGGGGTAGGGTTGTAGAGGGGGAAGAGTGTGGATGGAGGGGGAAGAGTGGGGAGGGGATGGGGTGGGGGATGTGGGTGGGGGAGAGAGGGAAGGGGGTGGGGGAGGGAAGGGGGATGGGGGATGGGGGAGGGGGTGGGGGAGAGAGGGAAGGGGGTGGGGGAGGGAAGGGGAGAGGGAAGGGGGGTGGGGGAGAGAGGGATGGGGGTGGGAGGAGGAGGGGAGGAGAGGGAGAGGGTGAGGAGAGGGAGATGGAGGAGGGGAGGAGGATGGGGGAGGGAAGAGAGGGATGGGGAGGGGGAGAGAGGTGTGGGGGAGCGGGGAGGGATGGGGTAGGGAGGGGAGGAGGGAGATGGGGTATGGAGGGAGGGGCAAGAGTGTGGAGGGAGGGGAGAGGGGTGGGGGGAGAGGGGTGGGGGAGAGGGGTGGGGGGAGAGAGGGGAAATAGTGGGGAGGGAGAGTGGAAGGGGGAGGGGCAGGGACAGTCCATCTGTTCCCCATTCCCTATAACCCCCAATCCTCTTTCTCTATTCCCACACACGTGATGACGCGCTTCGATACAGGCTGCGGCGGTGGGGGAGAGGGGCTGCCTGCAAAGGCATATGTAAATGGATCCATTCCGATTGGACATCTGTGAGCATTGAGCATTGCGACATCACACGATGGAACGTTCATCAACATCTATGGATGGAGAGCTGGTTTTTTTAC
>CM075987.1:2177370-2253659 GCA_038087875.1 Malacoraja senta
TCTGGAGGTTTGACTTTTATGATGCCATTTATACTTCACTTGGATTTTAATCACTTCAATGTAAAAGTAATTGGGAATGGGGAGCATTGGAACAAAAATTTGCCCTCTGTACATATTAACTGTAATATAATAATGTATGCATGTTGGTAGGTGCAATCAAAACAAAGATCTTTTTATCATTGTTGTGTTATGAATACCACAGAATATATTATGTACTCTCCAGATCACATTTAATAGAATAATATTGCTTAAATATATAGTTATTGGACTTTGCATTTCGGAAAAGTCCCAGCTGAGAGGAAGACAGCAAAATACTGAAAATATTGGGGGTGAAAATGACTTCAGGACAGTTTGTTAGGAAAATGAAAGAAATGGTAACAGAATACTTATACAGCTGAGTGAGTATAATTTCATGGATGAGAAATTGTGTTCAACAATTGATGACTTCTTTGACATAGTAACTAGCATGTTAGATAACAAGGAAGCCAATGGATGTAGCAAATTTTGTTATAGATAATTTGGTCTGTGAAGTGCCCCATAAAATATTATTGCATTAGATAAGCACCTGTGGACTTGAACGTAATAGGTTAAGTCCAGGGGGTCAGATATGGGGCTTTATGTGTGGGCCAGATATATTGTCAGTGCAGAGGGGCTAGGAGCAAGGCCAAGTGTGCATCCAGAGTCAAGGTCTGGAATAGTACAAGGTGTGCAGTCAAAGCTGGGACCAGGGGAGTGTTCAGCACTGGGAACCTAAGCAGGTAAGCAGCTATGATCAGGGTAGAATAGGGGAAAGGGCAGGTGTAAGGCTGGACTCAGGGTCAGGAATGAGAGAATGTCAAGGTCAGGAATGAGAGAAGGTATGCAACTGGAGTCAGGGTCAGGAGTAGTACCCGGTGTGCAGTGAGACCCAGGTTGGTCAACATGGGCCGTGTTTGATTATAATCTGATCTCCATACATGAATATACTAAGATCAGTCATGTGCTGCACGTGTTGATCAGAGCCTGGCTCTACTGTGGAATGTAATTTAGTCTAACCTTATTCATAGCTAATTCAATTGAAAGCATATATATTCCATTCAAGTGTAAGTTAAAAGACTCGCTACAGTATGCATCATATTGTAGCAAGTGCACCCTCCTCCTCCTCCCCCCCCCCCCCCCCCCCGGTCGCTATGTTCCCCCGGGCTTGGTCTCTCGCAATTTCTCACTCCCAACTCTCACCCAATGTTGGCAGCCCTGAATTTGCCTGCATTTGACCCAAATCCCTCAAAACCCTTCCAATCCACGTGCCTATCTAAATGTCTTAGATGTCACCATTGCATCTGCCTCTATAGCTCCCCCCCCCCCCCCCCTCTCTGCATTTGCAACAATTCAGCAGCAGATTACAACGGCAGCAGTTTAATCAGTCTCACAGGTCCAGTAACCTGGGTTCAATTCCAAATTCTGATGCTGCTTGTGTGAACCTTTAACATTCTCCTTGTGAAAACATGGAGCTTCCCCTGGGGATTCATTTCATCCCACACCCCAAAGATGTGCAAGCTAAGTTAATTGGCCACTGTAAATTTCAAATTATAGATAGATAGATTCCTTTATTGTCATTCAGACCTTTCGGTCAGAACAAAACTTCGTTGCCTGCAGTCATACACATAATAAATAACAAAACACACAATAAACACAAATTAACATCCACCACAGTGAGTTCACCAGGCACCTCCTCACTGTGATGGAGGCAAAAGTCTTAAAGTCTCTGTCTCTTCCCTCTTTGTTCTCCCTCAGCGCTGAGGCAATCCAGGCTTCTGACGTTGTGACCCTGCCGGGTGATGGTAAGTCAGTCCCGCGGCTGAATCCGTGCTCCGTCCGCGACGGGCCGGTTCAAACTCCGCGGCCCGGGGTGGCCGAAGCTGCCGCCCTCCAGTCCAGCGGACGCAGCTGTAGTTGCGGGAGCCCCAGAAAAACAGGTCACCCACCTGTGACCTGCGAGCTCCTGACGATGTCGTCCACCGGGCCCGCGGCCGAGCCTCCGGACTCAGGGCGCCACCAGCGTCCTCGGTCGCCACCGCCGGAACGCCACCACAGCCCCGAAGCCGGCCAGCCCCGCGCTGGTTAGTCCTGGCTCTGCCTCCGGAGCCTCGAGGTCTGTTGGTCACAGTTGGAGTTGGAGGCTGGCAGCTCCGCCATTTTGGCCTCAGCGCAGACTGAGGCAGAGAAGGGGGATACAAGAAAAAGTCGCATTCCCCCAAAGGAAGGGACAAAAGTCATGTTTCACCCCCCCCCCCACCCCACCCCACACGTACACAACCCAATAAACTAAAATTTGACTAAAGAAAACAACAACAAAAAGTAAAACAGACAGGACTGCAGGCGAGCCGCAGCCATACAACAGCGCCGCCACTTCCGGATGTAGGTGAATGGTAAGGAAATTGATGATTGATAACAAAACAGTAAAAATGGCAAGTGTGAGGAATAAGTTGCAGGGAAACAGTAGTGAGAAAAATGAGATTTATTTAATTGATGAGAGCAGGCATAGACCAAATGGCTAGTTGATCTGCCTTAAGAAAAACATCTCATTAATACTGTGTTCACATGTGTACGTGAATTACACAGATTTTATCTCCCTGATCTACTTGGATAAACCAATAAATCCTTCACCAATGGCATGTGATTCACCATCATCATGCAAACTTAGGAAAATCACTTACTTTCCAAAGGTTAAGCAAGAAGTCTTGCTTAACTCTAGGTGTACAGGAAGGTGGGACAAGGAGCGAAAGGGCCTGTCCCACTGTACGAGGTAATTCAAGAGTTCTCCCCCGATTCAAGTTCATGTAATGTACGCAGCGGGTATGTGCATTACACAAGCTCGAATCAGGGGAGAACTCTTGAATTACCTCGTACAGTGGGACAGGCCCTTCAGTGATTTCGGGTGGGCTGCGAGATGGTTAGAGAAATGCGCGTACCAGAATGGGGGTATCACCCTGTGGGAAATCAAGGGAGTATTTAAACAGAAGTAATTTCACACTGGCCAACGGTTGGAGACTCACTTCACAAGAAGTGAACAAGTTTACGTAATTAAAAGTCAAATCACACCACCTCCAAGATATAGCGGCAGGAACTTTAGGACAAAATATCCTAGGACTAACCACCTTCAACTATTTCATAAATTACTTTTTGCCCCATTTCTGTCCCAATCGCGTGGACAGAAATGGGGCATATTTTCGACAACCTCACATGCAAACCAAAATAAAAACAGGGCTCTCATTTCACTTTTCCCCCCTGTTGCCAGCTGGGCAACCTTTGCAGCTTTTTAGGTTGCCAAATGACAGTTTAGGTGGTCATTTAAGATGGTTTGCATGACGCGTGCGATAATGTGCTCGGACGAAGTGGGTAGATACCAGTCGGAATTATGCTCAATGAAGCACTCACATATTATTTCTGCTTCAAATAAAGTCACAAACTAAACATATTCACCAATCAAGACATGATATATACCACAATGACATGCAGCAAAATTATAATACAGTATCTCAACTCTTTTTACACATTGCAATGAATGCAATTTCTATTAGTTCTTTCCACTTCCAAACAAAAATGTGGTTGGATTATTCAGCGTATGATCAACCTGTGCATCGATGCTCCCCATCAAACCTGACAGAGCTTGAGAGGATCTGCAGAGAAGAATGGGAGAAATTACCCAAGTACAGGTGTGTCTAGCTTGTAGCGTCATACCCAAGAAGACTAGAGGCTGCAATCGCTGCCAAAGGTTCCCTACTGAGTAAAGGGTCTGAATACTTATGTAAATGTGAAATTTCAGTTATTTATTTTTTATTACTTTGCAAAAATTTCTAAACACCCGTTTTCTCTTTTTTATTATGGGGTATTGTGCGTAGATTGATGATAAAAAAATGAATTTAATTCATTTTAGAATAAAGCTGTAACATAAGAAAATGTGGAAAAAGTGAAGGGGTCTGAATGCACCCCACAGAGGTAATGGGGATATCAACATTTATTTCTGGACTAAAAAACCTCAGTTATCTATGGCATGAGAAATCAAATAGAGTAAAGCTGAATCCCCACTGCTAACTATCTGTCCAGTCATAAATATTAGAACCCAAATAAACATCAGGGGCAATACAAAACAAAAACACTGCTAACCACATCACAATTCAATCTTACATTCATTGCAGGTAGTTTGATTAACAGCATTCACAATCAACAAGTTTCCATGTTTGATCTAGATCTAAAAGTACATATTTTTTAATGGTTAATACTACCATAATCATGTGCTAGATGTTGAAAAGCTTCCAATCATGCTATAGACTATCACCCTTTCAAATGAAAAATAGGAGATTCATATGGTAGCCCAAAGAACAAATGAAAATTTGGTAATGGTAAAGCTGCAGAAACAATTATTCCGTCCAGTTACTTGAATTGGTATATCTACAGTGATTGTGAGAATTCTAAATACGACTAAACGCAACAAAAATGCAAGTATTCAACCGTTGCATATTCTATGGACAATAGCAACTTAAACCATTTGGCGAAAGTCAACTTGATTCCCATGTTATATCCTTCGGAATGATTTACTACTTCCTTCCACAGGATAAGCAAAGAATAGTTAAATATAGATTTAGATTCATCATTGCCGCTGTTTAGGTCAATGCCCACACAACTATCACCGATACAGCTCGCCTTCGTCACATAAACACACAGCTTGACTTGTGCTCGAGAAATCAACAGAATGCCATAATGAAGTTCAGTGAAGTGCCTATTCCACATCAAGCAGTTTTATGCTAAGAATTCATTCTGCACAAGTATTGACATAACATATAACCATATAACCATATAACCATAACAGCACGGAAACAGGCCATCTCGGCCCTTCAAGTCCGTGCCGAACATTTAAATTTTTATTTTTTTTATTTTTTTATAATTAAAAATAAAATACTTCCCCCTAGTCCCATCTACCTGCACTCAGACCATAACCCTCCATTCCTTTCCCGTCCATATACCCATCCAATCTATTTTTAAAGGATAACATCGAACCTGCCTCCACCACTTCCACTGGAAGCTCATTCCACACATCTACCACTCTCTGAGTAAAGAAGTTCCCCCTAATGTTCCCCCTAAACTTCTGTCCCTTAATTCTCAAGTCATGTCCCCTTGTTTGAATCTTCCCTACTCTCAATGGGAAAAGCTTATCCACGTCCACTCTGTCTAACCCGCTCATAATTTTAAAGACCTCTATCAAGTCCCCTCTTAACCTTCTGCGCTCCAAAGAATAAAGACCTAACTTGTTCAACCTTTCTCTGTAACTTAGTTGCTGAAACCCAGGCAACATTCTAGTAAATCTCCTCTGTACTCTCTCTATTTTGTTGACATCCTTCCTATAATTAGGCGACCAAAATTGTACTCCATACTCCAGAATTGGCCTCACCAATGCCTTGTACAATTTTAACATTACATCCCAACTTCTATATTCAATGCTCTGATTTATAAAGGCCAGCACACCAAAAGCTTTCTTTACCACCCTATCTACATGAGATTCCACCTTCAGGGAACTATGCACAGTTATTCCTAGATCCCTCTGTTCAACTGCATTCCTCAATTCGCTACCATTTACCGTGTACGTCCTATTTTGATTTGTCCTGCCGAGATGTAGCACCTCACATTTGTCAGCATTAAACTCCATCTGCCATCTTTCAGCCCACTCTTCCAAATGGCCTAAATCTCTCTGTAGACTTTGAAAATCTACTTCATTATCCACAACACCACCTATCTTAGTATCATCTGCATACTTACTAATCCAATTTTCCACACCTTCATCCAGATCATTGATGTACATGACAAACAACAGTGGACCCAACACAGACCCCTGAGGCACCCCACTAGTCACCGGCCTCCAACCAGACAAACAGCCATCCACCATTACTCTCTGGCATCTCACATTCAGCCACTGTTGAATCCATCTTGCTACTCCACCATTAATACCCAACAATTGAATCTTCTTAACCAACCTTCCATGAGGAACCTTGTCAAAGGCCTTACTGAAGTCCATATAGACAACATCCACTGCTTTACCCTCATCAATTTCCCTAGTAACCTCTTCGAAAAATTCAAGATTAGTCAAGCATGACCTTCCAGGCACAAATCCATGTTGACTGTTCCTAATCAGACCCTGCTTATCCAGATGCTTATATATATTATCTTTAAGTATCCTTTCCATTAATTTGCCCACCACTGACGTCAAACTAACAGGTCTATAATTGCTAGGTTTACTCTTCGAACCCTTTTTAAACAACGGAACAACATGCGCAGTACGCCAATCCTCCGGCACTATTCCCGTTTCTAATGACATTTGAAATATTTCTGTCATAGCCCCTGCTATTTCTACACTAACTTCCCTCAATGTCCTAGGGAATATCCTGTCAGGACCTGGAGACTTATCCGTTTTCATATTTTTCAAAAGTGTCCGCACCTCCTCTTCTTTGAATCTCAGAGTTTCCATTGCTACTCTGCTCGTTTCCCTTACCTCACATAATTCCATATCCTTCTCCTTCGTGAATACCGAAGAAAAGAAATTGTTCAATATCTCCCCCATCTCTTTTGGCTCTGCAGATAGCTGTCCACTCTGACTCTCTAATGGACCGATTTTATTCCTTGTTATCCTTTTGCTATTAATATAGCTGTAGAAACCCTTTGGATTTACTTTCACCTTACTTGCCAAAGCAACCTCATATCTTCTTTTAGCTTTTCTAATTTCTTTCTTAATATTCTTTTTACATTCTTTATACTCCTCAAGCACCTCATTTACTCCATGCTGCCTATAATTATTGTAGATCTCTCTCTTTTTCCGAACCAAGTGTCCATCTTCCTTCTTATTGAATTCCAACTACATTGAATGTTATAAATTAAGTTGTCATTGTGCATATTTTCTGAATGGGATCCAAGCCACAAGTAGTGTTAATAACACTCAAAACAATCTTGAGGGAACAATTATTTCTTGCAAATTGTCCAGAAGACAATTCACGCAATTAGCTGCACTGCCTAATTAAATTCATGTACTCTTTCACAGATTCTTCACCTTCACCTGAAGTGATAAGTAACAAATTAACATAAAAATTACAGCTTCTGCAAAATGCCTTTTCTAGTATCTTCCTCAAACTACTATTTTATACAATACTTCACAAGTATAGAAAAAGAATAGAGTAGGAAGGAACTGGTTTAAACTGAAGATCGACACAAAAGGCTCTGCGGGACAGGCAGCATCTCTGGAGAGAAGGAATAGACATAAACTGGCAATAAAAAAAACAGAACTAGCTCACCTCTACACGAACAGCTCTCCATTATTCAAATCCATGTATTTTTACTCTGCAATAGCAAAGCTGGCAACAATGACGCATTTCCATTAATAGATACAGTGCCCTCCATAATGTTTGGGGCAAAGACCCATTATATATTTATTTGCCTCTATACTCGTCAATTTGAGATTTGTAATAGAAAAAAATCACATGTGGTTAAAGCGCACAGTCAGAATTTAATAAAGGCCATTTATACATTTTGTTTCACCATGTAGAAATTACAGCAGTGTTTATACATACTCCCCCCCATTTCAGGGCACCATAATGTTTGGGACACAGCAATGTCATGTCAATGAAAGTAGTAATGTTTAGTATTTTGTTGCATGCAACGACTGCTTGAAGTCTGCGATTCATGGACATCACCAGTTGCTGGGTGTCTTCTCTCATGATGCTCTGCCAGGCCTGTATTGCAGCCATCTTTAGCTTATGCTTGCTTTGGGGGCTAGTCTCCTTCTGTTTTCTCTTCAGCATGAAGACATGCTCAATTGGGTTCAGATCAGGTAATTAACTTGGCCACCCAGGAATTGACAATTTTTTAGCTTTGAAAAAATTAAAACTCCTTTGAAAAAATTTGAAACTCCTTTGTTGCTTTTGCAGTGTTTGAGATAAGTCTTGCTATAGAATGAACCGCCAGCCAATGAGTTTTGAGGCATTTGTTTGAACTTGAGCATACAGGATGTGTCTATGCACTTCAGAATTCATCATGCTACTACCATCAGCAGTTGTATCATCAATGAAGATAAGTGAGCCAGTACCATAACACTCCCACCACTGTGTTTCACAGATGAGGTGGTATCCTTTGGATCTTGGGCAGTTCCTTCTACTTTGCTCTTTCCATCACTCTGATATAAGTTAGTCCTCGTCTCATCTGTCCACAATACCTTTTTCCAGAACTGTTGTTGCTCTTTTTAGTACTTCTTGGCTAACCAGTGGTTTGCATTTGCAGTGTAGCCTCTGTATTTCTGTTCATGAAGTCTTCTGTGGACAGTGGTCATTGACAAATCTACACCTGAAGAGTGTTTCTGATCTGTCAGACAGGTGTTTGGAGATTTTTCTTTATTATACAGAGATTTCTTCTGTCATCAGCTGTGGAGGTCTTCCTTGGCCTGCCAGTCACTTTGCGATTAGTAAGCTCACCAGTGCACTCTTTCTTCTTAATGATGTTCCAAACAATTGATTTTGGTAAGCCTAAGATTTGGCTGATGTCTCTAACAGTTTTATTCTTGTTTCTCAGTCTCATAATGGCTTCTTTGACTTTCATTGACACAACTTTGGTCTCATGTTAATAAACAGCAATAAAAGTTTCCAACGGTAATGGAAAGACTGGGTGCTGAGAGCTCTCTTATACCTGCATTATGGAGGCAATTAAACACACCTGAGCAATTACAAACACCTGTGAGGCCATGTGTTCCAAACATTATGATGCCCGAAAATGGGGTGACTATGTATAAACACTACTGTATAAACATGGTGAACCAAAATATGTAAAAATGGCCTTTATTAAAATCTGATATTGTGCACTTTAACTACATGTGAATTTTTCTATTACATATCTCAAATTGTGGAGTACAGAGGCAAATAAATAAATGATGGGTCTTTGTCCCAAACATTATGGTGGGCACTATAAATGCAAAGTACATAATGAAATTACAGAATTTCACAGAAAGGATAACCTTAAACTGGTAAAACAATTGCCAAGAATTAAGTTGTACTGTGTTAGTGCTCTAACCCATTTCAGTAAAAGACTCGAGGGCCACAAGCACTGCACGATACACAATAAATCAGGTTCTGCATATTGTTGAATTATCCATGCCAGTGCTGAAGACATCTTTCAAATAAAGCAAAACACCTGAAATTTAAGCTTTGGAAAGCAACCATTGCTGGTTGCCCCTTTTAGTTACTTTCCTGTTCTGTCAATACTTTAATACATTTTGTTCACTTGAATATTTCATGTTTTATTTTTTGTCACCTCAGGTTTTAACCATTATCGCAACTCTGCACAATCGAATATTTCACGTTGTTGAAAGGCTTCAGAGCAAATACACATTATAGACAATAGGTGCAGGAGTAGGCCATTCGGCCCTTCGAGCCAGCACCGCCATTCAATGTGATCATGGCTGATCATCCACAATCAGTACCCACATTGTTTTATTATAAATTGATAATGACAAAGATACTATTTTCTGGATTTATTATTCTGGCCATTCCTCCCATGCTTGTCTTTTTGTTAGTTGGCCCGATATAATATCCATGCTTTGAAAAGATATAGCCAAAGAAAAATCTAAGACAAATGATCTTTCAGGCTATTGTCTCTGTTATCAGTTTTTTTTTTAATGGAAGATTCATGATCGATACCTTCCTACTCAGTATCAACGTTATCAAGTCTCATGTTCCATTACTAACATGCCTCAACTGTTATGCATTTGTGCCAAGGTTTTGGCCCAGCTATGCAATATATTGGAATTCAGAGAATATGCCAGAAGAAAAATCATAAGATGTACAGCCCACAACTTCCAACAGCACCAATCTAACATGATTGATCATCGTACTCCGATTTTAACCAAGGTTTCAAAGGAAGGTTTTATAACATTTGCTTCTGAACATTGCAACCCCAAATTACTGATCTTTATGGCATTGTTTTGCATGACTAAAACAAGCTGAGGTGTAGCAATCATCAGTACAACTTCACTCAAAACACTACTGCAAACCCATGCCAAATTACACAAAATAAGATTTTGATCATAACTGTTCCACGTTCTACAACATAGCACTGAAAAATGCCCTAAGTTGGTAACATTAGACAGTATTAAAGCAACTCATTATGTTAATGTGCATTTTCCCCATCTCAACAGCCCAACTAAAAAATGCATGAACTCAATTCTTCCCACTCATGGAAATGATAATTTACCCATCAAAGAAAAAACTCTTGAAAGGACAAAGTGATGACTTATGAAAAATGCATCACCGTACTTTAGGGAGATGCCGAGAGGTTACCTGAAGAAAAATTAAGATTAGTTTACACATCTGTCCGGCCAATTATACATGACAAATGTAAAAAAGATTTTCCCTGAGCTACAGAATGAAAGCAAAAATATTATAGGGCATATTTGTCAAAATGACTTTATTCCACATGCAAGAATCCAAGCACCTACAGTTCCCTTCGCGCCCGTAGTTTTTAAATATTTTTCCAATGAAAAAATCTCCACAAATGAATTCTCATCTGTGCAAGTCATTCCTAACAAAAATGCTATGTTTGATTATCAATTATCCTTGAACTACATCACCTGTCCACTGCATTGGAATAATACATAGTACAGGGAGAACTACAATTTATCCTAAAAGTATTGCCTATGTATTCAGCTTTCAATAGACAATAGACATTAGGTGCAGGAGTAGGCCATTCAGCCCTTCAAGCCAGCACCGCCATTCAATGTGATCATGGCTGATCATCCCCAATCAGTACCCCGTTCCTGCCTTCTCCCCATATCCACTGACTCCGCTATTTTTAATAGCCCTATCTAGCTCTCTCTTGAAAGCATCCAGAGAACCTGCCTCCACCGCCCTCTGAGGCAGAGAATTCCACAGACTCATTACTTGTATACCAATTACTTAGTAACATACATATTCGATAACAAGCAAAATACTTTCAGATAGTAAAAGGAGTACTTACTACAAAACCAATTCATCCTTACTGCTTTTCAACAGCATGCCACGACAGACTGCACAGCTCAGAAGTAAAAGTAAATTGATCCCACCGTAAACAGCCTGAATATTTTTGTTAGATTATAAATCACAGTTGGAGGAAAGAAACAAATTTCAAAATTGCATGTAAAATCAGGCGAATTAAGCATTTTAAAAGTACACCTCGGAAAGCTGTTTACAGCCACCAAAATAGACAATAGATTACTCCCGGAAAATCAGGAAACAGACTAGTGGATAAAGGAAGTTTGGTACAAATACTAAATCAAGTTAAAGAAAATTAACCAGCTTTCATTAGTGCTCTGAACAAATTTTCTGAAATTAAAAAGTGTAGCAAATAATACATTAACATTTAATATCAATGCTGGACTTTAATAATGCAGATTTTTAATAAAAATGTGCAGAACAAAATTAAAGAATGGCAGACTGGTAAAGTAGACAGACACTGCAGATCTAACCTTTACGAGGAGTAGAATTACACATTTTGTTCAAAAGAATCAAGAGCATATGAACTAAACAGTAAACAAGAAACAAAAATGCTGAAAGCATTCAATAGGCAGCACTTATGAATGATAAACAGTTGATATTTCAAGTCTGAAACCCTTGATCAGATACTCAGAAAGACACGGTGTTTTCTCCAGTAGAGAAAGTTGGGGAGTGATGGATAGAATCGAAGTTTAGTTTAGTTTAGAGATACAGCACGGAAACAGGCCCTTCAACCCATCGGGTCGGCACCGACCAGCAATCCACGCATATTAACACTATCCTACACACACTAGGGACAATTTTTACATGTACCAAGCCAATTTACCTACATACCTGTGCATCTTTGGAGTGTGGGAAGAAACCGAAGATCTTGGAGAAAACCCACACAGGTCACGGGTAGAACGTCCAAACTCCGTAGAGAAGTTCTCTCTGATAGGGCAAGATCTTTGTTAATATACAATTGTTTCTTTCCACAATGTTGTGCGAACATTTTTTTAATTACAATACGATAGAACTTTATTTATCCCAGGATGGAAATTGATCTGCCAACAGTTATAAAGCACAGGATACATGAAACATAAAATTAAAGTGATGAGTGGAAAGGATTAGGGATACATGTGCAAAGATTGGTGAGGTTGGGTTGGGGGGGGGGGGGGGGGTCAGTCTACTCCACAACAGAAAAGAGAGTTGCACAGTTTGATAGCCACAGAGAAAAGGGATATCCTGTGGCATTCTGTACTGCATCTTGGTGGAACTAGTCTATTGCGGATGGTACTCCTCAGGTTGACCAGTGTGTCATGGAGGGGGTGAGCTGTATTGTCCAAGATGCTCCACATTTTTGAGGAGTATCCTCCCCTCCAAGAACACCTCCCCTGAATCCACCTCCGCCCCACAGGACGGAGCCAGCCTTCCTGATGATCTTGTTAATCCTGTTGGCGTCCGCAGCCTTCGCCCTGCTGTCCCAACACACGACAGTGAAGATGATGGCTCTGGCTACCACCAATTGGTAGAACATCTACAGCATCTTACTGCAGACGTTCAAGGAGCGGAGTCTTCTCAAAAAGTACAGGTGGCTCTGTCCCTTCTTGTACAATTAAGAAATCAATGTGTATTTTAAGAGCGTTCCCATCTCCAAAGTCAGATCTTTGAAGGAAAGAATCCAAATTAAGATATTTACGAAGTTTATATGAACCCTGGATTTATTAACAGTAGAAATTAAATACCAAATGAAGATTCTTTTCTAAAACACAGAAATACTGTGTCCAATTCTGGGCAAAGATGTCCAAGTCTTGGAGATGGTAGGATGATATCAGAGATTAGGAACTTGAATCTGAGAATCAGAGGGGATTTTGTATGCTTTTCAAAGTCATGATAAAGGAGAAATTTGCCACCGAATCTGCAAGCTGGTACTCACAGCTCATTATAAAAAGCAAATAAGGCTTGTTAATATTTGCCAGGAGCAACTACCTATGTTGCTGCACAGCCCATTTAACAGGTGTATTCTACCAGGATCTGATTGAGGAGCAGCTCAATTTAATGATGACATTTTAGCTCATATCCCCCCAAAAACACACATACCCAGGAGTATCTTTAAACAATTTGTTCGAAAATTCATTCAGAACCTGCAAGATTTGAGTTCATGGAATTCATTTTGACTGGATTTCAATGCCCAGTTATTACACAAAAGAATGAGAAATCCAGCAAATTCCTAGCACTAGAAAGTTTGTAATTCAGTTGTCTTTTACCTTATGATTAACGTGTTAGGAATTAATATAATCTGTAATGAACCTACCAATAATACAAATGAATAGTGCCAATACAGGAGGCACTTGAGATGCATTTCTATAGCAGATTCTGTCTTTGTTGTCTGATAATTAAACCACATTTCAATATCACAATTGTAACAAGCTTCAGATCAGATTCCAGACTAAGAACCTGATCACAAGCAGAAACTGAAGTGGTATAGGCAACATTTTTGCAACCGTACAATAAACCCTAATTTTAACGGACCACTTTATAACGGATTTGAGTTAAGGTGAACAGACAACCGACTTGCACCGCCTCCCTGGCCACTTAGAGCGCAGGCTTCCGAGGGCCCCCGCTCAACTCACAAGGTGCGCCAGCGAGCCCATCTTCACTCACTGCATGGTCAGTTGAAGCAGCTGTTGTAGCTCCTGGGTAGGGCACTTTCTTCAGGCTGCCACCACCAACAGGTCACCATGGGGGTTCCTTCCCACTCACCAGCTTCTTCCTTCGCTTTGTCCAAGTGACCACCATCTCCTCCCACCACCTCCTCCCGCTCCGTCTATTCTACCACTCTCCCCTTCCCTCCCCGCCGCTGCCACCTCCTCCTCTCTCTTCCCCCCCCCCCCCCCCCGGAGTCGCTGACATACTCCATCTTGGAAGCGGCAGCAGGTGAGAGAGGAGGGAGCCCCACGGTGACTGAGCACGTCTTGTCGTTGGCAGCGGCCTGAAGAAAGAGCTGACAGCCGGGGCTACAGTGTGAGCTATAACAACAACCACGTCAACCAGTGAAGGAGGGCTCGCTGGTGCAGACCAACGGCATTGGTGGCTAGTTTTAATGTGAAACGACACAAATTGCTGGGGTAACTCTGCAGACCGAATCAGGCTAGTCCTGATGTCACCTATCCATGTTCCCCAACAATGCTGCCTGACCCACTGTGTTACTCTAGCATTTTATTTCCTTGTGTATAAACCGTCATTTGCAGTTCTCCGTTTCAAATACATACAAAGATAATAAATTTCTCTGTTATAACAGACAATTGGCAATTACAGAGATGATTTCCCCCCCTTATGTGCTTTATAACAAGGGTTCATTGCATACAAATGACACTGTATACAAATTACATGATCCAATGGAGGACCAAGGCAGGCGAGAGGCTGGAAGTTGGTACAGAAGGTGAAGAAAGTGAATTTAATAGACAGGAGCACAGCAGGGAGTGAGGAAGGACTAGTTGGATTAAATTACATTTATTTCAATGCAAGAGGCGAGACGGGAATGGCAGATGAACTCGTACATGGATAGGCAAGTGGAACTGGCTCATTCTAGCCATTATGGAAACCTGGCTAAGGGAGGGAGATAAGAGGGTGGGGGAATTTGCATTACAGACCAAGGAGAAGGTCACAGTGGCCAGAGATGACATTACTGATGGTTCATCCAGTGAGGCTAAGTGGTGGAGCAGAGAAATAAAAAAAAGGGGATGATCATCTTGTGACCCCCAGTCATTGGGAATTACAGGAAAAAATATGCTGAGAGATTGCAGACATCTGCAAGACTAATAGGCTGTTATTGTCATGGATTTCCAATCTAAACTGGGATTGCCATTCTGAGGGCTTAGACTGGATTTTGTCAAGTGCGTCCAATAATGTTTCATTAGGCAACATGTTGAGGTAAAGCTTGATGTACTCTTGGGAAAGGCAATTTACTGAAGTGTCAGTGGGCAAGCCTTTTTGGACCAGAGGCCAGTTCTTAGCTTTCAAATAGTATAGCTAACTGAGAGAAGATAGAGGGATGTCGCAGAAGGACAATATTCAAGGTGGAGGCCTGTGACCATTGGAGTTCTGCAAGGATCTGTGCCTGGACCATTGCTGTTTGTGAAATTGTATACATAAATGACTGTGATGTAAAAGTAGACTTGTGCGTTAATATGTTTGCAGATGATGCCAAGATTGCAATGCCAACAGCATTGATGTGCAGAGGGATCTTAAGGTCCAAGTCCATAATTCCCTGAAAGAGGCAACACAAGTAAACAGAGTGGTAAAGGTGGCATATGGTATGCTTGTTTTCATAGATCAGGGAATTCAATATAAGAGACAGGAAGTCAATTCAGTATAAGAGACAGGAAGTCATGAAACAACTTTATAGGACTTTATTTTGTTTTTAACTGATCCAAAGTTTAAAGGAGATGGGGGGGGGGGGTAGGTTTTTAAAAACACAAAGTGTGGTGAGTGTCTGGAACCTGCTGCTGAGGATAGTGATTCAGGCATATAAATTACTGGCTTTTAAAATACTTTTGGATAGGCAAAAGGATTTGCAGGGAGGGGAGGAATATGGGTTATGTCCTGGTAGGTAAGTGATGTTCTTGGTATCATGTTCAGCACAGGCATTGTAGGCAGATTGGCCTGTTCTATGTTCTATGTTCTATGTCTTTATTAGTTGGGGCAGAGTCCAAAATTCAGGTGGCCATGATGTATATTAATGATTTGGACAAGGGGTTTGAAGGCTTTGTGGCCAAGTCTGCAGATGATGCTAAGATAGGTGGAGGGGCATGCAGTGTAGAGGTAGCCAGGACTGTGCAAGGACGGACAGATTAGGAGAGTGGGCCGAGAAGTGGTAAATTCAGTATAGCAAAGTGTGGAGTCATGCATTTTGGTAATAAGAATAGAGGGGTAGATTATTTTCTAAATGGAGAGAGAATCCAGAAATCGGAGGTGCAGAGGGACTTGGGAGTGCTGGTGTAGGACTCCCAAAAAGTTAATTTGCAAGTCGAATCAGTAGTAAGGAAGGCAAATACAAAAACAGAGATGTAATGCAGAGGCTCTATAAGGCGCTGGTCAGGACGCATTTGGAATACCGAGAGCAAATTTGGGCCCCATATCTGATGAAAGATGTGCTGGCTCTGGAGAGGGCTGAGGAGATTTACAAAAATGATTCCAGGAATGAATAGGCTAGCATATGATGAGCGTTTGACAGCACTGGGCCTCTATTCGCTGGAGTTTAGAAGGTTGAGAGCGGACTTCATTGAAACTTACAGAATAAAGAAAGGCATAGATAGGGTGGATGTGGAAAGGATGTTTCCACTGGTGGGAGAGTCTAGGACCAGGGGTTATAGCCTCAGAATTAAAGGATGCTCTTTTAGAAAGGAGGCGAGGAGAAACTTCTTTAGTCAAAGGGTAGTTAATCTGTGGAATTCATTGCCACAGAGGCTGTGGAGGCTGAGTCAGTGGATATTTTTAAGGCAGAGTTAGTCAATTTCTTGATTAGAACGGGTGTCAATGTTTATGGGGAGAAGGCAAGAAAATGGGATTAGGAGGCAGAGATCAGCCAGGATTGAATGGCGGAGTCGACTCGATGGGCCGAATAGCCTAATTCTACTCCTAGAACTTGTGAACATGATGCAGGTTTATAGGACTTTGATTTGGCTGTATTTGGAGTGTTGTGTGCAGTTCCGGTCACCCCCTTGCATGACGGATGAAGGTTTGGGAAAGAGGTTTACCAGAATGAAACCCATCACAGGCAGGTGAAACTAGTGTAGAAGGGACATCTTCGTGAACATGGCCAAATTGGATCAAAGGACCAACTTCCATGCTGTATGAATATTAGGGGGCATCAGCTACTAGGAGAGGTTGGACAGACTAATTCTTTTCTCTGAAACACCAGCAGATGAGCATATAAAATCGTGAGGCATAGATAGTGTAGACAGTCAGACCCAGTGAAATACTGAAGGGCATAGCTTTAAGGTGAGAGGGCTAAAGGTGTGCAAGGCAAGATTTTTTTTGAAGTGACTAGAATATGCTGCCAGGAGTAGTGGTGACAGAGGCTGATAAGACAGTGGCCTTTAAGAGAATTTTGGATAAGCACATGGAGAACGCAGGGATATGGATTATGTGCAGGCAGATAAGAGTTGACTTTGGCATCATGTTCAGTGCAGACACTGCAGCCTGAACAGCTTGTTCCTTTTATGTTGTTTTATGTTATATCCTGGTTTATGTTCTAGTTATGGCCAAAACGTTTCCATATAAAAGCTAACACTTGTTTGAAAAAAATGACTCAGAATAAGATGGCAATAATCAGTTACTTGATTCAGATGAAAGAAGGTGCTCCTTCCAGGCAAAATGTCCTGCAGGAGTGGAGGAATGGATGCAGGTCAATGATTACCATATAAGTCACACTTGAAAGTAAATTTGTTTGAAATGGAAAGCAGCTAATCTGCCCTTTCCTATCTCGTCCTCTAATCGTATTTTATGTACTTTGCTCCACCCCTGTGCAACACTTAATAGGAGCTTCCCATCATCACCATGTTCATTGGCCCTCATGGCAAAACTGCAGATTTTCTATATGGCCAGCCCACCATCCAACAAGAGGGCAAAATTGCATCAAAGGATTTGGCACCTCCAAGTAGCAGTTCTGATCCTAGCGACTCAGGAGGGTACCTTAGATTCTCATATTTCACACAGCAAGACACCTGGCACTTGTGCAGAAACCAATTCAAGGAAGCTTGAAGAGGTCACAGGCAGGTTCATGTGGCAGTGACTCCATTGTACTCCTTTGCAGATTCTTCTGAAACAGAGGATGAATCAATTGCAATCAGAAAAGGACATGGCAATATGCAGCATAGAACGGTGCAGCACAGTAACAGGCCTTTCGGCCCACAATGTCTGTGCCAAACATGATGACAAAACCAGCCCTCATATGCCTGCACATAATCTGAACCCCTTAACATGCATAAGCAAGAGTCCCTAAAATGCCACAATCGTCTCTGCCCCAATCACCAACCCCAACAGCATATTCCAAGCACTCTGCAAAAAACTTGCTCTGCACATTTTTTTACATTTTGTCTCTCACCTTAAAGCTATGCCCTCTAGTATTCTCGGACTCTTTCAATTGTATACATTTCTATCAGCTCTCCCTCAACCTCCAGAGGTTTCAAAAGAACAGAGGCAACCTGTATCCCAGAGAAAACAATCCAAGGCTGTCCAACTTCTCCAAGTAACTAATAGTCTAATCAACGGCATTCTGGTAAAACACCTCTGCATTGTTTCCAAAGCCTCCACATCTTTCAGAACGCAGGCAATACTCCAAATGCAGCATAACCAAAGTCTTATAAAGCTGCATCTTGACTTTCTGACTCTTATACACAACGTTCCCATCAATGAAGGCAAGCTTGATATAGAAGTTGTTTTACCACTATACTGTATACTTGCATTGCCACTTTCAGGGAGTTACGGACTCGGACCCCAAGATCCCTCTGTATATTAATGCAGTTAAGGCTCTTGCCATTAATTGTATATTTTCCCCTTATATTCGACCTCCCAAAGTGCAATACCTCACACACACTCAGACTATACTCCACCCACCAGAAAGTACAAACATTTCAAAAGAACAAAGGCAAGAGATCAGAGCTTAGAATGGTGATTTGAGCCTCGTGCCAATTCTCACACCAGGAAATATGGCGACCTTTACAACAGTTATGTGCCCAAACTAGAGACACCCCTTGTATATCAACAAGCTCCAACAACATCAATAATTAATTCAGAATCAGCTTGAAAAACAGAGCTGAGTCTGGAATATGCACTAGGGACAGTACAATTAAATACCTTTATCCACTATTGCAACAAATACAATAACCAATACAATTAATTATCAGTTATACTAGGTAACCAGACCATAATTGCGCAAATTGATGTATAGTGCAACCAAAACAAAGGGCAGAGTAGATAGTTGCTGAGGTAAGATTGTAAGATGTGGCTGAAGAGCCTGATGGGTGCTGGCAGTAAGCTGCTCTTGACAGTTCTCAGACTTCCTCCTGATGGTAGCAGCAAGAAGACAGTGTGGCCAGGGTGGTGTGGGTCTTTGATATTAACTGCCTTTGAGGCAGCACCACCTGTAAACCCCTTTGATGGTGGGAGAGTCAATACCATTGATGGCCCATGCAAAGTCCACCATCTTCAGCAACCTTCTTTGTTCCTGGTTGTTCAAGTTACTGAACCAGGCTATAATATAACCTGTGTGCTCCCTACTGTAAATATATGGAAGTTCAGCATCACGCCAGATTGCCTCAATCTTCTTAGTATGTAGAGGCGTGGATGAGAATTATTTGAGATTGCATTAATGCCTAGGACAGATTTTCAGAGATATGAACACCCACAAACTTAAAGTTATTGACTCTCTCCACAGCCAAACGGCAATGAAGACAGGTCTGTAGTTCCTCTGCTTTCCCTTCCAAATATTGAAAGCAAGGTTGCTGTTATGGCATAATTCAGATTATCAATCTCCTTCTTGTACTCGGACTCATCGCTACCCATTATTTGTCCAACAATGGTGGTATCGCCTCTGATGTGGGTATAGAGAGTAGAGCAGAGGACTGAACTGAGCACAATATTGAGGTACCTTTGTGCCGATGGTCAGAGGCGGAAGTGTCGTGTAGATGGGATGATGGTGTTGCACAGCTGTAATACATGAACAACTGACTGATGTATATTTATGTACAACCTCCCCACCATAATCAAACACCATTGTCTACTTAGGGTACAGGCTGTCAGTTTCACCACAGAAGGTAGCTCAAGAAGACCTTTGGAAATTGACAGCAATCAAGACTTGCACAATGATACTGTTAAATGTAACCCAAAAGCTCGTTATTGCCAGTCATTGAGTATCCCGATTCTTTACCATCATAACTTTGCAGGTAAAGACAAATACATCTTCATCTTAACTGGCCCTCATCAACCCCATTCATTGACATACCCCCACAGCATTAAAGTGATTGTGTATGTTCTAACGTTTGGATGTTTGTGAACACACAATTACATTACTTGCAATTGAGGAACAGTCTATAGGTGGCGATATTCCCTTGGAGCAACAGGTGATGCAACGTTTCATCTTTGTGACAGAACAAGAGGGATGCTGCCTGACCCGCTGAGTTCCTCCCGCTTTTTGTGTCTATTGCACTCCGACATTGGGTTGGAAGTTCAGTCGGCTTCCAAAAGGATAAATGGTCATTGGGGTTAGGCGTACAGAGTCGAGAATACAAAAATCAGATCAGCCATGGTTTTACTGAACAGTGGGTAGGCTTGTGGGACTGTGACCAGCTCCTGCATTTTTTTATTCCAACAGAATAGCATTTTAACCTGTTGCCCATTTGATTTTAAAACAGTTATAGGATTTGAAGCAATCTACACACCACTATACATTCAATGAGGCTGGATACTTACAAGATTGGAACAAAATCACCAACCATTATAAAAGAGCAGCTTCCAGCATAAGAACAGATTCCAGTATCTGCAGTCTCTTATGCTTACATTTTCCATATTTACTTGCAGCTCCCACAGTGAGCAGGACAATCAATCCAAGTTCTTTTATCTCTATCATAAAGAGTTTAATTCATTAACATTACACTTCAATTGCATCTGTATGCAATTTATCCAGATTAGTATAGTTCAGTTTAGAGATACAGTACAGAAACAGGCCATTCAGCCCATCGTCCACAATCACCCGGTCACGCTGGTTCTGTGTTATTCCACCTTCTCATTCAGTCCCTGCACACCAAGGGCGATTTTACAGAGGCCAATTAACCTACAAAGCTGCACGTCTTTTCAGATACGGATGGAAACCCACCGTCGCAGGGGGAACGTACAACCTTTACACAGACTGCACCCAAGGTCAAGTCCAAATCCCAGTCTCTGGCGCTGCAAGATCCTGACAATATCTATCCATGTTCTCCAGCGATGCTGCCTGACCTGCCGAGTTACTCCAGCACTTTGTGTCCTTGTGTATTAACCATCATCTGCACTTCTTTGTTTCAACGACATACAATAATACCTCACTTGGTTATAACAAATCGGCAATAACGGACATCATCCCCCCCCTCCCCCCCCCCCTACGGTCCATTATGGAGGGTTTACTGTATATTGAAAACCTTGATAAATCATCCTTACATGTTTACACTCAAACCAGAAGTAGTGGGAAAAAAGGTTTGTAAATGGTGCAGAATGTAATGCAGTTATAACTGACAGGGGGGAGGAGGTGTCTGTTATTGCCGATTGTACGCTATAACAGAGTGTATTATCTTGTATGTTGTTGAAACAAAGAACTGCAGATGATGATTAATACACAAAAGAGACACAAAGTGCTGAAGTAAGTCAGCAGGGCAGGCAACATTGCTGGAGAACATGGATTGGTGACATTGGGACCTTCAGACTGATTCAGTATGCCAAGTTGCTCCAGCACTGTATCCTTTCACCTTAAAACCTAGGCACCAATGCCCGCTGGTCTGAACCAACTAGCCCTTGTTCACCGGTTCACGCGGCTGTTTTTTGCGGCTCACATTGTAGCTGCTGGGGTCAGTGCTTTCCTCAGACCGCTGGGTCAGAAGACGCACTTGGTCACAATGGGGCTCCTTCCCCTCTCATCTGCTGTGACTTCCAAGGTGGAGTCTGTCAGCGACTCCAGGGGAGGAGGAGGTGGTGGGAGGGAGGAAAATAAAATAGAATAGACAGAGCGACGGGAGGTGGTGGTGGCAACCGAGTGGGTAGAGGGCAAAGCTAAGGCCAACAACAAGCAGCAGGAAGAGGGATGGAGCCCCATGGTGACCAAGCGCATCCTGTCAGTGGTGGCAGCCTGAACAAAGCACTATACACAGGGGCCACAACGCGAGCTGCAACAACAGCCGTGATGGGTCCGTGTGGCGGGTGAAGGAGGGCTTGCAAGTGCACCTTGTAAGTTGGGAGTGGGGGTCGGCAGCCTGGCTCTGATTGGTCAGAGAGATGGTGGGAGCCGGAAATGGTATTGGCAGGTCTGTCCGCCATATCTGGTCTGTTATAAAGGGGTCTATTAACATGAGGGTTTATTGTATCTCAGTACATGCAACAACAATAAACTAATCTCCAGGACCGGACAATGTTTCCCTCTCTACTCTCAAGCTCTGTGCCGAACAACTGTGCCGAACAACATAGAAATTTTCAACCAGTCCCTGCAAACCTGTACTGTCCCTGCCTGCTTCTAAGTCTCCACTATTGTCCCTGTACCCTAAAAAGCAAGGATTACAGGTCTTAATGACTAAAGACCGGTCACACTGACCTCTGTAGTCATGAAGACCCATGAAAGGCTTGTGCTGGCCAAGCTGAAAAATATCACGCACCCTCCGCAGTTTGCATATCGGGCCAATAGATCTGTGGATGACATAGTCAACCTGGGCCTGCACTTCATCCTCCAGCACATTGACCGCCAGGGGACCTATGCGAGGATTTTGTTTGTTGATTTTAGCTCTGCATTCAACACCATTGTACCAGAGCTACTACACTCCAAACTTTCTGAGTTGACTGTGCTTGAACCCCTCTGTCGGTGGATCACCAGCTTCTTGACAGACAGGAAGCAGCATGTGAGGCTGGAAAACCACATCTCAGACCCGCAAACATTCAGCATAGGAGCTGCATACTCTCCCCTCTCCTCTACTCTCTCTACACCAATGACTGCACCTCCACTGACTACTCTGTCAAGCTTCTCAAGTTTGCGGACCACACAACCCTGATTGGACTGATCCAGGATGGGGAGGAATCTGCCTACAGACAGGAAGTGTCACAGCTGGGTCCTGGTGCCATTCCAACAACCTAGACCTCAATGCTCTTAAGACAGTGAAATTGATTGTAGACTTTGGGAGAGCTCCCCCTCCCCTCACCCCACTCACCATCAACAACATGGCAGTCACATCTGTGGAGTCTTTTAAGTTCCTGGGAACCATCATCTCCAAGGACCTTAAGTGGGGGGCTACCATCGACTCCACAGTCAAAAAGGCTTACAAGGCAGCCCCACGCCCTCACCTGGGCCACTCGGACCACATTTCAGTGTTTTTAACACCAGCCTACAGACCTCGGCAGAAACAAGCCAGAGCGGAGAGAAAACACACCAGGGTCTGGCCAGAGGGAGCAGCCTCAGCACTGCAGGATTGCTTCCTGCACACTGACTGGGATGTGTTCAGGACAGCGGCATCCTATGACGACCTCATCAACATCGAGGAGTACGCAGAGACTGTAACCAGCTACATTGCCAAGTGCACCAAGGATGTCACCATCATGAAAACCTTCACTGCACGTGGAAACAAAAAGCCATGGATGACAGCAGAGGTACGCTCACTGCTGAGGGCTCGTGATGAAGCCTACAGAGCCGGTAACACATCCGCTCTACGATCTAGCAGGACTGCACTGGAAAAAGGAATCAGGGCAGCGAAACGTGCCTACGCGGGAAAAATCCAGGGACACCTCTGTGACACAGGAGACACCAGGAGGATGTGGAAGGGAATCCAAACACTGACGGGGTACAAGGCAAGGCAGCAGGTAACTGACACGGATTCTTCTCTCCCAGATGAACTAAACAACTTCTTCGCTCGTTTTGATGCAGCAAACACCACACCCAAGAGGAGAGCCAGCCCCGCATACAAACAGACCAGCCAGTACTGACCATAGACCCGATGGACACACGGAGAATCCTGTCTAAGGTCAACCCGTGGAAAGCAGTCGGACCCGATAACATCCCAGGACGTGTGCTTAAGGAATGTGCTGAGGAGTTAGCATATGTGCTAACGGACATCTATAACATCTCCCTCAGTCAAGCCATTGTCCCCACATGCCTCAAAACGAGTACAATAATCCCAATAGCGAAGAAACCAGTTGTGGCCTGCCTAAATGATTACCGCCCTGTCGCCCTGACCCCAATAATAATGAAGTGTTTTGAACGCCTGGTGAAACCCCACATTACTGCCAGCCTCCCCTCATCGTTAGACCCCCTTCAGTTTGCCTATCGCCCCAACCGTTCTACAGAGGATGCCATCTCTACCACGCTGCACACAGTGCTCACGCATCTGGAAAAAAGTAACACATATGCCAGAATCCTGTACATTGACTTCAGCTCTGCGTTCAACACCATCATCCCACAGAGACTTGTGGAGAAACTAACCCTGCTGGGCCTCAACACCACCCTGTGTCACTGGATCTTGGACTTTCTGACAGAGAGACCACAGACAGTCCGTGTGGGCAAGAACACTTCAGGCTCGATCACGCTGTTGTTCACATTGCTCACACATGACTGTGCTGCCAGATTCAGGGACAATAAGATCATAAAATTCGCGGATGACACAACAGTGGTGGGACTCATCAGCGGAGATGATGTACAGGGAGGAAGTAAAACAACTAGTGGACTGGTGCGGCAAAAATAATCTAGAACTAAATGTGGAAAAAACAAAGGAGGTGGTTGTCGACTTCAGGAGGGCGCAGCCAAAGCATGCACCCCTTAACATCAGTGGCGCCACAGTGGAGAGAGTGGAGAGCATAAAGTTCCTCGGGGTGCAAATTACAGACAGCCTCACCTGGTCCAGAAACACCACTGGGACCGTCAAAAGGACCCATCAGCGACTGCACTTCCTGAGGAAACTAAAACAGGCCTCACTCCCCACCAACATCCTCAGGACATTCTACAGGGGGTATGGTGGAGTCTGTACTCACGTACTGTTTAAATACGTGGTACTCCACCTGCAACTGCTCGGACAGGAAGGCTCTGCAGAGGGTAGTGAGGGGAGCAGAGAAGATCATTGGCGTCTCCCTACCCTCGGTACAAGAACTGTTCCTGAGCCGCTGTCGGAAAAAAGCCCCAAAAATTGCTAAGGACAAACTGCACCCCCTCCACATACACCTGGATCTCCTGCCATCAGGCAAGAGATATCGCAGCATCAAAGCCCGGACTACAAGACTGCTAAACAGCTTCCTGCCATATGCTGTGAGGCTGCTAAACAGCCACTCTGTACTCAGTCACCTGATTCTGCGGCTTGGCACGGACACTATAATAACTGGCACTGGCCACTTCAATAACTGGCACTGGCCACTCAAATCAGCCACCCCGGACATGTTTATGATTGGTCTCACTGTATTTTAACGTTGTTTGTATCTATTTTAACTTATACTGTTCCATCAGGGACTGGATTGTTTTAGTGTTGTTATTATTATGTGTGAAATGTTTTAAACGTCATGTGCGATGCTCCGGTATTCCCTGGGAAACGTCTTTTCGTTTTGCACTGCACAACTGTTGCTTGCAAGATGACAATAAAGGAATTGAATTGAATTGAATTGAATTAATGGTTAATGTTTTATGTATCATTCTTAACTGTTACCGTATGTCATGTTGTCACGTGGGCAGAGCACCAAGGTAAATTCCTTGTATGTGAAACTTGGCCAATAAACTTATTCATTTATTCATTCGTTCATTCTAATACATTTTTTTTTAAATCTTACAAATTACTTGTTAATCTTTCAATACACAGAGATGGTGGCATCAGGACTGCAAAATATATTTTGGCTTGATCACTTATCTGAGCAATTCTCTGCAGTGTTCTCAAAATAAGGGAAGCATTTACCCCATACATCCAATTTTACAATATATTTGCTCCATTTTAGGTTCGGTAACAGGAAACATTTCTTTGCGAGCTTGAAAATAGCTTTTTTTTGCTTCAACGATAACCAATTTAAAATTTCATGCAGCATTTTTCTGGAACTTGATACATTTTGGTGAAAAACATTCTGTTAATGGTGCTCATGTTTCAAGAAGAGCTTTTTTTATTCATACTTTTAATAAAGATCCACAGTAAGTCCCAATTAAAACTTGACAATCTAAAAAATAAGGACAATACAGTGAGCATGGTCCATAAGCATTTCCAACAATCTGAAAAAGGTAAATTACATTACAAGGATCAAACCAAGTTTTGCTAATCACCTCTTGAAAATGCCTGCTGGGTGTCATGCAAGGAGATAAAATATTGTGCTGAGCATAATAGAATTAAGGCATATTATGCAAGAGCATGTGTTCACCACAATCCTGTCAACTGAAGACAAGTTACATGATATCATACACAATTACTTAGCTGTAGCTTTCAACTATACCTCCCAGGCAAGAGTACCAAGATGAATTTTCCTGTCAACCAAAAAAAGTGCTTTGTAAATGCAAATTTGCATAAAATCTGGCCCACGTCATATCAGTTTCTACACGAAGCTACTGCCAATTTAAAATGGACATATTAAAAATGAAAATACATTAATTGCTCAAAACATGGTTACAAAATCTTTAGAAATGCATAAATAAATTAATATCTTAAAGGAAAATTATCCCATGAGCAGGGCTCAATTTATTTTATCATCATTAAACACTGTTTTATATGGCACAATAAACTAATTAGGTGCCGCATTCAATTAATTTACATTCAATGATATCCCGCCAAAACCATTGTTACTTTAGCTTTGATGGAATAGAAATTGAATTGTAGCCGATTGGAACAGCAGTTAAATATTTCGGATGTCAATGAAAAAGGAACAAAATGAAATTGGAAGAGGAAATAAAATGTAATATTTCAAAGTTTGCTAATGAGACTACAGTAGGTGGAATTGTGAATTTAAGATGCATTGAGGACAAATGTAATGAGTTGGCACAGTTCCAGGTGCAGTATATAATATGGATAAATATGAAGTTATACACCTGTGTAATAATACCTTTTTTAATATTAATGTGCGGAGACTGGCAGATTATTCTGCACAGTGAAAACAAATGAGTTGCAACAAGCAGTAAATAATATGTTATATACGTGGTATTATGTAGTTTTGGGCTCTTTATCCCAAATGTGCTTGCCAGAGAGAGAACTTTAACTGAAGGTTTGCTGGAGCTGCCACGTGGATACATTCACAAGTATAAAAAAGGAAGGAGATCCAAATGGAGTTTACAAAAGGGAAATACATTTATTCAGCAAGAGGCTATTAAAGCCTTGAAATTCACTACCATAGAAGGTGATTGATTGCTTTTGCATCCAGATATTTATCAATCATCTACTTAATTATGTGGGAAGCATTCCCTGCCTCTCTACTGGTAGCCCCGGCATTCCTTCTCTCTCTACATTAACTTCAGGTAGCCCCAGCATTCCTTCTCTCTGCAGCTTACAACCTAGTGGTATGAATATTGATTTCTCTAACTTCAGGTAGCCCCGGCATTCCCTCTCTCTCTATCCCTCCCCCACCCAAGTCGTACTAGCTTCTCGTTTTCACCTAACAAACAGCTAACAAATGGCCTGTTTCCTTTATCATCGTTACATTTTTGCATATCTTTCATTCATTGTTCTTTATCTCTCTACATCAATGCTTATATCAGCCTGAAACATCACCCATTCCCCTCTCTCCAGAGATGCTGCCTGTCCCGCTGAGTTACTGCAGCTTTTTGTGTTTATCTACTTAATTATAATCTGTGATTTGGTCTCAAGGGTATGAAAGACGGTGGGAATGGATATCGATAGATGCCTAGTTACAGTTGTCTTCAATGGTAGAGCAAATGTATAGGGTGGGGATGGGGGTGGGGGTGGGGTGAAGAGTAGGCACGAGGGTAATGGATAACCTCATCTTACTATTTTTCCATTTCTACATTAACGGTACAGTAAAAAATTATGTACGGACTTTGACAGGTTTTCTTCACTAGCATTTGTTCAATCGAGGCCCACTTACAAATCTCAACTTCCAGTACCCCATGACCCACACCCAAAGCTCATTCCCATGCAAACCGAATGACACCAAATTTACTTCTTCACAGGAAAGGATAGCTCGAAAGGAGAAATGCCCTTAGGGCTGGACTATTCTTACTTGCCATTTAAACATATATCACATTTGCAGTTCCTAAAGACTTGTCCGATCTGCCAAGTATTTCCAGCAATTTGCTTTTGGTATTGATAATATCGGAGGCCTGCACTTCTGTAATGCCGGTCAGTTTGCCAGATTAAGGATAACGCAACCATACAAAGCATACACAAAAATCCAAGCATTACTGTATCACCTGGTCTACCATCTATTCTACTGATATTCAATCTCAGGTTCTAGAATTCTAGAATTCAGCCAAGAGGAATATCCTCCCTATCCATTTGGACAGAAATCTCATTCTTCTAAAAATGAGAAAATACGCCCAACTACACTCGCAATCACTTGTTTACAGATGATACAGAAGGAAGGCATTCTCAATAGCGGATACCATAATTTCCAACACAAGACTCCTTCTCCTTCCCCCAGAGATCTGGTCACATTTAACTTTGAGTTTGATATTTCAATCCAATACAGGCAGGCAGAATTCCTCTACATGACTAGTGTATTTACACGAAGCCACATCCAACATCCAACAAGACTGTTTAATTGTCTTATGTGTAAGAAAGAACTGCAGATGCTGGTTTAAATCGAAGGTGGACACAAAATGCTGGAGTATATCAGCGGGTGAGGCAGCACCTCTGGAGAGAAGGAATGGGCGACATTTCGAGTCGAGACCCTTCTTCAGACTGAAGAAGGGTATCAACCCGAAACGTCGCCCATTTCTTCTCTCTGGAGATGCTGCCTCACCCGCTGAGTTACTCCAATATTTTGTATCTAATTGTCATATACCCCGGAAACAGAAAAATTAAATTCTTATTTGCTGCTCCTTTACATGCCTATTAAGGCAATAATATGATAAGCAATAATACAATTATAAGTAGCACTATGTAACCAGACAATAACAGTGCAAACGAAAGAACATAGTGAAATCTAAATAGGCCCATAGATAGTATATCTGTGCCAAGGTCGGCACAAAATGCCGGAGTAACTCAGCAGTTCATGCAGCACCACTGGAGAAAATGATGTTTCGAGTGGGGACACTTCCTCAGACCGAGGTAGGGTTGTGCCGTGGAGCTCAAGAGCCTGACAGTTGATGGCATGTTGAACCTGCAGGCCACAATTCTCAGACTCCTGGACCTTCTTTCCAATGGTAACAGCAAGATGAGAATGTGGCCATCTTTAACAACACAAATGACAGTTGAGAAAAGAGTCCTGAATCACAAGTATTTAGATTTATTTAAAAAATAACAATGAGTCAGTTTGAAGTTATTAAAAGATAGAACTAACAGATGATATACAAGAAAAATTACAATCACTCGTGCAGGGCAAGAAACATTGCTTTAACATCAAAGTACTGCATCCAGCATAAATGAACTTTGTATTAGTTTATCCATTTATGTATCCAAGACGTAAATATATTGTTTTATGTCTGGTGTGTATGATAGCCCATATCCTACTACCAAGAAGTCACATGGCTGCAAAATATATTTCAGAGTACAAGCCTGCAATAAAGCTTCTCACTTGATCCCTTACACACATATCTCTACATTAAGCAGACACACACACAGGATTAAAAGTAAAGCCACGCTTATCCATAGGAAATGCAAGGTCTGCATATTGGTTCAGAAGGAAACTATCAAAGAACATTTTGCAATACTATGTAATTTATCTACTGACCATTTGCAGTTCAGAGATAACACTACCATATTACACATCAACCATCCTTAATCCAGTAAAGTGATATTATATTAAAATTTCAGTCCAGCTCAACCAAGACTGATGGATAAGGATATGCTGTAGTTTTCCTTTTTTTAAATCAATAGATGTTGATAGGGGGGGGGGGGGGGCGCAATGATGGCAGCCTCTGCCTACAGTCTGTCTGTTTTTCTATCTTTTTTTAATTTTTAGTCTGTTTTAAAAGTGTGTTTTGGAAGTTTCTTTAGTTTTTCTATGTGGGGGAGGGTATAATTGAAGCTTTGGTCCGGTCCCTGGCAGGAAAGGCCGCACCAATCCGGTTGGTAGGCCGTGAGAGGGGGGGGCCGAGGACGCGACTCGGAGAATAGTCGCATCTTCGCCAGGAAGTGACTGGAAAACGGTTTCCCCCTTACCCTATCCCCTCAACTGAACGTCTACTGAACTGTGAGTGTGGTTTTTATGTGGTTTTGTGGTGTTTTGTGAGGTTTTATGGTGGTTTCACCCTGCTTGAAATGGTATGAAACTGCACTTGAATTTGGTGGCCTTGCACCCTGCTTGAAGTGGTGTGAAACAGCACTTGAATTTGGTGGCTTTGCACCCTGCTTGAAGTGGTATGAAACTGCACTTGAATTTGGTGGGCTTGCACCCTGCTTGAAGTGGTAGGAAACTGCACTTGAATTTGGTGGCCTTGCACCCTGCTTGAAGTGGTAGGAAACTGCACTTGAATTTGGTGGCCTTGCACCCTGCTTGAAATGGTATGAAACTGCATTTGAATTTGGTGGCCTTGCCCCCAGCTTGAAATGGTATGAAACTGCATTTGAATTTGGTGGCCTTGCACCCAGCTTGAAATGGTATTAAACTGCATTTGAATTTGGTGGCCTTGCACCCTGCTTGAAATGGTATGAAACTGCATTTGAATTTGGTGGCCTTGTACGCTGCTTGAAATGGTATGGAACTGCATTTGAATTTCTTGGCCTTGCACCCTGCTTGAAATGGTATGAAACTGCACTTGAATTTGGTGGCCTTGCACCTTGCTTGAAGTGGTAGGAAACTGCACTTGAATTTGGTGGCCTTGCACCCTGCTTGAAATGGTATGAAACTGCACTTGAATTTGGTGGCCTTGCACCCTGCTTGAAATGGAATGAAACTGCACTTGAATTTGTTGGCCTTGCACCCTGCTTGAAATGGTATGAAACTGCATTTGAATTTGGTGGCCTTGCACCTAGCTTGAAATGGTATGAAACTGCATTTGAATTTGGTGGCCTTGCACCCAGCTTGAAATGTTATTAAACTGCATTTGAATTTGGTGGCCTAGCACCCTGCTTGAAATGGTATGAAACTGCACTTGAGTTTGGTGGCCTTGCACACTGCTTGAAATGGTATGAAACTGCACTTGAATTTCGTGTTTAAGAAGGAACTGCAGATGCTGGAAAATCGAAGGTAAACAAAAGTGCTGGAGAAACTCAGCGGGTGCAGCTTGAAATGGTAGGAACTGCTTGAAGTGGTAGGAAACGGCACTTGAATTTGGTGGCCTTGCACCCTGCTTGAAATGGAATGAAACTGCACTTGAATTTGTTGGCCTTGCACCCTGCTTGAAATGGTATGAAACTGCATTTGAATTTGGTGGCCTTGCACCCAGCTTGAAATGGTATGAAACTGCATTTGAATTTGGTGGCCTTGCACCCAGCTTGAAATGGTATTAAACTGCATTTGAATTTGGTGGCCTTGCACCCTGCTTGAAATGGTATGAAACTGCACTTGAGTTTGGTGGCCTAGCACCCTGCTTGAAATGGTATGAAACTGCACTTGAGTTTGGTGGCCTTGCACCCTGCTTGAAATGGAATTTCAAGAAATAGCCGTGAGTCAACTGCCAGCCCAGCAGCCGTGAGTGTGCTGCCAGCACACCAGGCTTGAGCGACTGAGCTGCCAGCCCAAGAATCCATTCAGCCCATAATGTCCATACTAGCCCTGTGGAAACCAGTCCTTTCAGCCCACAACACCCATACTAACGCTCCAGAAAGCCCCCCCCACTGGCCATCAATATTGGAATTGGTGCAGACGTAGAATATTGCATTGGGGGACGAGCCCTCCCGTGTGAACATGGGACCCAACGGGTCCCACTTCGTCTAGTTTGAAGTAAAGTTTGTGCAGTAATTGAACGTCAGGTGGCAGATCACCAAGGCCCCAACCCCAGAATGATCTTAACGAGCTTGAAATACGACAGTTTGCCTTCTTTCTAAACTGTAAAGATTTTAAAATGTCTCTCCTTCAGGAAATAACTAGAACCTTGTAAAATTTGAAGCAGATGATTAGAATTCTTGAAGATCAATGAAATTCGACTGGAATCAACTTTTCCAAATTGATATTTTCTTCACAACAGCTAATTATTCACACAAAAACAGCATTTCAAACTAATCCTTAAATTGTCGATTAGAAAAACAATTTGGGACCCTGAAGAACAAATAGAAACTTTTGTAAATGTATCCCACTCCAATTTTTGCAGTCAGAAAACAAATATGGTAATATACAATGTATAATTATCTGCAAAATAATCAGAGCATTCCTGAACAGCCATCAAATAATTTATGCATTCCAATATGCGATGTATTGCACACAATTTTAATTGTGTTAATATCATTATTCATTAAAGAATATATACAACAGTTCATATTTTTGTAAAAAGTAGTTTAAGTTAATGCATTTTATCCGAGTATCAATGTAGAATTACTATGTTCTTCCCCAAACCTGACACTAAATAATTGTTACTAATCAAGCCACAACTCGTTGATTTGAACAGAATTGTCTGGCACCCTAATCGCCTTGCACCTCACCAATCTCTACCTCCCACCATGCTCAGATATTTCTGCCATCTTCAATGTGATCGCATCAGCCACTTTTTCACATCTCCACCCCTTTCTCCCTTCCACAGAGACCACACCCTCCCCAACTCCTTGGTTCACTCATCCCTTCCCACACAAATACTTTCCCAGGTACTTTACCAGGCAGCAGCAGGAGATACAACACCTGTTCTTATACCTCCTCCCTCGTATCCATCCAGGAATCCCAGCAGACATTCCAGGTGAGAGGGGTTCACATGTACCTCCTCCAACCTCGTTTATTGGTGTTCCTGATAGGGCCTTCTTTACATCAGCAAAACCAAGCACGAACTTGGTGACCATTTTACCAAACACGCACTTGGTCTTCCAAGGCTTACCGGATCTCCCGATTGCTAACTATTTTAACTTCCATTCTGTCCTGGCCACCCCTATTGCCAGAGGGATCAAATGCAAACTGGAGGAACAACAGCCTTTATTGCCAGAGTAAGGCCACATGCAAACTGGAGGAACAGCACCTTATATTCCACTTGGATAGCTTACAACCTAGTAGTTGTATTGGTTGAATTCCCCAATTTTAGGTAACTAACCTACAAACCCATCCCTTTCTCCCCTGCCCTATTTTTATCACCGTATCCTCCCTGTCCCCCACCTTAACTCACACTAACTTCTCTCTACTCCCTCCACCGATATTCCTTCCTCCGGCTTTGCAATTTCCACCTTTATCCTTATCTTACACCCTTTGCCTTTTCATCACTAGCCTTTGTCCAACTATCTGCCTGTCAACCCACCACCACCTGTATCTACCATTTGTCAGGCTGTTCTGCCAAAATGTCACCCATCCATGGTCTCCAGATGTTGCCTGACCCGCTGAGTTGCTCCAGAAGAATTTTTTGTAAGCCAACATCTGCATTTCCTTGTTTCTCCATTAAAAGCATAAACCCCCTACTCACTATTATTTGAATTTGCCTTTTGAAAAGGACACAAGCATACATTTATAGCAATTGATAGCGTGAGGTGACAGTGTGGTAAAGAAAGGCACTCAGAAGGATGCAGGGCACTGGAATTCATTGCTTGAAAAGGATGGCAGAGACGAGAGCTTGCCTCGTGTATAAACAGTATTTATGTGTACCTAAAGATCTGTAAATTGCACACCCAGCCAAAGAACTTGTTTACTTACATCTGACATGGGGTTGCACCAGAATGGTTTCAGATGCAGTAAATTTACCATTCTTTGTGATGTGGATGATAATAATAATATCTTTTTTTTTTTTAATTGTCATTGCACGTCAGTTGCAGGCAAGGCAAACATTCATTAGCTATCATTTGCCTTGAAGCGGGGTTGATGAGCCATTATGAATTGTTGCAGTCTGGCAAAATTACTTTGTGATATTGGAAGCTACAGAATGTTGCCCCAGCAGCAAAGGAACAGGGAATCTTTTGAGAGCTGGATTGATGGCACAAATCTTGGACAGGTTGTCATGTCAGGGATGCCATTAACATTTACCTACTTTCCACATTAGCATAAGCAATGGGCAAGGCCGTCAATATGATAGGTACCATCCATAACAAAGAACTGCTGTGTATTTTGTAGATCTACTTTCAGCTAGTATGCCGCAATGCAGAAAGTGAACATTAAGTATGATTGAAGTATCATTGTAATATTAAGTGTGCTGGATCAAGTAGAATATTGTATCCTTGGATAGTGCTAACATTAAACAGTGGAGAAACTCATCTTATTAATCAACTGAAGGGTATTCCTTAATTATGCCTTTTAGATGGTGGAAAAACAGATTTCAGGATGCAATTCAGTTGGCACAAGAGAGCTAGCCTCTGGCATACTCCACAGTATTTGTATAGCTTTCCCAGTTACATTTCCAGGCAACAGTGACCCCCAGGAATAATATCATGGGGGCATGTGCGGGGTTGGGGGGAGAAAGAATTAAACAATAATCCAATGTTAAACATAAAGGATGGGTAGCTTCTCACTTGTTAAAGATGGTTATTACCAAGCAATTCTATGAGCAAAATGTTACTCGTCACTTATGAGTTGCATGCCTGTACATTTACTGTCTTCGTGCTTGCAGATATGAGCAACTTCATTCTGAAGTTTCAAGTCTCTGCAAACATCCCACTTCTGACCTAATGACAAAAGGAAGATTGAGAAAACTGAATGTGGCCCAGGAACTACATTGGAAACATTTGAAACAAATGCCTTGGGACCATGATAATTGTCCTACAGCATGGAAGCTGGTCCTTCAGCCCAACTTTGCCATGACAACCATGATGCCCCATCTACATTAGTCCTACCTGCATGTTTGGCCCATATCATTCCTATCCATTAACCTGTCCAAATAATCTCAACTTTTTTTAGGTCAAATGCAACTTAGAAAAAGATAATTTCCCCATGCCATTCATTAACTTTCTTAAGTGCATCTGCAATCTCCAATTGTAAGTTATCTTGCAATTTATAAAATCACTGATGTACATCAATGTTGTATTTTCCTTTGCATTTTAATGGGAAGTAATTTTGCTTCAGTTCCTTTTTGTGCCAGAAAAATTCAATTATCCTAAAGGTGTAGCCATTTTGCTATTGCATGACATGATTTAGATGATGCAGTATATGCAAATTCAAATATTCTGCTCTGCTTTTATGACAAAGATGTGCTTGGGGCCTGGTTTGCTTCCATGTGGTTTAACAACATTCTGCATCAACATTTATTGGGCAGTGGGAATGATTGTTGATTCTGATGCAAATAAAAATCTGACAAAATATTCCATGTCTATTTTTGTTAACCCCATCTTTAAATTGTGACTTAGCTTTGAGAGCTAAAGAAAGAGGACTTGCTTGTTTAGAGTTACACATACTTGTAGACAAGTGGGAATTTCATCCCAGACCATCTATATAATTAAAACTCAAATCTTGACCACTTCCTGTTTGCACTGCATATTGATTTTAGAAAAAACGCTACCACTTACGACTGTGATTTGTGGCCATCTTACTCAGAGTCCCCCTCCGCTGCGCAGGACAAGAGGATTTTTCCCATCGATGAAAAATAAAAGATTTATTAATGTTTAAGAAATGTTGAGATTATCTCCTGTCAATCACAACATGAAGGCCACGCCCTTTCCAGAGGGGGGAGGGACTATAAAACCAGGAAGTGTGGATGTGCCTCACTCACTGCAGGATGGGGGAGCGAGAGGTCACGACTCAGTCTGAGCTGTGAATAACACTGAAAACATGTCTACTAAGCTGTGGGTGGTTTTACTGACCTGTCAGTGCCCTTAATGTGGTTTGAAAATGTAGTTTGAAAATGTTGTTTGAAGATAGTTTGAAAATGCAAAAGTGGTTTTGGTTTAAAAATGCAAAAGTGGTTTTGGTTTGATAATGCAAAAAGTGGTTTTGATTTGAAAATGCAAAAGTGGTGTTGGTTTGAAAATGCAAATGTGGTGTGCCTTATTGAAAAGAGGTGTGCCTTATTGAAAAGTGGTGTGCCTTATTGAAAAGTGGTGTGCCTTAATGAAAAGTGGTGTGCCTTATTTATATACTTTTAAAACTCTGTGTGTGTGTGTGTGTGTGTGTGTGTGTGTTTGTGGTTGTCAGATTTGGCCTTTGATTCCTTGGTCCGCCAAAACCACACACGAAAACCCCGAGATTTTTTCCATTTCGCAAGACATTACACTTTTACATACCCTAATACACTCATTAGATTTAGACATTTTTATGTACACATTTTAAAATAAAATCCATCCCCCCACTCACTCATTTTGTCGCCTCCTGCTGGCCAGCCACCATAACGGCTGCAGCCGCCCGTCTCTGCTCCAAAAATGCCGACATTTGTCTTCTTTCGCTGGCGATTTTCCCTGCTGCCGCCCGCCTCTCCTCCACTAATGTTGAGATTCTCTCTCCTGTCAATCACACCATGAAGGCCACGCCCCTTCCGGTGAGAGGTGGATTATAAAACCCGGAAGTGTGGGCGTGGCTCAGTCTCTGCAAGATGGGGGAGGGAGAGGTCACGACTGTCTTTGGTGGCCATGCACCCTGCTTGAAATGGCATGAAACTGCACTTGAGTTTGGCCTTGCACCCTGCTTGAAGGGGTATGAAACTGCACTTGAGTTTGGTGGCCTTGCACCCTGCCTGAAGTGGTATGAAACTGCACTTGAGTTTGGTGGCCTTGCACCCTGCTTGAAATGGAATTTCAAGGAATAGCCTTGAGTCAACTGCCAGCCCACCAGCCGTGAGTGAGCTACCAGCACACCAGGCTTGAGTGACTGAGCTGCCAGCCCAAGAATCCATTCGGCCCACAATGTCCATACTAGCCCTCTGGAAACCAGTCCCTTCAGCCTACAACGCCCATACTTGCGCTCCAGAAAGCCCCCTCCCCCACTGGCCACCAATATTGGAATTGGTGGAGAGGTGGAATATTGCATTGGGGGACCTGCCCACCCGTGTGAACATGGGACACAACGGGTCCCACTTAGTCTAGTAATTAAATAAACACTCCAAGGAGAGATGAGCATAATATCCTGGTAGGAATTTCTGAAGGATACTGAAGAATCATTGCTATTCCAAAAGTTAAAATATCACTTACGGAAAAATATAACAAACCAAAACACTGCTTTCTGTATATAAGCGCTCAGGAATAAAAGCTGCAATTGGATGACAACAGGAAGTTAAGTTTACAGAAAGATGAAAAACAAACGTACAAGAGGAATTTAGAAATAGCTTTCACAATTTCTGTACAATCAAACCTTTTATTTCAGGTGAGATTGTGCAGTTGAGTAATTATGTAGCATATGAAAATACTGCCACAAAGCATGGATCAAATATGGAAGTGTTAATTCTAACGTACACACAATAAGCATTATTTAATAAAAATGAAATAATTAATTGTAGCAGGATCAATCTGGCAAACAATCCTTACACGAATGGCATATGAACATTGGGAAAACAGGCAGCACAAGGAAAAATACTACGTGACATTATCATCACGGGCTAGCTAATAAAAGGATTAACACCCTATGGAAGTACAACAGCCTTCATTTAACATGTGTTGTTTTTTCCTAACTACAACACTGAGGCTTATTTGAGCATTTTGCAACTGTCACATTAGATAAGCTTACTTGGTATACATTAAAACCAGCACTCTTGCTTCTGTGTAGGAGAGAACTGCAGATGCTGGTTTAAATCAAAGGTAGACAAATGCTGGAATAAATCAGCGGGACATGCAGCATCTGTGTAGAGAAGGAATAGGTGACGTTTCAGGTCGAGACCCTTCTTCAGACTGATGTCAGGGCAGTGGGCGGTACAGAGATAAAATGTAGTCGGAGACAGTACGACTGATGGGAGAACTGGAAAGGTGAAGGGGATGGAGAGAGAGGGAAAGCAAGGGCTATTTGAAGGTTGAGAAGTCAATGTTCATACTGCTTCTGCTCCTGCTTCTGTGTAGCTCTTTACAACAAGCATGGGAATATTTATCCAATGGAGATAGAAACTGAATTACCATTTCAAATTAAAGTGACTTCCATTTTTAAGATTGATTTTAACAATCTAAAGTGGACTTTGAGAAATTGCAAATTCTACAACTCTTTTACAAGAATGTTGCCAGGACTCTGAGCTACAGGGAGAGGTTGGGCAGGCTAGGATTAGTACAAGATCATGAGGGGAATCAATCTGGGAGATGCCGTTCTTTACAGTTTTACACAGAGTAGGGGACTCAAAAACCAGAAGAGATGGATATAACGTGAGATGGGAAAGATTTAATAGGACCCGATGGGCAAATTAATAACTCAGCGGGACAGGCAGCCTCTCTGGAGAGAAAGAATGGGTGATGTTTCGGGTCGAGACCCTTCTTCATACCTTCTAAGGATTAGAGGGATATGGTTCAAATGTGGGCAGGTGGGAATAGTGCAGATGCAGCATCTTGGTCAGCATGGGCCGAAGACCCGTTTCCATTATGGAACTGAAATGCAACCGTGCTGAGAACTATATTCTGCACTCTGTATATGACCCTTTGTTCTATCTACTGTAACAGAGATTGACAACTGTATCTATGAACGATATATCTGATCTGTTTGGATAGCATGCAGAACAAAGCCTTTCACTGTACCGTGTTAAACACATCTATAATGGCCAAATCAAACATGCCTCTGGCCTCCAACCCAAAATCTCTATTTGTCAGTTTCTGCAACAGTTGACAATGGTGCACTGGAACTGAACAATTAACAGCAACGTCCCACAGAACAAGCCTTTTATTTTTGAAGAACTATTGTTAATGTTAAGACACAGGGACATAGTAAAGTGGCAGGATTCAAAAAGTATAAAATGACTTGCAACGCAAGTAGTGCAAACCAAGCGTAGACTTGGCAACTGTTTCACCGAATACTTGCCAAGGCCTACCGCATCTCCCGGTGGCTAACAATTAATAACTTTTCCCACACCAACCTCTCTGTCCTGGGCTTCCTCCATTGCTAGATTGGGGCCACACGAAAACAGGTGGAACTGCATCTCATATTCAGCTTGGGTAGCTTACAAACCAATGATATGAACATTGATTTCTCCAGTTTTTGGTAAACTAGCAACAACCCCCCCACCCTCCATCTCTTCCCTGTGTCCCACCAGGACTCACCCCTATTTCTCCCCTCCAACTTACATTCCTTCCTCTGGCTTTACAATTCACAACTATCAGATCTTTATCTCACACCATTGAGCAACTAATAAAAAGGCAAGGTGTGGCAGGGTGGCCGTGTTGGGAGAGTGTTGAGGTGAAGTGCTGTGTCGAGGGCAAGTGCGAGTCTTTGGCTCAAGAGACTTTGGCGAGGAGGTAAAAGGTAGTGTCTGCTGTTGTGTGATCCTTATTCTTTCTTGGTTTAGTGCAATAGCGACAGCAGGTAGTTCCTGCAGGATGTGGTAAAGTCTGGGAAACTGCGAGTAACCCCGATGCACACACCTGTGGTTATGTGTCCAGGTGCAGCTCCTTAAAGATTGTGGGAACTGGAGCTGCAGCTGGACAACCTTGGGATCATTCAGGATGAAAGCTTCATACATAGCCATCATAGCAAGGTGGTCACGTAGGAAAAGTGTACATAGACAACAGGTGCAGGAGTAGGCCATTCGGCCCTTCAAGCCAGCACCGCCATTCAATGTGATCATGACTGATCATTCACAATCAGTACCCCGTTCTTGCCTGCACCCCATACCCATTGATTCCGTTAGCCCTAAGAACTCCATCTAACTCTCTTTTGAATGCATCCAGTGAATCGGCCTCTACTGCCTTCTGAGGCAGAGAATTCCACAAATTCACAACTCTGTGTGAAAAAGTTTTTCCTCGGCACTGTTCTAAATGGCCTACCCCTTATTCTAAAACTGTGGTCCCTTGTTCTTTCCTGCATCTAGCGTGTCCAATCCCTTAATAATGTTATATGTTTCTATAAGAATCCCTCTCATCCTTTTAAATTCCAGTGAATACAAGTCGGGTCGCTCCATTCTTTCATCATATGACAGTCCCGCCATCCTGGGAATTAACCTCATGAACTTGCGCTGCACTCCCTTAATGCAAGAATGTGCTTCCTCAAATTAAGAGACCAAAACTGCACACAATACTCCATGTGTGGTCTCACCAGGGCCCTGTACAGAAGCAGAAGGACCTCTTTGCTCCTATACTCAACTCCTCTTGTTATGAAGGCCGACATGCGCTCAGCTTTCTTCACTGCCTGCTGTACCTGCATGCTTACTTTCAATGACTGATGAACATGCACACCCAAGTCTCATTGCACTCTCCTTTTCCTAACCTGACACCATTCAGATTATGTTTAAGAAGGAACTGCAGATGCTGGAAAATCGAAGGTAGACAAAAATGCTGGAGAAACTCAGCGGGTGAGGCAGCATCTATGGAGCGAAGGAAATAGGCAATGTTTCGGGTCAAAACTCTTCCTCAGAAAAATAGACATTAGACAATAGGTGCAGGAGTAGGCCATTCGGCCCTTCGAGCCAGCACCACCATTCAATGTGATCATGGCTGATCATCCCCAATCAGTACCCGGTTCCTGCCTTCTCCCCATATCCCCTGACTCTGCTATCTTTAAGAGCCCTATCTAGCTCTCTCTTGAAAGCATCCAGAGAACCTGCCTCCACCGCCCTCTGAGGCAGAGAATTCCACAGAAGGGTTTCGACCCGAAACGTTGCCTATTTCCTTCGCTCCATAGATGCTGCCTCACCCGCTGAGTTTCTCCAGCATTTTTGTTTACCATTCAGATTATAATCTGCCTTCCCGTTCTTGTTACCAAAGTTGATAACCTCACATTTATCCACATTATACTGCTTCTGCCATGCATCTGCCCACTCACCCAACTGTCCAAGTCACCCTGCATCCTCATAGCATCCTCTTCACAGTTCACACTGCCACCCAATTTTGCGTCATCGGCAAATTTGCTAATGTTACTTTTAATTCCTCCATCTGGGGGGCAATATGTATAGTTCTGTATGTCATGATGTGATAAAAAACACCAATCCAAGATTAGTGAAACAAAAATAGGGGATATGCATCTTAAATGGAAGCAACTGAATACATACCAGGAAAGATGTTATTACATTATACAATTGGGCATAACTGGCAAATTTATTGCAATGCAGACAAATGTCAAATTATTTGAATTTGAACCTCAAAATATTAGACTGATGCAAAGCTGTAAGCAGAAATCTATATAAATTGATTAAAAAAATAGATTAAAAACAGATACAAAAATCTGAAAAGGGTAAGTTCTATATCCAGAGATCAAGAAAGTTATGCTTTAGCTATACAAAATGGGGTTAGAGGTGTATTCATGGCTTTGTACAAAATGTAAGTAATTATCTGAATTAACAGTTTAAGCAATACATAATGTGGAAGCATTTTAAAGTTTTCAGCAGTAATTTAGCAATTCGTACAATTGGCATTTACTGATCGGGAGAAAAAAGTACTTATCTATCACGGGGGTGAGGGGAAAGAAGCAAATACAATATTTAAAAGACATTGGGTAGGTTGATGTACAGAAAACCTCATAACTTTGTGCCAATAACCTCTCCTCCTCTCTCCGATCTATGTATCTCCCTATCTCTTGACCCAAAACATCATTCCTTATCTCCAGAAATGCTGCCTGTCCGGCAGAGTTACTCCAGCATTTTGTGTCCATCTTCGGTTTTAACCAGCAACTACAGTTCCTTCCTAAACATCTCCCTCAATGTGAGCAAGAAAAATTAGATTGTATTTGGTTTCAGGAAGTGAAATAGTACACTCACTAGCTATACACTGATGGGGCCAATGTAATAATAATAATAATAATGGATGGGATTTATATAGCGCCTTTCTAATACTCAAGGCGCTTTACATCGCATTATTCATTCACTCCTCAGTCACACTCGGTGGTGGTGAGCTACTTCTGTAGCCACAGCTGCCCTGGGGCAGACTGACGGAAGTGTGGCTGCTAATCTGCGCCTACGGCCCCTCCGACCACCACCAATCACTCACACACATTCACACACAGGCAAAGGTGGGTTAAGTGTCTTGCCCAAGGACACAACAACAGTATGCACTCCAAGCGGGATTCGAACCGGCTACCTTCCGGTTGCCAGCCGAACACTTAGCCCATTGCGCCATCTGTCAAAAGCTTCAAGTTCCTAGGAATAATTATCACCAGCAATTTGTTCTGGCCCAGCCACATCTAACCAATGCCTCTACTTCCTTAGAAGGCTTAGGAAGTTTGGCATATTCCCAACATCCCTCATCTACTTCTACAGATGCGCCGTAGAAAACATTTTAACGGGAAGCATCACACATAGTTTGGGAACATCTCAATCCACTACAGCAACACATTGCAGAGAGTTGTGGCATATCCCAGACCATCAAGCAAACCTCCCTTCCATTGACTCTATCTACACTTCACACTGCCTTGGCAAGGCCATCAGCATAATCATGGACTAGTCTCACCCCAGTCACTGCCTCTTCCCCTTTCTCCCACCAGGAAAGAGGTACAGAAGTTTGAAAACACAGATCTCCAGATGCAGGGAGAGTTTCTTCCCAGCTGTTATCAGGCAACTAAACTGTTCATCAGCCAGAGTGCGGTCTTGACCTACCATCTACCTAATTGGAGACCTTTGAACCATCTTTAATCGGACTTTATCTTGCACTAAACATTGTACCCTTTATCTGTACAGTGTGGATGGCTTGATTGTAATTATGTAGTCATTTCTTTGACTGGATAGCACACAACAAAAACTTTTCACTGTACTTCAGTATGTGTGACAATAATAATAAACTAAACTAAAACTAGAAAAGATTTAAAGGATGCGAGCCAAACACAGATAAATGAGACTAACTTGGATAGCCATCTTGGTCAACAGAATATCCAAGGGTCTGTTTACATGCTGTATGACTATGTACCGGGGATGGATTTTTAAAAAATAATAATTTTCACTGATCTTGTATACACCACAAGATGTTTTATAAAGCTGGACAACTGACTGACTCTACATGAAAGCATAGCATTGAAATATTAAATAATTAAAATTTAAGCCAATGGCAAAATGAATGTAGATATACTGATCATTGGAGATGAGAAAACTAGAATTAATCCTAAAACATGCATCCTGAACTGCTGAAAAGATAGGTAAACAGAAGTTCAAATGTTACCCGAAGGAAATAAAAAGCTTTCTAGTCTGCATTAGAATAAGTTCATTTATTTATAACATTACATTTATTAATATATATAATGTTCACGTTAAATTTACACCAAAACGACAGTATCTTGAATTTGGCACAAATTCCAGAATAAATACCTGCAGCTTTGGTTGGTCCTAGAGGTATACTCAATTTAGTGTCGTACTGCAGCACAAAAGCCATTAAGCGAACATGTATTCTAACCAATAAATAGATTGAGATACTCAATCTTTTAATAAAATATTTCTAAACAATCACTTTTCTAAACTTAAGATTTAAAAAGTCTAGAAAAGGTTAGACATTTGCAACAACACTTTTAATATCTCTATATTAAGTTTTTTTTTGGTTTAGGCCCATCTTACCCAAAAGCGCGACCTTGTACTCTTTCCCCGGAGCAGTGTTAGAATTGAATTAAGCATTAGACTGCATTCTGTGGGTGATGAGGAAAGGGAGTAAACAGAACATACAGGTGACCTCTGTGGCCATTCTTTCAAAATACGTATACCCTTTTGGATATTGTTGGGGGAGATCACCCGTCAGGCATTAGCAGCAGTCAAGGCTGTGACAGCAAGCGTGGCTCTGAGACACAGTGGGGAAGACTAATGTTAGGCAGAGCCAGAATGGTAGGAGACTTGTTAGTTAGGGGACATACAGTTTGGGACAAAGACCCATCATTTATTTATTTGCCTCTGAACCCCACAATTTGAGATTTGTGATAGAAAAAAAATCACATGTAGTTAAAGTGCACATTGTCAGATTTTAATAAAGGCCATTTTTATACATTTTGGTTTCACCATATAGAAATGACGGCAGTGTTTATACATCGTCCCCACATTTCAAGGCACTATAATGTTTGGAACATCACAATGTCATGTAAATGAAAGTAGTCATGTTTAGTCTTTTGTTGCATATCCTTTGCATGCAATGACTGCTTGAAGTCTGCGATTCATGGATATCATCAGTTGCTGGGCGTCTTCTGGTGATGCTCTGCCCGGCCTGTATTGCAGCCATCTTTAGCTTATGCTTGTTTTCGGGGCTAGTCCCGGAAAAAGTTAAATACTTTTAAATATATAAAAGATACATGGTGGAATACTTGACCGTAGGTTGTAGCTTGTAACCTTGTATTCCAAGAGAGAGAGAGACAAGCCCAAGCTTGCCTCAGGTTGATGTGTATTGAGACAATGACCGGTGCCGTTGAAATTTGTCGACCAATTGACCAGCTCAGATTCGTTGGGTAGTGATGTGTATTGACTGAATCTTGTGACCTCTTTGGAATTTGATTAAGTAATGTAACCATGATTAATGTGATTGAAGGGCTTGTCCCACTTGGGCGTCATTTACGCGCATGTGATGTGCGCATGTTGCGCATTACGCGTGGTGACGTAGGCAGTGACGCACGATCGCGCGCGGTGCCCCAGGATTTTGGGATGTACAAAATCTTTGCGCGCCATCTGCCTCACGCGCAAATGATGCCCAAGTGGAACAGGCCCTTAAGTGACACACAGTATAAAGCACCGTGCAAAGCTTTGTTCATTGAAGTGATGGCGAGGGGGAAGTCAAGTGTCTGTGTTGCTTACTTGACTGGTGTATCCCCGTCACTTCCCGGCCGATGATCAGTATAGGGGCTGTCCCACTGCGGCGACCTAATATGCGAGTTTAGAAGAGTTTGCCCCAGACTCAAACTCGCAGCATGGTCGACACGTGATCCTAGGAGGTCCGATGAGGTCACTGGAACTCTCCTTCATGTTCGAGGGAAGTTCCCGCATACTCGCAGCCTCAGTTTGGTCGAGGAAACATTTTCAGCATTTTGAAACATTTTCCGCGAGTAAAAATTGGTCGGCATGGTTCTTTTGAAGTCATAGTGCAGTGTAGTGGGGTCGCTATGTAGTTACAGGCAGTCGAGGGCAGCCGTAGGCAATCTCCTTCGCGGACCGGGCATTTTAATTGGCTCATTGGAGTTTTCAGGACCAAGGAAAACCGACCGGCAATTTAAATGCCCGATAAACTTTATTATAAGTTGCCTGGCTTCTTAAAAGTGTCTCCCCCCCCCTTCTCTCCCTCTGCGCTCTCTAAAGACTTACTGTACCCTGTGCAGCCATCTTTTACCTTTCTGTTCATCGCGGGTGTGAATTTCTGACAGCACTCCCCGCTTTCCGTGTGTGTGTGTGTGTGTGTGTGTGTGTTCGATCCAGCTCGAGGTTTGTCAGGTGAGTGCCCTCGAGCTTGAAGGTTGAAGACAGTCGCTAAAAGGTCAAATCAGTGGGACCGGCCCTTAAAGCTTGAGTTGATCTACCTAACGTTTTTGTGAGTTGTCTGTTTATTAAGAAGTGAACCTTATCATCCCCATCAGTTTTCTCTTCAGCATATAAAAGCATGCTCAATAATCAAGTTCGGTATTCCGAAAAACACAAGGAATCATGGGATTTGTCATAGGTCATTTGTGATAAAGAAAAAGCGAACAACGTACTGGCTGTATAAACTGTGCATAAATTGTTAATAATTCTACCAATTAATTAATCTATAATTCTGCCAACTCAATAGCTTCCTTTCTTGTTCTGCTGTTCACACACTACTTACACAGTCCCAGTTCTAAGGTAGACAAAAATGCTGAAGAAACTCAGCGGGTGAGGCAGCATCTATGGAGAGAAGGAATAGGCGACGTTTCGGGTCGAGACCCCTCTTCAGTCTAATGTCGGGGGGGGGGGGGGGGAGATAGAAAGGAAGAGGCGGAGACAGTAGGCTTGTGGGAGAGCTGGGAAGGGGAAGGAGGGAGAAAGCAAGGACTATTTGAAATTGGAGAAGTCAATGTTCATACCACTGGGGTGTAAATTACCCAAGCGAAACATGAGGTGCTGTTTCTCCAATTTGCGCTGGGCTTCACTCTGGCAACGGATGAGGCCCAGGACAGGAAGGTCGGATTTGGAATGGGAGGGGGAGTTGAAGTGCTAAGCCACCGGGAGATCAGGTTGGTTATTAGGAACTGAACGGAGGTGTTGGGCGAAACGATCACCATGCCTGTGCTTGGCTTGGTCTCTGCAGTAACTCAGCGGGACAGGCAGCTTCTTTGGAGAAGAGGAATAGGTGACATTTCGGATCGAGACCCTTCTCCAGAGATGTTGCCTGATCCGCTGAGCCACTGCAGCATTTTGTGTGTATCCCCGTTGATGACTGGTGCTCGACTTTCGTCAGCACCGAGGGGGTTAAACGACAGCCACTGGATAAGGTGAAAGGTCCCTGGCCCATCGGGGTTGGGTTCCTCGGGAATTCGAGCAGAGTTGAACTGGAGCTAACGCTTCTTCTCCGCACTGGCTGTAAGCCTGGGGCCACCACTGCTCCGGGCCGGTGTCCCGTCAGTCCAGGGTTACCCCGGACATCTCTGGCCACCCCTGGACAGGGATGGGACACTTAGGAGGGGATGGGGACAGTATTGAGACTCCGCTCACAAATCTACCTCCTGGGGTTATGCAGGAGAGGGGTGCGTGGTTCACCAGAGTATAATAATAATAATAATAATGGATTGGATTTATATAGCGCCTTTCTAATACTCAAGGCGCTTTACATCGCATTATTCATTCACTCCTCAGTCACACTCGGTGGTGGTGAGCTACTTCTGTAGCCACAGCTGCCCTGGGGCAGACTGACGGAAGCGTGGCTGCTAATCTGCGCCTACGGCCCCTCCGACCACCACCAATCACTCACACACATTCACACGCAGGCAAAGGTGGGTGAAGTGTCTTGCCCAAGGACACAACGACAGTATGCACTCCAAGCGGGATTCGAACCGGCTACCTTCCGGTTGCCAGCCGAACACTTAGCCCATTGCGCCATCTGTCGTCTGACCCTGTATAACCCGGGAGGGTAGCCCGAGTGAGAATGGAGCCCATACACCCAGGCTGAGGGGGACTGGACCGTGATTCATTAGATTGTCACTGCTGAGATTTCTGCATGGACTAGTGGGGAAGGGAGAAATAGTGTCGCTAACTCCAGTAGCAAATCAACAGCGCTTACAGTGCCGGAGACCCGGTTCGATCCTCACTACGGATGAAATGCAGATCTGTACACACGCAGCATCTCAGCTGCTGAGAATGTTTTTCTCGGGTGACCTATCACCTGGGCACGCACAGTCGGAATATCGAACTCGGTTATTGGGTTCAGATCGGGTGATTGACTTGGCCACTCAAGAATTGGCCATTTTTTAGCTTTGAAAAATTATTTTTTGTTGCTTTAGCAGTATGTATGGAATCATTGTCTTGTTGTAAAATTAACCGTCGGCCAATGAGTTTTGAGGCATTTGTTTCAACTTGAGCAGATAGGATGTGTCTATACACTTCAGAATTCATTATGCTACTACCATCAGCGTTGTATCATCAATGAAGATAAGTGAGCCAGTACCTTCAGCAGCCATACATGCCCAGTCCATAACACCCCCACCATCGTGTTTCACAGGTGAGATGGTATGCTTTGGATCTTGGGCAGTTCCTTCTCTCCTTCATACTTTGCTCTTGCCATCACACTGATACAAGTTAATCTTCATCTCATCTGTCCACAAGACCTTTTTCCAGAACTGTGGTTGCTCTTTCAAGTACTTCTTGGCAAACTGTAACCCAGCCATCCTATTTATGCGGCTAACCTGCAGTGAACCCTATCATTGGCGTAGAAGGCAGGACCTCACTGGGACTGTCAACTGATTCATTAGCTGAATCAACGATCACACTAATACTTAAAAAAGACAAAGATATAGAAGAACCGGGTTCATATAGAGCTATAGCATTGTTAAATACAGATCAAAAAATATTAGCAAAAACATTAGCTAGAAGATTAAGTAAATATATTAGTAAATTAATAAACCCAGATCAGATGGGGTTTATCCCTAAGAGATATTCATCTAATAATATGAGACGTTTACTCAATATAATGCACTCACACAAAATTGAAGAACAATTATCAATTATTTCGCTGGACGCTGAAAAAGCATTTGACCAAGTAGAATGGAATTATATGGATAAAGTATTACAAAAATTCCAACTGGGAGAGAATTTTATTTTATGGATTAAATTATTATATAATAAACCTACAGCTAGAATATTAACTAATAACATATTATCCTCAAAATTTCACCTATCAAGGGGAGACAAGGATGCTCATTATCACCACAGTTGTTTGCTCTCATAATTGAACCTTTAGCAGAAAAAATTAGAACACATCCAGATATCCATGGGTATAATACTAAATACTCAAATAATAAAATATCTTTATACGCGGATGATATATTATTGTACATTACAAAACCTCAAATTACTATACCAAACATATTAAATCTAATTGAGGACTGGATCTTTTTCCGGATACAGAATAAATTGGAATAAAAGTGAAATTATGTCAATAAAACCGAACGACTCAACACATCTTTTAAAATTCCCTTTTAAAATAGCTACAGATAAATTTAAATACTTGGGTATTGAAATCACCAGAACATATCAAGGCATGTTCAAAGCAAATTTTGATCCTTTACTTAATAAATTAAATACACTAATTACATTTTGGAAAACGCTTCCGATGTCTTTAATAGGCCAAATAAATGCAATAAAAATGATCTTCTTACCACAAATTTTATACCTATTTCAATCGATTCCTATATACCTACCAAAGAAGTTTTTAAAAAAACTGGACAGACATTATTAATTTTATATGGGACTATAAATCACATAGAATACAAAGAACACACTTGAACAAAGCTAAAGTATTAGGGGGCTTAGCACTTCCTAACTTCATGTATTATTATTGGTCAGTAAATATTAAAAATATGATCCAACTGATGGACAACTCTGCCCAGCAAGTGGACTGGATTGTAATGGAGAGAGAGGACTGCTCCTCTGGAAACATTGGAGCGATCCTCCTCTCACCAATGAAACTGAATAACATAAATGATAACAAAAACCCAATTATACATAGTACAATCAGAACTTGGAAACAAATAAAACAAAATTTAAAATTAAGAAATCTATCGCTTTTATCTCCAATAGTTAATAACCCTTTGTTTAATCCCTCTATTACAGACAATTCTTTTATACAATGGGATAGACTAGGAATTAAAACGTTCGGTTACTTGTATGAAACTGGAAAATTACTATCATTCCAACAATTACAAATAAGATATAAACTGGGAAATAATAAATATTTTAAATATTTTCAAATATGTGACTATTTGAAAAAATATACAAAAGATCATTATAATATCCCAGCAGATGTATTGGATGAAGCAATAAAAGCTGAATCAGCAAACTTAATATCATATTTGTATAATTTTATCTTAAATGTAGAAATACCATCTACGGAAGGTATTAGAAGAGACTGGGAACAAGAATTAGCTATTAAAATCTCAAAGGAAAGGTGGAATAAACATTTATTAAACGTGCATAAATGTTCGATTAATGTAAGACACACTTTAATACAATTTAAAATTTTACAGATTATATTATACAAAAACTAAAATTAATACAATTTTCCCAAATGTATCATCCATTTGTGATAAATGTCAATCTCAAGAAGCTACTATAGCACACTCATTTGATTTTTGTACAAAAATTCAAAAATTTTGGATTTAAATTTTTGAAATCTTTACAAAATTATTTAAAATAAAACTGATACCAAAAGCAGAATGGATTATCTTCGGAACAACGGAAGATAGTCCTGAACTAAATGTGTTTCAAAAGAAATTAATAGACTATGGGTTAATAACTGGAAAAAAGTTAATCCTAAAATTCTGGAAAAACGCTCCAATACCAACTATAAACATGTGGATTTCAAATATGTTCGAAACATTACATCTAGAAGAGATAAGACTCGTCCTGGCAGGTAAACCAGATCACTTCCACCTGACGTGGTCTGCATTCATCGAATTATTACAAGTATAGGGTGCAAAAGTACTTAAAAAAAAAAAAGTGAGGTCAGGTAAAGGGGGATGAAAGCTGGAGAGTTGGTATATTCCATTTGCGTGATGCTTATAACAAAGTATTTGTTTTTCTCTTTTTCCTCTTTTTCTGCTTCTTTAGGGTCTATCTCTTAATCATTCCTTTTTAATTTCTTTCTTACAGGGTCTTTGTTCTTTCTTGTTGTCACGTTTTTACACCATCACTATTTTCCTTCACTTTCTCTTTTTTCTTAATCTCAACCTTTCCTTTTTATTAGTGTAAAAAATGACGGAGTACATTAATTGTAATAATATATACGTGATGAGTACTAATGTAATTGGTTGTAATGTAATGTACTTCTAATAAATAAAAATAAAAAAATAATAAAAAACAGATGGCTGTGTAAGAGGCTACAGAGTGACCGGGATCGAACGAATTCGGGGGGGAATGGTGAACAAAGTCGGGAATAGTGTAGACCGCCTCCCCTATATGTAGGTATGTTACAATACTTACCCTCAGCGGCGCTGTAATTCTGCCACTGGCCGTGTGCGCGATTTTGGCGCCTTTAAGGGGGGGCGGGTTTAAAACGCGGGTTTCTCCTACCTTGTCCTGTATTATATTTCGTTGGAGTACAAGTGTTTGCTGAAAAATCGTTCCTAGGGGCGTTTTGTGTATTTTTCATTTTTATTAAATCGACAATGTCGGCGCTGGAGTCATTTTAAAATCAGCTTCTGAAGCCGTCAACGCCGATAACGGGGACCGATTTCACACACGGGACAGGTATGTGCGTGTGTGAAAGTGCTTCTTAAGAAGCCTTTAATTAATATTTTTTCATGCGAAACGGTGATTTTATTCCCCGAACGGCAGAATTTTTCATGCCGATACGGGGTTAAATTCACCGCAAATCAACGTTCCAAATGATCGCGTTTCAGAAAATCCTCACTCGCAAGATGATTTAAATGACCATTAATTTGCAGGTATTAAACATTCAATTCCTTACATTTGGCCTGTAAAGCCATGACAATGAGATTTAAACATTATGTTATATTGTGAATTATTGTGTGAATGTTATTTGGACACTTAGGCTATTTAAAAATGTTAATCTATTCTTAAGAAATTGATAGATGTTAAGATCTAGTAATTGAATTTTGTAATTAGCTACAATTAGTTAACTAACTAATTATATGCTTTAATTGCATGTCTTCTAAGTAAGATTGTTTCATATTTGTTTCAGAATGCTTCAATCTATAATAACTGAAAATGTCTTTCAGTTCTCTTAATTTTTAAGAAAGTTATGGGCTTTTGACTGTCCTCGATCACAGCTTTTGTGTTAAGTCAATGGAAAAGCAATAGGGAACAAGATGCTAATTTCCGAGTATGAAAATGGCCATAACATTTTTAATACTCAAGATATGAAAGTGAATTAGGTGTCAAATTAAACTTCTTTTTATACTTTTTCTGATGGGATAAATTGCAGACTTTATTTTTTAAATCACATTTTGTAACATTGCTACTATATGCCCTGGCGGCAGGTGCTACCCCACTAAGATCCCGTAGGGAGATCGGGCAGGAGGAGTGGGGGGCTCCAGCCACCCCTCAGGGAAGGCACCCCCAGAAGGAAATGATACCAATAGCGACTCGGAGACTAAAAAGGATGATGAAAAAGAAGGAAAAGGGTTGATGCAGAAGAACACTAATTAATCCAGCAGTTAGAGAGTTGAACAATGCAGAGCCAGAGTATCATTGAGATAGGGTACTACTGTCGCCCCTTGTCTCTGCCAATGAATCGAATTCTGCACATTGGTCCCCATAGAACCAAAGATTCCAGTGGACAGAATGGCCTTGCCAAGACTTGGGTTAATACAGAGGGACGCCTCTATCGCGCAACGCAATTTTTGGAAGCGAGAGGGCTGCGCCATTGACTCTTTGACGGGCCTCTGGCTCACCCTTCTCGGACAAGTTTGTGTAACTGATGTTTTTTGTCCGTTCTTTTATATTATATACACTGCCTTACGAATGCTGGTAAGGAGGAAAAATGGAGATTTCAAAACCTAAATGTGATGCCCATTTTCCTTTGTGAAATTTCCATGTTAATTCAGTACATCACGTGTGGAATGGTGGGCAAGCTTATGAGTGTATTTGGGTGTATCAAAGTTTTAAGAGTTTGAATAATGTCCTTGGTGTGGATGATTGTTACTTTTGAGTGAAAATGTTATTGTTTTAAAGTGTGTGACTATCTGAGATTTAGCATATTGCATGAGGTGTGGCAACTTGTGAGTGAATGTCACAGAAAAAAAGTTATAAGAGGTAGTGTCTCTTTAAGAAGATGCAGTTGTGTGGGGGTGGAGCCACAGTTATTTTATTTTCCTTTGTTCTTTGGATATGCTTACCTATTTATGTGGAAATTAACTGTTTATTCTTTGTTTACCTATTTATGTGGAAATTAACTGTTTATTCTTTGTTTTTTCTTAACTTAAAACAGAGGAGAGATGCAATATATGCAGTTTGTTTTGTCTTATCGATGCTTCAAGTTTGTTTTCTTTCTCTGTTTTATCTTTTGAACCGAGTTCAAAAAGAGACCTGGATGCTTTTGCCATCCTCGTTAAAGTGTTAGATGAGATTGGAGATGCCAATATCGCAGAGAAAAAAAAATGTTAATTTGGGAAAATTGTGATTAGTATACATTTATACTAGGAATTTGACATTGTGAATTTGGGGAGATAGATTGGAACAATTGGAAATAATTTTTTTATTGTTTTTTCTTAATAATGATCTTTTTTTTTAAGGGTTTAAGGATATTGGCGAAGTTATGGATTACTGATTTCGAGTTTGAGTTCTTTTGGGAAAGCTTGTTTTGATGTGATCATAGCGTTTGTCTTTTAGAATGCAAATGAGCAGCCAGGTTTCCTGTCTCCAGGCAAGTAAGTGTGTGCAGGCTTGAACCATGTGCTGTGTAAGGGACAAATTAAGGTCCATGCAGTATTGTGCTTGGTGATTACATCAGACCATAGCTTACAAAAGGGGATTTGAGGGAACTCACTGTGGGGGGTAAAAAGTGAGAGAAGTAGATTGGGGAAAGGAAACATATGGATAATTGAAGAGATAATATTTAGGTGGGGGTCCCTCTTGAGATGGACTCTGATCAGGGAACAAGTTCACTGGGAAGGTGATGCAGGCTTCTGCCTTGTCAGTAGTTAAAGACTGATTTCACATTTCCAAACCACCCGCAATTTGGGATTAGTGGAGGGAATGGATAGGACGCTAAAGAGTTTAAGTAAAGCCTTGACCGAGACAGGACAGGAATGGATTAAGGTATTCTGATGACTCGGAACAACCCCAGCTAGACAGGATTAACACCTTTTGAATTGATAACAGGAGAAGCTATGAACCTACCAGAAGATGGCCCTCCTTGAAATGAGGGTGATACCATGCTACGTACCCCCTGGGGTGCAACTAAGTGTGTGGAAGTTACACCTAGAGGCCCTCAGCGATTAATTAATTATGTAAGCACAGCAATTAACCCATGCCTTCCCAGGTCTGCAATACCAGGTATGAGAGGCACAGAAGCCACTATCAGTTGAACACAGGGACAAGTCCATACTGTCAGACTACGTAATAAGGTATTAAGATCGGAAGAAATTGAGACCGTGTTGAAAGGAAGTGTACCAAGTGCTTCCAACAACATCAACCGCCGTGAAGATTGAAGATCACCCCCGTTGGTTACATCTGATTGACTGTAAATGGTTCGGAGAACCAAGAAAGGACAACGGGGCTATTAAACCTCTGGGGTTGGCCCAGATAGACTGGACTTGGGGAAATAACTTGTTGCTGTCTATGAGTTTTGAATTTGCCCATTGTGATAATATAAATGCATACTGGGTGCTTACACACATCCCATATAATGATGGAGGAGGAATACCCCTCTTAATAATATCCCTACATCTTATTGAGATTCTGGCCTTACACTGTTTTTGCAGTAAAGCAGCAGCTGGTGGGTGCCTTCAGAATGGCAAACTTGGGGACTAACCCATATTTAAAGGATGGTACACCCCTCCCATTAAACGACATTGGAAATTAAACATGACTAGCGCAGCAGATATACCCCGACTTCAGATATTAAGAGATCCACACAAGCCAGTTAATACTACGTGTTTGTGCCACAACCAAGGCACTGGTGTATTTTTGGGAAAGAGTACGTGTATGACAACCCAGTCAGCCACCATTGCCGGCCCACCCCGACCGGTTAATGGCACATATTTTGTATGTGGATCCTGGGCCTATCCATAGTTACCAGGAATGCCGCTGGCAGACAGGACAACTTGGGAACGACTAAAAGGACCCCATCACCGGACAGGGTGTTGTTATGTTGCATATGTGGGCCCACAAATGAGAAGCATGAACCAGTTACACCAGCACACGGGAATTTCCAAGCGAAGCCAAACGAAGGCAGATCATTACCGACTTGGCCGCCCATATCGGAATGGAAATGGCTAGAATAAGGAAGGTAGGAGCTGAATTCCATGATTATAGCTCTGGGGGTGGTTGGTGGCCATTTAATATGTTTGGAAGGACTGGGGGAAATTGTTGTCCACTATGGATTGATTGTATTACTAATTGTACTCTTAATGTGTCTGTTGCGATGCTTATGGCCTTTCTTATGTACTCTGCAAGAACTGTAATTGTTATCAAAATGCTGGAATGAAACAATTAAATGCTTTTAAATATAAGAGATACATAGTAGAATACTTGACTGTAGGTTGTAGCATATAATTCCTTCTCAAGCAGGCCTTCTCCAGTGGATTGATAAGAGGGAGACAAACCCGGGCTTGTCTCAGGTTGATGTATATTGAGACAATGACCAGTGCCATTGAAATGGGTCTACCAATTGATGAGAGATAAGCTCACTCGTCGTGCAGTGATGTATATTGGCTGTATATTGTGACCTCTTTAGAATGTGATTAAGTGACACACAGTATAAAAACACCATGCAAATCTTTGTTCATTGAAGTGGTAGCACAGGGAAGTCAAGTGTCTGTTGCTTACTTGACTGGTACATCCCCATCACTTCAGCCAGCTGATGATCAATAAAGCTCGAGTTGGTTTACCCAACATTTTTGTGAGTTGTCTTCCTGCAGGATGTGGGAAGACAGGGACACTGCTGGTGCTTCTGGAAACTACACCTGCAGAAACTGTGTCCAGGTGCAGCTCCTGAGGGAACGTGTTAGGGAACTGGTGAAGCAGCTGGATGACCTCAGGGCCATGTGGGAAAACGAGTTACCTGGACAAGACCTACAGTGAGGTTGTCACACCAAGGATACATGAAGGGCAAAGGTAGGCAACTGTGAAAAAGGGGAGTAACCATGGAGTGCACCAGTGGCTGTGCCAATGGAAATAGGTACACCCTTTGGTGAGCTGTCGGGGCAGACGACGCTTCCAGACCGAGCGGTGGACAGGTCAGTGGCTCCAATCCTAGCTACGAGACTCGACTGGCAAGACCGACGTCGGGCGGAGCCTCCAGGTGCCAGGATTCAAGATATCACAAATTCAGAACACAAATTCAGAACATCCTCGAGAGGGAAGGTGAACAGCTGGCTGTGGTTGTGCATGTGGCCACAAACGACGTCGGGAAGAAAAGGAAGGAGGTTCCGCAATGCGAGTTTAGAGAGTTAGGAAGAAGACTGAAAAGCAGGACTTCTAGGGTGGTTATCTCTAGATTGCTTCCAGTACCTTGTGCTAGTGAGGGCAGGAACAGGGAGATGGGGGGGGGGGCTGAATGTGGGGCAGAGGGGGTTGGTGCAGGGAGCAAGGATTTAGGTTAATAAACTACTGGGATCTCTTTTGGGATAAGGGACAAATTGGGAGTATAAAGATGGAGTTAAAGGGGAAGTGAGTACAGGAAAAGTTACAACAGACTCCCAAATTAATGAGAATTGATGAGCTCAATGCGTTTTACGCACGCTTTGATAGGGAGAACACTGATGTGCCTTCCCGAGCCCCCATTCGCTGTGATGGTATTTCAGTCTCAGTCACAGAGGCCGACGTCAGGAAATCCTTCAGAGGGGTGAACCCTCGAAAAGTACCTGGACCTGATGGTATACCCAGTCGTGTTCTAAAAACCTGTGCGGACCAACTGGCTGGAGTCTTTACGGACATTTTCAACCTCTCACTTCTGAGGTCCCCACCTGGTTTAAAAGGGCATCAATTATACCAGTGGCCAAGAAGAGTAAGGTGACGTGCCTCAATGACTATCGACCTGTGGCACTAACGCCCGTGGTGATGAAGTGCTTTGAGAGGTTGATCATGGAACAAATCAACTCCTACCTCGACAAAAATCTGGACCCACTGCAGTTCACTTACCGCCACAACAGATCAACGGTGGTTGCGATCTCGCTAGCTCTCCGCTCCGCTCTGGACCACTTGGACAACAAAAACTCATATGTCAGGCTGTTATTCATCGATTACAGCTCGGCATTTAACACAATCATCCCCTCCAAGCTGGTTACCAAACTCGCAGAACTGGGTCTCTGCGCATCCCTCTGCAATTGGATCCTCGACTTCCTCATTCACAGACCAGTCTGTTCGTATTGGTGGAAATGTGTCAGCCTCGATAACAATCAGCACGGGAGCACCTCAAGGCTGCGTGCTCAGCCCCCTGCTGTACTCTCTATACTCATGACTGCGTAGCCGGTCAGTGCGAACTCCATCAAGTTCGCTGACGACACCACTGTGGTGGGACGTATCACTGATGGGGATGATTCAGAGTATAGAAGAGAGATCGAGCAACTGTTCATATGGTGCCAGCACAATAACCTGGCCCTCAACACCAGCAAAACCAAGGAACTGATTGTGGACTTTGGAAGCAGTAGGATGGGGACCCACAGTCCCGTTTATATTAACGGGTCGATGGTTGAAAGGGTCAAGAGCTTCAAATTCCTGGGGGTGCACATCTCTGAAGATCTTTCCTGGTCCGAGAACACTAATGCAATTATCAAGAAAGCGCAGGAGCGCCTCTACTTCCTGAGAAGATTACGGAGAGTCGGTTTGTCAAGGAGGACTCTCTAACTTCTACAGGTGCACAGTAGAGAGCATGCTGACCGGTTGCATCGTGGCTTGGTTCGGCAACTTGAGCGCCCTGGAGAGGAAAAGACTACAAAAAGCAGTAAACACTGCCCAGTCCATCATCGGCTCTGACCTTCCTTCCATTGAGGGGATTTATCGCAGTCGCTGCCTCAAAAAGGCTGGCAGTATCATCAAAGACCCACACCATCCTGGCCACACACTCATCTCCCTGCTACCTTCAGGTAGAAGGTACAGGAGCCTGAAGACTGCAACAGGTTCAGGAATAACTACTTCCCCACAGCCATCAGGCTATTAAACCTGGCTCGGACAAAACTCTGATTATTAATAACCCATTATCTGTTATCTGCACTTTATCGGTCTATTTATTCATGTGTGTATATATTTATATTATGGTATATGGACACACTGATCTGTTTTGTAGTAAATGCCTACTATGTTCTGTGTGCTGAAGCAAAGCAAGAATTTCATTGTCCTATCAGGGACACATGACAATAAACTCACTTGACTTGAGAAGGAAAGTTCAAGAAGGGATAAGAGAATAAGGTCAGGCCCAATAGTGAGATGGAAGGTGAATACCAAAGTCAAAGTGTTGTATATGAATGCATAAAGTATAAGAAATAAAGTAGATGAGCTTGAGGCTCAGAAATTGGCAAATATGATGTTGTGCAAATAAATATGTTACAGAGACATGGCTGCAAAATGACCAGGGCTGGGAACTGAATATTCAAGGGTATATGTCCAATCGAAAAAACAGACGGGTGGGCAGAGAGAGTGGGATAGCTGTTGATGAGGAATGAAAGTCAGTCCCTTGCAAGGGGCGACATAAAATCAGGAGATGTAGTCAGTATGGATAGAACTGAGAAATTGTAAGGATAAAAAGACCCTAATGGGAGTTATCTACAGGCCTCCAAACAGTAGCCTGGATATAGGGTGCAAGTTGAATCAAGAGTTAAAATTGGCATGTTGCAACGGTAATGATACGGTTGTTGTGGGAGATTTCAACATGCAGGTAGACTGGGATAATCAGGTTGGTACTGGACCCCAAGAAAGGGAGTTTGTGGAGTGCCTCCGTGATGGATTCTTAGAGCAGCTTGTACTGGAGCCGACCAAGGAGAAGGCAATTTTGGATTTAGTGTTACGTAATGAACCAGATTCGATAAGGGAAGTTGAGGTAAAGGAGCCATTAGGAGGTAGTGACCATAATATGATAAGTTTTAATCTACAATTTGAGAGGGAGAAGGGAAAATCGGAGGCTCAGTATTACAGTTGAACAGAGGGGACTATGGAGCCACGAGGGAGGAGCTGGCCAAAGTTGACTGGAAAGATACCCTCGCAGGGATGACAGTGGAACAATGACAGGTATTTCTGGGAATAATACAGAAGGTGCAGGATCACTTCATTCCGAAACATAGAAACATAGAAATTAGGTGCAGGAGTAGGCCATTCGGCCCTTCGAGCCTACACCGCCATTCAATACGATCATCCAACTCAGTATCCCGTACCTGCCTTCTCTCCATACCCTCTGATCCCTTTAGCCACAAGGGCCACATCTAACTCCCTCTTAAATATAGCCAATGAACTGGCCTCGACTACCCTCTGTGGCAGAGAGTTCCAGAGATTCACCACTGTGTGAAAAAAGTTCTTCTCATCTCAGTTTTAAAGGATTTCCCCCTTATCCTTAAGCTGTGGCCCCTTGTCCTGGACTTCCCCAACATCGGGAGCAATCTTCCTGTATCTAGCCTGTCCAACCCCTTAAGAATTTTGTAAGTTTCTATAAGATCCCCTCTCAATCTCCTAAATTCTAGAGAGTATAAATCAAGTCTATCCAGTCTTTCTTCATAAGACAGTCCTGACATCCCAGGAATCAGTCTGGTGAACCTTCTCTGCACTCCCTCTATGGCAATAATGTCCTTCCTCAGATTTGGAGACCAAAACTGTACGCAATATTCCAGGTGTGGTCTCACCAAGACCCTGTACAACTGCAGTAGAACCTCCCTGCTCCTATGCTCAAATCCTTTTGCTATGAAAGCTAACATACCATTCGCTTTCTTCACTGCCTGCTGCACCTGCATGCCTACTTTCAATGACTGGTGTACCATGACACCCAGGTATCGCTGCATCTCCCCTTTTCCTAGTCGGCCACCATTTAGATAATAGTCTGCTTTCCTGTTTTTGCCACCAAAATGGATAACCGCACATTTATCCACATTATGCTGCATCTGCCAAACATCTGCCCACTCACCCAGCCTGCAAGTCACCTTGCAGTCTCCTAGCATCCTCCTCACAGCTAACACTGCCCCCCAGCTTAGTGTCATCCGCAAACGTGGAGATATTGCCTTCAATTCCCTCATCCAGATCATTAATATATATTGTAAATAGCTGGGGTCCCAGCACTGAGCCTTGCGGTACCCCACTAGTCACTGCCTGCCATTGTGAAAAGGACCCGTTTACTCCTACTCTTTGCTTCCTGTTTGCCAGCCAGTTCTCTATCCACATCAATACTGAACCCCCAATGCCATGTGCTTTAAGTTTGTATACTAATCTCTTATGTGGGACCTTGTCAAAAGCCTTCTGGAAGTCCAGATACACCACATCCACTGGTTCTCCCCTATCCACGCTACTAGTTACATCCTTGAAAAATTCTATAAGGTTCGTCAGACATGATTTACCTTTCATAAATCCATGCTGACTTTGTCCAATGATTTCACCACTTTCCAAATGTGCTGCTATCCCATCTTTAATAACTGACTCTAGCTGTTTCCCCACTACCGATGTTAGACTAACTGGTCTGTAATTCCCCGTTTTCTCTCTCCCTCCCTTCTTAAAAAGTGGGGTTACGTTTGCTACCCGCCAATCCTCAGGAACTACTCCAGAATCTAAAGAGTTTTGAAAGATTATTACTAATGCATCCACTATTTCTGGAGCTACTTCCTTAAGTACTCTGGGATGCAGCCTATCTGGCCCTGGGGATTTATCGGCCTTTAATCCATTCAATTTACCCAACACCACTTCCCGACTAACCTGGATTTCACCCAATTCCTCCAACTCCTTTGACCCGCGGTCCCCTGCTATTTCCGGCAGATTATTTATGTCTTCCTTAGTGAAGACGGAACCAAAGTAGTTATTCAATTGGTCCGCCATATCCTTGTTCCCCATGATCAACTCACCTGTTTCCGACTGCAAGGGACCTACATTTGTTTTAACTAATCTTTCTTTTCACATATCTATAAAAACTTTTGCAGTCAGTTTTTATGTTCCCTGCCAGTTTTCTTTCATAATCTATTTTTCCTTTCCTAATTAAGCCCTTTGGCCTCCTCTGCTGGTCTCTGAATTTCTCCCAGTCCTCCGGTATGCTGCTTTTTCTGGCTAATTTGTACGCATCATCTTTTGCTTTGATACATTCCCTGATTTCCCTTGTTATCCATGGATGCACTACCTTCCCTGATTTATTCTTTTGCCAAACTGGGATGAACATTTTTTGTAGTTCATCCATGCAGTCTTTAAATGTCTTCCATTGCATATCCACCGTCAACCCTTTTAGAATTAATTGCCAGTCAATCTTGGCCAATTCACGTCTCATACCCTCAAAGTTACCTTTCTTTAAGTTCAGAACCATTGTTTCTGAATTAACAATGTCACTCTCCATCCTAATGAAGAACTCAACCATATTATGGTCACTCTTGCCCAAGGGGGCACGTACAACAAGACTGCTAACTAACCCTTCCTCATTACTCAATACCCAGTCTAAAATAGCCTGCTCTCTCGTTGGTTCCTCTACATGTTGATTTAGATAACTATCCCGCATACATTCCAAGAAATCCTCTTCCTCAGCACCCCTGCCAATTTGATTCACCCAATCTATATGTAGATTGAAGTCACCCATTATAACTGTTTTGCCTTTGTCGCACGCATTTCTAATTTCCTGTTTGATACCATCTTCAACTTCACTACTACTGTTAGGTGGCCTGTACACAACACCCACCAACGTTTTCTGCCCCTTAGTGTTTCGCAGCTCTACCCATACCGATTCCACATCCTCGAAACTAATGTCCTTCCTTTCCATTGCGTTAATCTCCTCTCTAATCAGCAATGCTACCCCACCTCCTTTTCCTTTCTCTCCATCCTGAATATTGAATATCCCTGGATGTTCAGCTCCCAGCCTTGGTCACCCTGGAGCCATGGCTCCGTGATCCCAACTATATCATAGTCATTAATAGCTATCTGCACATTCAACTCATCCACCTTATTACGAATGCTCCTTGCATCGAGACACAAAGCCTTCAGGCTTGTTTTTACAACACTCTTACCCCTTATACAATTATGTTGAAAAGTGGCCCTTTTTGATTTTTGCCCTGGTTTTGTCTGCCTGCCACTTTTACTTTTCACCTTGCTACCTATTGCTTCTACCCTCATTTTACACCCCTCTGTCTCTACGCTCAACCATTTAAGAAACCCTTTCCTTTAACTCCATCCTCCACTATCCCATTCGACACCCCACCCCCCTTATTCAGTTTAAAACCACCCGTGTAGCAGTGGCAAACCTGCCTACCAGAATGCTGGTCCCACACCTGTTAAGATACAATCCGTCCCTTTTGTACAGTTCCCTCTTACCCCAAAACAGATCCCAGTGATCTAAGAATCTAAATCCCTGCCCCGTGCACCAGTTCCTCAACCACACGTTCAGGTCCCGTATCTCCCTGTTCCTGCTCTCGCCAACACGAGGAACTGGAAGCAAACCGGAGATAACAACCCTGGAGGTCCTGCTTTTCAGCATTTTTCCGAGCTCTCTAAAGTCACGCTGCAGAATATTCATCCCCTTCTTTCCGACATCGTTTGTGCCGACATGCACTACCACTTCCGGCTGTTCACCTTCGCCCTTGAGGATTTTCTGCATTCTGTCCGTGACATCCTGGATCCTGGCACCAGGAAGGCAGCACACCATCCTCGAATCCCGTCTGTTGCCACAGAAACCCCTGTCCGTACCTCTCACAATGGAGTCTCCCACTACAATGGCGTTGCCTGCCTTAGGCCTTTTTGGTTTTGGCTCAACAGCCCTATTCGCATCGCAAGCCAGTCCGCCGCTCAGTGTAAACACGTCTTCTGTCCCAACAGCTTCTAAGCGGGTGAACCTGTTCACAAGAGGTACAACACCCGGGGACGTTGGCATTCCATGCTTCCCTCCCTTTCTCACCGTCTCCCACCTTCTCTCTTCCAGTACCTTAGGTGTAACAATCGTACTGTAGGACTTTTCGAGGAACGACTCTGTTTCTTGGACGAACCGGAGGTCATCCACTTGCTTCTCCAGTTCCCCAACACGGCCCTTCAGGAGCTCTACCTGGATGCACTTCTCGCATTTGTAGCAGCCAGAGGCACCAGCGGTGTCCTTGACCTCCCACATACTGCAAGCATCGCACTGAATCAGCTTGCCTGACATCTCCTTCTTTCGTCTCTACCTCTCAAGCGTATTGCGTGGTCTACTCTCCTCAGCCTCTCGAGCCAAAGACTCACACTTTACTCACAGGGCACTTCCCTCACAAGGCCGCTCACTCACTGCCGCTCGCTAAGAGCCGTCTTGCTTAAATGGACAGATAAATTGCCTGATTTACCAATTTACAAACCAAATTCCTCAGTTTTCCCGGCACTGACTCACTTCTCTCCTCCCACTCGGGCTAGAGCCAATCAGTCGTATCTCTTACTAATCTCCTGCTGCTGTTGCTCCCAAATCTACAGCAGTTCTGAGTAAAGTCTGCCTGTGCTTGGCTTCTACTTTTCAACTGTTTTCCCCCGTCTGACTCACTTCTCTCCTCCCACTCGGGCTAGAGCCAATCAGAGGAAGAGGAAGAAATAATCCTAGGGGAGTAATGGGCGACCGTGGCGGACAAGGGAAGTCAGGGTCAATATAAAAATAAAAGAGAACAAATACAACATAGCAAAGATGAGTGGGAAGCCAGAGGATTGGGTAACTTATAAAGAACAGAAGATAACTAAAAAGCCAATACAGGGAAAAAAGATGAGGTACGAAGGTAAGCTAGCCAAGAATATATAGGAGGATAGTAAAAGCTTCTTTAGGTATGTGAAGGGAAAAAAAATGGTAAAGACCAAAATTGGACCCTTGAAGACTCAAAAAGGGCAAATTAATCATGGGGAACAAGGAAACAAACAGCAGACAAGTTGAACAGGTACAGATTCAAGATGAGTTCCTGTGGATTAGATGGTAGCCAATATTACCCCACTTTTTATGGAAGGCAGCAGAGAGAAAACAGGGAATTAGACCGGTCAGCCTGATATCGGTGGGTGGGGAAGATGCTGGAGTCAATTAGAAAAGATGAAATAGTGGCAGATTTGGATAGCAGTAGCAGGATCGGTCTGAGACAGCATGGATTTATGAAGGGGTAATCATGCTTGACTGATCTTCTGCAATTGAGGATGTAACTGGGAAAATGGACAAGGGAGAGCCAGTGGATGTAGTGTACCTGGACTTTCAGAAAGCATTTGATAAGGTCTCACATAGGGGAGTAGTGAGCAAAATTAGAGCACAGGGTATTGGGGGTAGGTGTGCTGACAAGGATAGAAAATTGGTTGGCAGATAGGAAACAAAGAGTAGGGATTTACGGGTCCCTTTCAGAATGCCAGACAGTGACTAGTGGGGTACCACAAGGCTCAGTGCTGGAACTGCAGTTATTCACAATATATATTAATGATTTAGATGAAGGGATTAAAAGTAACATCAGCAAGTTTGCAGATGACAAAGCTGGGTGGCAGTGTGAACTGTGAGGAGGATGCTATGAGGATGCAGGGTGACTTGGACAGGTTGGGCGAGTGGGCAAGTTTAATGTGGATAAATGTGAGGTTATCTACTTTGGTGGCAAAAACAGTCACTGAAGTAAGCATGCAGGTACAGCAGGCAGAGAAGAAAGCGAATGGCATGGTGGCCTTCATAACACGAGGAGTTGAGTATAGGAGCAAAGAGGTCCTTCTGCAATTGTACAGGGCCCTAGTGAGACCACACCTTGAGTATTGTGTGCCATTTTGGTCTCCTAATTTGATTAGATTAGATTTTATTCTTGTCATTTGAACCTCAAAGAGGCTCAAACGAAACTCCGTTTCCATAGCCATACAAACAAAACAATTCCTACACGACACAAACAATTCAATTTACAGAAAAACATCCATCACAGTGAATCTCCTCCTCACAGTGATGGAAGGCAAAGTCTTCTCTCCCCAGCACCACTTTTCTCCCGATGTTGAAGCCCCAGGCGGGCAATGTTAAGTCCCACGGCCGTTGAGGCCACGCCGGGCGATGTACTGCCTCGCTCCGGGCCCAAAAGTCACAAGTTGGAGCCCCCGGCGGGTGCTGGAATGTCCGGCCGCCATTAAAGCCGCGCCGGGCGATTTACAGCCCCACTCCTGGTCGTTCCAACCCCGCGACACGGGCGGGAGAAGTTGCGTTGCGGGAGCTACAGAAAGCGGTCTCTCACCCGGACCCGCGAGCTCCCGATCTCACAGTCCACGGGTCTGCAGCTGGAGCTGGAGGAAGGACATTCTTGCTATTGAGGGGGTGCAGTGTAGGTTCACACGGTTAATTTCTGGGATGGCGGGACTGTCATATGTTGATAGAATGGTGTGGCTGGGCTTGTATACTCTGCAATTTAGAAGGATGAGAGGGTATCTTATTGAAACATAAGATTAGGTGTTTGGACATGCTAGAGGTAGGAAACATGTTGCCGATGTTGGGGGTGTCCAGAACCAGGTGCCAGTTTAAGAATATGGGGCAAGCCATTTAGAATAGAGATGAGGGAATAATTTTTCACATAGTTGTGAGTCTGTGGAATTCTCTGCCTCAGAGGGCAGTGGAGGCCGGTTCTCTGGATACTTTCAAGAGAGAGTTAGATAGAGCTCTTAAAGATAGTGGAATCAAGAGATATGGGGAGAAGGCAGGAATGGGGTACTGATTGTGGATAATCAGCCTACTCCTGCACCTATGTCTAAATGGGGGAATATGTATAAACACAGCTGTAATTTCTACATGGCGAAACCAAAATGTATAAAAACTCTAATAAAATCTGACAATGTGCACTTTAACCACATGTGATGTTTTTTTAATTACAAATCTCAAATTGTGGAGGCAAATAAATGGGTATTTGTTCCAAACATTATGGAGGGCACTGTACACGAGATTCTACTGAAGCAATCAAGACTCCAGAATGGCACGTCACCTATCCATTTTGTCTAGAAATGTCACCTGGCCCGCTGAGTTACACCAGCATTTTGTGTCCATCTTTGGTAACAGCATCTTCAGTTCCTTTTTACTACTGAGATGGTGTATTGTCTCCTTGGTACCAGGATGACTGAGCAGCTGCATGACTTTCTCAGGGCTAGGGTGGGGGTGGGTTCATGCGCAGTTAGGGGAGAGCAGCAGCAGCCGCCATGTCGGCATTGAAGTTCCTGTATGCCTTGGAACAGCTGCATGACATTCTCAAAGAGTGCGAGCAGAAGTCATTGTGCATATTGGTGAAAATGATGTAGGTAGGGAAAGGGATGAAGTCCTCAAATTATAGGGAGTTAAGCAAAAGGCCTAAAAGCAGGACCTCCAGTGTAGTGATATCCAGATTATTTCCAGTGGCACATTCCAGCGCAGGTAAAAACTAGAAGATATGACAGATAAATGGAAGGGGTTGGTGCAGGGATTTAGATTTTTGGACCATTGTGATCTCTTTAGGGGTGAGGTGACCTGTGCAAGAGAGATGAGTTGGAGGGGTACCAACATCCAGGCAGGCAGGTTTTTTAGTGCTACATGGGTGGGATTGGCAGGGGGACAGGATCCAATGCAGGACTGAGGCAGGAAGTCTGCATGGATGGTGATGAAAGAAAGGTCAGTGGACAACGTAGGCAGGAGGATGGCATGTAACAATAACTGTTTTAACAACATTACAACTATAGTTATGAATAAAGATAAGGCTGCCCCACAAGTTAAACTTGGGGCAAGGCCAACTTTGATGGTATTCGACTGAAACTTGCTCAACAGGAAGTTTTGGAATGTGGAGATAGACGGGCAAAGGAACATCTGGAATGTGGAGATAGACAAAATACTGGAGTAACTCAGCGACCCACTAGACAACAGGTGCAAGATTAGGCCATTCGGCCCTTCGAGCCAGGACCACCATTTACTGCGATCATCCACAATCAGTACCCCGTTCATGCCTACTCCCCGCATCCCTCAATTCCGCTATCTATAAGAGCTCTAGCTAACTCTTGAAAGCATCCAGAGAATTGGCCTCCACTGCCTTTTAAGGTAGAGAATTCCACAGCTTCACAACTCTCTGGGTGAAAAAGTTCTTCCTCATCTCCATTTTAAGTGGCCAACCCCTCATTTTTAAACGGTGGCTCCTGGTTCTGGACTCTCCCAACATCAGGAACATACTACCCCAAGGAAGCATAGCCAGAGAGAAGGAATGGGTGACGTTTTGGATCGAAATCCTTCAGACTAGAATCAGGGGAAAGGGAAACGAGAGAGATAGATGGTAGAGAGATATAGAACAAATGAAAGATATGCCAAAAAGTAACGACGATAAAGGAAACAGGCTATTGTTACCTGTTTGCTAGGTGAGAATGAGAAGCTGGTATGACTTGGGTGATAGAGGGATAGAGAGAGGGAATGCAGGGTTTACTTGAAGTTAGAGAAATCAATATTCACACCACTGGGTTGTAAGATGCCCAAGCGAAATACGAGATGCTGTTCCTCCAATTTGCGTTTAGCCTCACTGACAATGAAAGAGGCCTAGGACAGAAAGGCCAGTGTGGTAATGGGAAGGGGAATTAAAGTGTTTGGCAACCAGAAGATCAGGTAGGTCCAGGCGGATTAAGCAAAGGTGTTTAGCGAAACGATCGCCCAGTCTACATTTGGTCTCGCTGATGTACGAGTCCACATCTTGAACAACGGATACAGTAGGCGAGGTGGAGAAGGTGCAAGTGAACCTCTGGTTAACCGGAAAGGACTGTCGGGGTCCCTGGACAGTCGAGGGAGGAGGTATAGGGCAGGTGTTGCGTCTCCTGCGGTTGCAGGGGTTGGTACTGGGGAGGGATGAGTTAAGCAGGGAATTGCCGAGGGAGCGGTCTCTGCGGATTGCAGAAAGGGGGGGGAAATGGGAAGATGCGACTAGTGGTGGGATCCAGTTGGAGGTGGCGAAAATGTCGGAGAGTTACGTGGAATGCTTTTAAAAGCATGAAAATATTACAGGGCACGAGTCAAGAGCAAGGAAGTTTGGATGACAAGAGAAATTGAGACTATGGTCATGAAAAGGAGATATGGGACAGGTATAGACAGCTAGGGTCCAGTGTATCTCTGGAAGAGTTTTGGGAACCGAGGAGGATGTTTAAGGAGGAAATCAAGAGTACTACAACCTTTTAAAGACATTTGGACAGGTACATGGATAAGAAAGGTTTAGCAGGATATGGGATAAATACAGGTAGGTGGGGCATCTTGGCCAGCATGAGCAAGTTGGGCTGAAGGGCCCATTTCCATGCTGTATGACTCAACAACCTTTTATCTTTTCATCTCTGGCCTTTGTCCAATCCTCTGCCTATCTGACACCACCACCTGTACCCACCTCACTAGACAGGCTCCATCCTGCCCCTCCTCCCATCAAACTTTCTTTAAAATGCACCCCTCCCCCCCCACCACTATAAGTCTGAAGGAGGGACCCACCCAAAAAGTCAACCACCCACCTCCTCCAGAGATGCTGCCTGGCCCACCTAGCTACTCCAGTACTGTTTTATTTGTAAACCTGTAGTTCCTGGTTTCCATGGCCAGATTTATGCATTGGCTTCATAAAGACACAGGGTAAAAAAAAAGCATAATTGTTACTCATAGATACATAACCAATAGATGCAGGAGTAGGCCATTCAGCCCTGTGAGCCAGCAATGTGATCACGGCTGATCATCCACAATCATTACCCCGTTCCTGCCTTCTCCCCATATCCCTTGACTATCTTTAAGAGCTCTATAACTCTTGAAAGCATTCAGAGAATCTGCCTCCACTGCCTTCTGAGGCAGAGAATTCCACAGATTCACAACTTTCTGGGTGAAAAAGCTTTTCCTCATCACCATTCTAAATGGCCTACCTCTTATTCTTAAACTGTGGCCCCTGGTTCTGGACTCCCCAACATCGGGAACACGTTTCCTGTCTCTCGTGTCCAAACCCTTAATAATCTTATGTTTCGATAAGACATCCTCTCATCCTTCTAAATTCCAGTCTATACAAGCCCAGTCGCTCTATTCTTTCAACATATGGCAGTCCCGCCATCCTGGGAATTAACCTCGTGAACCTATGCTGCACTCCCTCAGTAGCAAGAATGTCTTTCCTCAAATTAAGACCAAAACAGCACACAATGAACTGATGAACAAGAACCCCCAGATCCCGTTGTACTTCCCCTTTTTCCTAACTCGACACCATTCAAATAATAATCTGCCTTCCTGTGCTTGCCACCAAAGTGGATAACCTTACACTTATCCACATTAAACTGCATCTGCCCACCCACCCAACCTGTCGAAGTCACCTTGCATCATAGCATCTTTCACAGTTCACACTGTCACCCAGCTTTGTGTCATCTGCAAATTTGCTAACATTTTTAATACCTTCATCCAAATCATTAATGTATATTGTAAATAGCTGCAGTCCCAGCACTGAGCCTTGCAGTACCCCACTAGTCACAGCCTGCCATTCTGAAAGGGACCTGTTACTCCCTTCTCGTTGTTTCCTGTCTGCCAACCAATTTTATATCCATGTCAGTACCCTACCCCCAATACCATGTGCTCTAATTTTGCCCAGCAATCTCCTATGTGAGACCATATCAAAGGCTTTCTTAAAGTCCAGGCACACTACATCCACTGGTTCTCCCTTGTCCAGTTTCCTAGTTACATCCTCAAAAAAAATTCCAGATTAGTCAAGAATGATCCTCCCCCCCTCCCCCACCAGAAGTCTAAAAATGTGGTGATGGTGGTTCACTCAAAATGTTTTTTAAAAGTCCCACTACAATCAAGCTGTGGATTGTTTCCTACAATATTTGAACAATAAGATTAGCAAGTGAAATAAATCAATCTTCTGGAGTTTGACATGGAGCAAACTGCAACTCGATTATTTGGGCTACCTCCATCATAACACAAAGTAAACCCCTGGCAATATTTAGACTTAATGACAATATTTCACGCAATGCCATCGCCTATGAACTGATGCGTACTGGTAACTTTTGGTCTACAATAAAGAATACTGGATAAGAATATTGAAACAAAAATGGGGTTCAGTTTCAGTTTGTCATGTGTACGAGGTACGACTTCGGGACTGTGGCGGCGTTCCTGTGGCGGCGACACGACTTCGGGGCTGTGGCGGCATTCCAGCGGTGGCCCGACTTCGGGGCTGTGGCGGCATTCCGGCGGCGACCCGACTTCGGAGCCTCGGCCGCGGGCCCAGTGGACGACATCTTCTGGAGCTCGCAGGTCACAGGTTGGTGACCTGTTTTTCCGGAGCTCCCGCAACAGCTTCGTCCGCTGGACTGGAGGGCGGCAGCTTCGACCACCCCGGGCCGCGGAGTTTGAACCGGCCCGTTCGCGGAGCTCAGATTCAGCCGCGGGACTGACTTACCATCACCCGGCGGGGTCACAACATCGGTAGTCTGGATCGCCTCAGCGAAGAGGGAGAACAAGGAGGGAAGAGACAAAGACTTTAAGACTTTTGCCTTCCATCACAGTGAGGAGGTGCCTGGTGAACTCACTGTGGTGGATGTTAAATTTGTGTTTGTGTGTTTTTGTTATTTTATTATATGTTTGACTGCAAGGCACGAAATTTCGTTCAGACCGGAAGGTCTGAATGACAATAAATTGTACTCACAATGAAAAGCTTTTGTTGCATGCTAACCTGCTGGCATAAAGACAATACATAATTACAATAGAGCCATTTACAGTATATATCTTGTATATAATTAAGTGAATAACATTTAGTGCAAGGTAAAGCCAGCAAAGTCCGAGGGTCACCAAAGAGGTAGATACTAGTTCAGCAGTTGACTGATAACAGCTGGGAAGAAACTGTCCCTGAATCTGGTGGTGTGTGCTTTCACACTTCTATACCTGGTGGGAGGGGAGACAAGGGAGAGGCCAGGTACAACTTGTTCTTGATTATGCTGTAGGCCTTGCCGAGGCAGCACGAGGTATAAATGAAGTCCCTAGAAGGGAATTTGGTTTGTGTGATGGTCTGGACTGCATCCACAATTTGCTGCAATGTCTTGCTGTCTTCGATGGAGCTGTTCCCAAATCTGCAGAAATTGTGGAGAGTTGTAGGGGACATGCTAAACTTCCTAAGCCTTCCACGGGAGTAGAGGTGTTGGTGTGCTTTCTTGGTCACTGCTTCAATATGGGTGATCCAGGAGAAGTTATTGGTGATGGTACACAAAAATGCTGGAGAAACTCAGCGGGTGCAGCAGCATCTATGGAGCGAAGGAAATAGGCAACGTTTCGGGCCGAAACCCTTCTTCAGTTATTGGTGATGTTGACTCCTAGGAATTTGAAGTTTTCAACCATCTCTACTTCAGCACCGTCAATGTTTAGCTTCCTGAAGTCGATCACTATCTCCTTTGTCTTGCCAACATTGAGAGAAAGGTTGTCTCGACACATGACACATTTTTTTTAATTTCCTCACCACAAAGCAATTTATTTTTGCCATTCAATAGTACATTTCTGTACTGATCTGCTGCATATTTGCATGCTAAAATATGTATAAATCATGAAATTTGCTGCGATTTAAAGCATTAGTTGACTTTGGAATAAACAGATTTTAAAAAGTTTTAGCTAAAGCATTGCATCATCAAGAACCTATTACACACCTATTCCAACATGCACAATTACAGGAACAGAGTGTCCCAAATGTATAACTGTACAACATTCCATGAGAGTTAATATATGCAAGTTTGTTCATTAAAATTTTAAGACAAAAGTTACAAGTAGTGAAAATTATTAAAGCCTGGTTACTGGTCTCAGCCAATAGGCTTCTTTAATCTCAACATGAAATGTTATTGAACATTTCAGCATTAAGTCCTTCCAAAAGTCCAAAATTCCATAGCCAATTAGCAAATACAATGAAGAATCTGGCACATCTTATGGGATGGTCATCGCTCATATCCTCCAGCAGTACAAATACAAGAAAGCACATACAATCAATTTGTTTTCATTGTATTTTAAACAACTCCAGCAATAAGTACATGAACTGTATATTTCAAGACAAAAACTTTTGAACATTAAATTTGGCTTTGAAGAATATGCTACACTACAACGGTGCAAGTTCATAAAATGCGTTCCAGGTTTTCCACATTGTTCATACAATAATTAAAAATGGAGCAAAAATTCTCCTGCTTCATTTTCCTTTTTGAAATGTGCACCCAAACAACATTTTTGCTAATTTCCCTTGCTGCTACAAATATGTCACCTGCATCAGCAGGCTCTTGTAATAATGCAGCATCTCTTAGTTGCTCCAGCACTGTGCAAGAATCAGCATAAAGCAAATAGCCAGCATTTATTTTGTGGCACTTGCAGCACAATGCTCTCCATTTGCTCCTCCATCTTTGTCCAGCAAAAAAAGTACATGGAACATTCCAAATATTACTCCCATCATTGACACAAGCTTGATGAGCATCAGTAGTCATGGTCGTATACTGCAAGAATCTGCAGATTACCAACCATTGTTATTACTTAATATTATTAAGATTAATATTATAACCTTAAATAATCAGTTCATTGTTAAGCTTTATAATGATACAAATCTGTTCAAACAATGATATTCTATATTCCACTCGAGTTATTTAACGTCTTCTAAAAATCTTGTCACAACTTAAATCAGCAGAGAAGCAGGTTGAAACATTGTGGTTGATCTGCTGCCACACAAGCAACCAGCTATATTCAGAATAATGGAAATACCTATATTATAAAGAATTCCATTTCATTATCTGACAAAGATATATAAATAACACTCACTTCAAAACAAATAGCTTTAGCATCTGTTATTGAGTCAGGAAAAGATTCCCATAGTCGTTTTTCAAAGCGCATCCCTACAAATAAGTTTAAGAAGGAACCACAGATGCTGGAAAATCGAAGATAGACAAAAATGCCGGATAAAGTCAGCAGGCGTGGCAGCATCTATGGAGCGAAGGAAATTGGCGACGTTTCGGGTCGAGGCCCTTCTTCAGACAAATAAGTGATCACTAGAGTACATTTCAAACTACATTCCATAATTACAATATTTAAATTTAAAATCTTCATTCCCTGGATGAGAGTATTAAAATTTACATTTAATTCCCATGTTGTGCAGCTTAATTTAAATGTAGCAATAAACAATGTAATAATCATAATTTAACTATTGCAACAGGAAGCTGTTCGGTACCGAGTAAAGGGCCTGTCCCACTTAGGCGATTTTTTTCAGCGACTCAGTCGTAGCAGGTCGCCAAAAAAGTGGCAACTGGACCACCCCCCTACGACAATGTCTGCGACACTGGCTACCACCTAGTTGACGTCAAGCTACCGACAACCAGCAACCCATTAGGACGTCCACCTACGACCACAGACAACAACCAAAGTCGAACTACATCCACCGCGACAAGAATGATCAACCTCCATATAATATTCGGCAGGTTAGCTTCCATCCTGTAGCTCTAGGGACCCAGATTCAATCCTCACCTAGGGTGCAGAGTTTACACGTCTGCAGCAAGATGCTGCAGATGTTCTACCAATCGGTGGTAGCCAGTGCCATTTTCTTCACCGTTGTGTGCTGGGCAGCAGGGCGAAATCCACAGACGCCAACAGGATTATTAACCATATCAAACTGTACACCTCCTTCCCCCCCCCCCCCCCAAAACCTTTGGCCATCCCAATCCTTCCTTCCCACTCATCACTTTAATTTCATGTTTCATGGATCTTGTGTTTTATGACTGTTGGCAGATCAAATTCCTCCTGGGATAAAATTCTATTGTATCGTATGTTCTCAGTGACCAAGTTCTTCTGGACGTTCTGGTATCCTCCATGTCATGGTGGGAAATTAATTGGCAATGCAAATTGTACCTCTGTGTTAGTAAATGCCAAAGTGAATTAAATGGGAATTAATGGGCATGAGGAAGATAACAAGTTGCAGGAGTTTAGGGAAATAGAGGATGTGATTACTCCCCCAAGTTACAGTGTGGATGAAACTGGTTACTTCTGTGTTGTTACAAGTACAAGGCAAGGTTATTTGCATTACTGCACCACAATCCCTTGTTGAACCAGTTTATCCCAAAGATAGAGTGGAGCGGTTTAGCCCTAGTAATTGACCGAGTTGAACATTGTGCATATTGTTTATCATTATACACGCCCAGCAGTTTAATGGACTATGCCAAGAACAATTTCATCTCTCGAATCTGTCCACATGTTCCCAGTCTGTTTCAGTGAATAAATGTTACCCCAAATCTATCTTCTAAACTGGAATTCATTCAAAGGTCCACTTGCTTGGTCCCAAGACATGTTAGTTCATCACTTGTGCCCAAAATAATTGTTACACAATCTATTCAACCAAAAAATTCCCCATTTATAAATTCCCCATCTTCCTTCCCCATCTCCAATCTTCAATGACGCCAGTTTTCTTTCAGTACCTAACTGAAGATTTTAATTGGCTGCCAAGTTGTTCCTCCTCAAGTCTCTTTCCTCATAATATCCAATTATGAACCATGGTGTCAACTTTTGCAGGACATTACTTATTTGAAATGCCTTGGACATCCTATTACATTAAAAGACAAATAGCTTCTGCACTAGTTCATACAAAATGGAATTCTGCTTTACTGCAATAATGGGTCAAGGAAAGAACGTTCACATCGTGGCCCTATTTCCACCACCAAGCACATTCATAAGTCACCACCCAAAATTGAAATGTAGAAAGGCTTTTTTCAACTAGTGTTTCTAGATCCGTGCTCAGACGTGTTACAAAAAAATCACAACATCCTTTACCTAGGAACACAATTCCACGTAACAAAAGGGTCATCTCTCTATACAGATCAATGATTACTATGCCTCCAGTTGGCTGTTCTATCAATGGAAAGCTTGGTTAACTGGGCAAAATATCATGGCATTCTAACAAAAAAAAAGTTTGCTTGTCATGAAAAGAGGCAGGCAAAATCAAAATCTAGTTTAAGATTAGTCTGGTCTCTTTTCAGCAAAGTGATCCAAGGTACTACCAAGTGAATTTGCCATTAATTTGCTCTTTGATGCTCTGTTTCAATCTCACCATGACCAGAGCTCAACCATGGGAGCAAATACAAAAACTAATATTCCACAAGCAAATTGAAATAGTGCTTAAGACCACTTTTGACCAAGTATGATAACATGGAAAAATAAAACTCAATGGAAAATTAAAGGAAAAAATCTCTACTGTAATATGAAAAATGACAGTGCCCTAACTTTTTAATGAACTTTTCTTCAATCCAATATGGAAGTGTCTACTACACCATTGCAAGAGTGTTCGTGGACATTGTTATTCACAAACATCTTTGATTTCTTCCTACTCTATTACGAGGTTCCCACCTGCATTAAGATGACCATCATCCCAGTGTCAAAGAAAAGAAACAAAAGTGTGCCTTAATGACTACTGTCCAGTGGCTATGACATTTACCATGGTTCTTCAAAAGACTGGTCGTAGTACACATACTCCAGCCTCCCAGGCTGCCTTGACCCACTACAATTCACTTACCATTGCAACTGCGATCACAGTGCATGCCCTGGCCCTACATTCATCCCTGAAACATCAAGGTCTCAAGAACACCCATTGCCAACTACTTTTAATCATCTACAGCTCAGCGTTCAACACTATAATACCAATCAATCTCATTTCCACACTCTCAGACCTCGGAGTGAGCACCCCCTCCTCTGCAACCGATTCCTCAACTTTTTCACCAATAGATTGCAAAGCAGCACGGCTAGGTGGCAAAGCATCCTCCACAATAATTCTTAACACTGGTGCCCCACAAGGATATGTTCACAGCTCCTTAATTTTATGATATGATAGAACTTTATTTATCCCAGGAGGGAAATTGGTCTGCCAACAGTCATAAAATACAAGATATGAAACATTAAATTAAAGTGACAAGTAGAAAGTCCAGAGGTGGGGATGTGTAAAGATGGAGGGGGGTTGGCGAAGGATAGTTAGTCTACCCCACGACAGAAGGGGAGGAGTTGTACAGTTTGATAGCCACAGGGAAGAAGGATCTCATGTGATGTTCGGTGCTGCATCATGGTGGAACCCGTCTGTTGCTGAAGGTGCTCCTCAGGTTGACCAGCGTGTCATGGAGGGGATGAGCTGTTTTGTCCAAGATGCTCTGCAGTTTGAGCATCCTGCCCTCCAAGGCAATCTCCCACAAATCCAACTCCACTCCCAGGAGAGCCAACCTTCCTGATGAGCTTGTTGATTCTCTTGGTGTCCACGGCCTTCGCTCTGCTACCCCATCACACAACAGCGTAGATGGCACTGGCCACTACTGATTGATAGAACATCTGCAGCATCTTACTGCAGACTTTCAAAGAGCAGAGCTTCCTCAGAAAGTACAGGTGGCTGTCCCTTCTTAAACAGTGCCTCAGCGTTTCTGGACCAGTCCAGTTTACTGTCCAGCCAAACTCCAAAATACATGATTACTATCAGAGTACAAAATACAGATTATCTAATGGCATCAAGTTGGGAAAAGGAGAAGTACAACGGGATCTGGGAGTCCTTGTACATCAGTCTATGAAAGTAAGCAGGCAGGTACAGCAGGCAGTGAAGAAAGCGAATGGCATGTTGGCCTTTATAACAAGAGGAATCGAATATAGGAGCAAAGAGGTCCTTCTGCAGTTGTACAGAGCCCTAGTGAGACCACACCTGGAGTATTGTGTGCAGTTTTGGTCCCCCAATTTGGGGAAGAAAATTATTGTTATTGAGGGAGCGCAGCGTAGGTTTACAAGGTTAATTCCCGGGGTGGTGGGACTGTCATATGCTGAGAGAATGGAGCAGCTGGGCTTGTACACTCTGGAGTTTAGAAGGATGAGAGGGTATCTCATTGAAACATATAAGATTGTTAAGGGCTTGGACACACTAGAGGCAGGAAACATGCTCCCG
>CM075987.1:2253859-2289680 GCA_038087875.1 Malacoraja senta
GAATGAAAAGTGAAATCTCTACCGAAATGGAAAAAATCTCGGCGTTTATGCGTGTGGTGTTGGCGTAGCAAGGAATCAAAGGCTGGCACCCAAAGGCTGGCACCCACAAGACAGGCAGACACACACACACACACACACACACACACACACTCATAAAACACACACACACACACACACACACACACACTCATAAAACACACACACACACACACACACACACACACACACACACACACACACACAGTTTTAATTATAGATGGATAGATAGATAAGATAAGATAAGATAAGATAAGATACTTTGCATTGAAAGCAGTGTCCAATTTGGAAAATCATAGAACATAGAATATAGAACAGTACAGTCTAGGAACAGACCCTTCAGCCCACAATGTCTGTGCCAAACATGACCTACTCGTATCTTCCTGCACAGTCCACATATTCTTCCATAACTGCACATCCATGTGCGTGTCTAAAAGTCTCTTAAATAACACTATCGTATCTAGCTCCACCACCATGTTGTTAAAGAAGGAACTGCAGATGCTGGAAAATCGAAGGTACACAAAAATGCTGGAGAAACTCAGCGGGTGCAGCAGCATCTATGGAGCGAAGGAAATAGGTAACGTTTCGGTCTGAAGAAGGGTTTCGGCCCGAAACGTTACCTATTTCCTTCGCTCCATAGATGCTGCTGCACCCGCTGAGTTTCTCCAGCATTTTTGTGTACCTTAGCTCCACCACCATCCCTGGCAGCGCATTCCTGGCACCTACCATCATCTGTGTAAAAAAACTTGCCCCACACAATTCCTTTAACTTTGCCCCTCTCACCTTAAAGCTATGCCCTCTTTTATTTGATATTTCCATCTTTGGAAAAAGGTTCTGACTGTCTGTCATGGTGAATTTTGGATAATAGATAATCCAGCAGTGTAAGATATTTAATTTTATTTTTTCCAATTTTCTTTTCCTGCCACAAAGGTGGAATGTGTATCACTATTTACGTGCCTGTTCTTGGCCTTAACATAAAAACAAATCTATGATATGGGCAAATTTTAATAATTGCATTTCACCCAGGAAATGTGAATGACTAATCTCTTCTGCAAGCCAATGACTAAGAGTTTTAGTAACTGAAACATGGAAAATGTGAGCAGGAGTAGGTGGTTGGCCATTTACACAAGCTCTGACATTGACAATGACCAAGACTGATCCTCTGTCTCATCACCATGTTCCCTCCATCTTTCCCTTTCATAACTTTGATGTCGACATCATCTATCCATCTCCTTAAATATATTCAGTCACCTGCCTTCCATCACCTCCTGTGGTGAAGAATTCTACAGGTTCACCGCCCTGCTTACGAAGAAATCTCTTCGTATCATCATCCTAAATGTCCTGAGACAGTGACCCCCCTGGTTATGGAATTCCAAACAAAGGAAGCATCTTCCCTGGATCCCGCCTGTCAGTCCTGTCCAGTCTGTTTCATTAAGCTCCCCCTTTATTCCTGTAAACTCCAGTGAAAACAGGACATCTTACTCAGACTTAGAAACATTGTGGGACGACACAGTGGCATAGCTGGTAGAGCTGCTGCCTTACAGTGCCAGAGGCCTGGGTTCTCTCCTGACCTTGGGTGCTGTAAGTGTGCAGTTTGCACATTCTCCCTGTGACTTTGTAGGTTTCCTCCAGGTGCTCCAGCTTCCTCCCACATCGCAAAGACGTGTGGGTTTGTAGGTTGACAAAAGTGCTGGAGAAACTCTGCAGATGCTGGAAAATCGAAAAAGTTCCTCCAGCACTTGTCTACCTTCGATTTTCCAGCATCTGCAGTTCCTTCTTAATCAAACGGGTTTGTAGGTTAATTGGCCTCTGTAAATTGCTCCAAGTTTGTAGGGAATTGATGAGAAAGTGGGATAACGTTGAACAATTGTGAACAGCTGATTGTTAGTTGGTATTGACGGGGCCTGTTTCCATGCTGCAAATTCTAAACTAACTAAAATTATATTCAGTTCCCGTATCCAAATCATTGACCTTAAATGTAGTTATAGTACCTGCCTCAATTTCCTCCACTGGCTACTCGTTTTATATAAACCCTTTGTGTGATAAAGTTATCCCTCAAGTTTCTATTAAATCTTTCCCCTCTCAAACCTATGGTCTTGACTCCCCTACTCTGGGTAAAAGGCTTTGTGCATTCGCCCTATCCATTCCCCTCATGATCTTATACAGTTCTATAAGATCACTCCTTATCCTCCTCTCCAAGGAATAAAGTTGTAGCCTTCCCAACCTCTCTGTATAACGCAAGCCCTCAAGTCCAGGTAACACTCATAAACCTTCTCTGCACTCTATCCAGCTTAATAACATCTTCCCTGCAGCAGGGTAACCAAAACTGAACACAATACTCCAATTGCAACCTCACCATCACCTTGTTCTATTGTAAGCTAACATCCCAACGTCTATGCTCAATACCCTGACCAACAGGCTACTGTACTGAAAGCCTTCTTGATCACCCTCGCTACCTACCACATCACTCTCAAGGAACTATGTACCTGCACTCCTAGATCCCTCTGCTCTTCATCACTCCCAGAGCCCTGCCATTCACTGTGAGGGTCCTGCCCTGGTTAGACTTCCCAAAATATAACACCTCGCATTTATCTACATTAAACTCCATTAACCATTCCTCAGTCCACTTGCCCAGCTGATCAAGATCCTGCTGTAATTATTGATAACCCTCTTAGCTATCTATGATACCAACCAGTTTAGTGTCATCTGCAAACTTAATAATCATGCTTTCTATATTCTCAGCCAAATTGTTGATATAAACCACAAATAGCAATGACGCCAGCGCCGACCACGATCCCCGCACACTAACACTATCCTACACACACTAGGAACAATTTTACCAAGCCAATTAGTCTACAACCCTGTATGTTTTTGGAGTGTGGGCAGAAACCAGAGCACCTGGAGAAAACCCATGCAAGTCATGGGAAGAACATACAAACTCCATAAAGACAGCATCCATAGTCATGATCGAAACCGGGTCTCTTGCGCTGTAAGGTAGCAGATCTAACACCATGCCATCATGCCACCCCTTCTTATCTTCTTATCTGGAATGAGCTGCCAAAGGAAGCTATAAAAGCAGACACAATTGCATGTATGGTTTTAATTGGAAGGTTTTAGGAGGCTTTGGGCTAAATGCAGGTAAATTGGACTCGTCCAATATGCCAACATGTACAAGGTGGGCCTAAGGGCCTGTTTTCATGCTGTACAGCTCCACGTATCTGTGCCTCTATAACTAGGATTCGTGTGTAGGTTACATGCCATTGGAAAGCATTCTTTAGATCTGGGATCCTCATTACATTATGTTTTAGACCTCTGGAGCACTGGGACACTGCTTGCAGACTTCATCCAATGACATAAAAATAAATTGCATTAAAATTCCATTAAAAAAGATCTGTAAATTGCCCCTAGTGTGTAGGGAATGGGAAAGTAGGATAACATAGAACTAGTGTTTGATGGTGATGTTGGTGGGTGTGGATACGATGGCCCGAAGGGCCTGTTTCCATGCTGTACCTCGAAACTAAACCAAACATGATATATCCAATTTCAAGTTATGTTTGACTTTTCCTTCGACAATGTGGCATGGAAACTAATAAATGTAATGAAGCCTATAATGGATAAGTCCACTCTTATCCAATGTCATTCAAAGAGCAATAAATGTAAGACCTAAAAATAATCCTTAATAATTTCAGTGACGCGGTGTATTTTTTCCTGGCAGAGGTACAAGTCACCATGAAGGATATTTTAACGAAGGCGGTGGATGGTTTACAATCCACTCACCCTATTATATTAAATGCCCAGGGCATTGCAATACAATCTGTGCAATTATCTGCGTTTTACTGGCACACAGGCTGGAATAGATTCAGCTCTGACTGTTACCTTGGCTGACATTTGAAACAGCTTGCTGTTTGCACACCAAGAAAGATTAACAGACATTCAGGATGTTATGTGCAGCTGTCTGAACCAGTTTGGTGTCTGGCGGCTGTACAAAACCAATTTACACTGATGGTGGCATGAACATGTTGCAATCACAGTTTATAGTTCAAAATTAATTTTCAATACGACGTGAAAATTCCACTTCCGCAATGTTGGTGTAAGTTGGGCAAGGAGTTAGAGGATAGGACATCCTGACCAGACACTTGGACCATTGATATTGAGACATGAATTCAAATCCTCACATGACACTGGGTAATTTAGGTTAGTTTAGAGATACAACATGAAAACGGGCCCATCGGCCCACTGAGTCCATGCCGACCATTGATTACCTGTTCACATTAGTTCTATGTGATTCCATGTTCTCATCCTCTCCCCACACTCGAGGCAATTTTACATGCTAATTAACCTACTTTCCTCAGACATCTTTGGAAGCATCCGGAGGAAACCCTTGCACTTACTGGGATAATGTGCAAACTCCACACAAACAGCACCCGAAGTCAGGATTGAACCCAGGTCTCTTTAAAATCAAGTAATTACTTACATCTGAAATCATAAAACTAGTGGTAGTATCAATATTATGATTATATCAGATCATCTGGTCTACTAAATCTTCTAAATTTCCCTACTTAATCAATCCTTCATCTAATCCGAGCCCCATCAAAGTGGCTGACTCTTATCTACTCTCTAAACTGACTCATTTCAGGGAGCATTTTGTGATGATCAATAAATGCTGATCTAACTGTGCACATTATCCCTTGAACAGATATAGAATCATCGAGTCATACGACACAGAAACAGACCCTTCGGCCCAACTCATCCATGCCAGCCAAGATGTCCCATCTAAGTTAGCCCCATTTGCCCACATTTGGCCCATATCCCTCTAAACATTTCCTATCCATGTACCGGTCCAAATGTCCTTCAAATGCTGTTATAGTAGCTGCCTCAACTACCTCCTCGCTCAGCTCGTTCCATACACCTACGACCCTCTGCGTGTAAACATTTCCTCTCAGGATTTGTCCCCTCACCTTAAACCTATGACCACAGGTTCTTGGTAACCACCTTTACTGTCTACAATTAGGTATGTTACAAAACTTACCTTCAGTCGCTCTGTAATTCTGCCACTGTCCCTGTGCGCGATTTTGGCGCCTTTAAGGGGGGGGGCGGGGTTAAAACGCGGTTTCTCCTCCCTTGTCCTGAATTTTACTTCGGAGTCACGTGAGTGACTACGTGAAGACCCCGTCCAGCACGCATGCGCGACATTAGCGTTCACGCAGGGCAACAGCGACGACCGGGAGTACAGGCGCTCCCGCTACACGTCGGTGAAAACTAAACAGCGGACCATCAGGTAAGTCTTACACTGAGGTCGTAATCCGCAAGCTGTGCTCTGCTCTCTATTCCAGAGGAACTGGGAACAGGAGCAGCACGGCAAAGGGGAAAACCGCCCCCGTTCGACTCCAACAGAACGGGAGTGTTCCATCAGTGGGGGGCGAGAGGCGGCACCTGGACCGCATATGCGGCGGTCCACCCTCATCGAGACCGAGCCGAGCCCAGTCCCGCTAGCGCAGCCTGATGAGCGGCAGCGGGCTGGAGGAATTTTTTTTTTTTAAAAACAACAACAAAAAACGGCCGGTTATGTCTGACTCCGATGAGGAGGGTCCGCCTTAGAGCGGCAGAGCTAGCCGCCTGAGCCGAATGGAAAGGCTCATGGAGCAACTGCTCCAGCGAGACTTGCTTCAGGAGCTAGAGCAGTCTCGCCAGGGGGATCAGGCACTCCCACAGCAGTGCTCTACAATGCACTGGCCATCGCTTTCCCCTCAAAGCAGGGCAGCGTTGGCGACCAGGGCTGGGCTGGTCAGGAACAGGGGTCATTGGCTGAAGATGTCGGGAGTACGCTTGGGGTACAGGATCAGGAAGAGCTGCTGGGTGTGGAGATTCGCTACGTGGTTTCACCACGAGCAGGGCGGCCATTAGAGCCAAAACTGGCGGCCAGCATCAACCACCTGTCCCTCAAACCCCTACAATTCAGGTACTTAATGAGGCACTAGAGCTGGAAAACTGCAGTTCGCTCAATGTACCGGCTGTTAACAGCCAAATCTGGGGGGGGGGGACAGAGTATCCGGAACCAGGAGCTAAAATCCTCAAGCTCCTGACGACAGGGATAACAGCCTATGCTCGTTCCGTGGATGGGGTGGATATGACCACAAACCAGCAAGACACTCTGGCTCTGCTGTGCTACACCCAATATGAGATAAATAACCTCCGCAAGGAGAGAATAAGACCTGCCCTCAATCCCCAGGTTTGCAGGACTGTGTAAAACACCGGCCTCAGAGCCGCAGATCCTGTTATTTGGAAGGACAAGTGAAAGACCTGGAGGAAGAGTCCAAAGCATTTGGCCTCATGAGGGCAGGCCCCGGAACGAGCAGACCCACACAAAAAACCAGACGGCAGTACCCCACCGCGTCCACCAGTCAAGGTCAAATTTAGGTAACTGGTGAAAGCTCGGGGTCCGCATACTATCCCCGAAAGCCTTTTTAGGCCAGGGCCCAGAGCGGACCGCATGGAAAATGCGCCACCCCCAATCAGCAGTACATCAGCAGTACATCCAGCAGTATAACGACGGATGAACAAACGGAAGAAAGGAACACTACCATAACTATGGAGGTAGGTGGGTCTGGTTCCTACCAGCATGTAAATGGGGAACTGTACTAACAGGAGGTCTGTACTAACAGGAGGTGTCTCACGAATGATAGTTATATACTTAACAGTATTCGGGGATACAAAATAGAGTTCATTCAAGAAAACATGCCACCAGTTCAGCACGTACCCCAAAGGGTCTTTACCCTCTCAGTCAAAGAGAACTAGAGGCTCAAGCAGAACTGGGGAGGTTACTTACAAAGGGTGTCATTGAGAAATCCAAACATGATCCTTTGGAATTTGTCTCAAATATATTTACCAAAAGCAAAAAAGATGGTGGATGTCGCATCATCATTGACTTAACCTCACTAAATACCTTTGTTAAGTATGTACATTTCAAAATGGAAACATTTGTAACTGCTAAACAACTGATTTCCAAAGGATACTTTATGGCAAGCATTGATTTAAAAGATGCCTACTATTCAGTACCCATTCACAAGGGTCATCGCAGATACCTGAAAATTTACCTGGATGGGGCAACTATGGCAGTATAAAGTGTTGCCTAATGGGTTGACATCAGCCTTAGACTATTTACCAAGATATTAAAACCAGCCTTGGCAACATTAATGAAACAAAGACATATTGTCATGGCGTATCTTGATGATATCCTAATAGTTGGCAAAACCATGGAGTTGGCTAAATCAGCTGTATTAGCTACCAAACAATTGTTTGAAACCCTGGGTTTGTCATACATCCAGATAAATCTAAGTTGACGCCATCCACAACTATGGACTATCTGGGATTCACAATTAACTCAATCCACATGTCTGTAACGTTGCCAAAAGGTAAAGCAGCAGAATTGGCACAGATGTGCAACAATTTAATGGTAAGCAATCGACCAACCATCCGACAAGTGGCAAGAGTAATTGGCAAAATGGTAGCAGCATTTTCAGCTACACAATTTGGACTCCTGCACTATCAGCACCTACAAAGGGCAAAAGTACAGGCGTTGAAACGACATGCAGGTCACTTTGACAGATCCATGAAACTACCCATTGAAGCAATATCAGAGTTACAATGGTGGATATAACACATTTGGCATAGTTCCAGCCCTATCATCATCAATAACCCAACGTTAACTATACAAACAGATGCCAGTGCTCAAGGCTGGGGATCAACTAATACCATATCCAGCACAGGTGGTAGATGGACTAACCTAGACTCGTCTTTACTACAAACACTGGGCATAAATTATTTGGAAATGTTGGGTGCGTTTTATGGTTTTAAAGCATATTCTAGGAATATGCACAACTTGCATGTTCATTTACAAATTGATAATATCACGGTGGTGGCCTATATTAACCATATGACCGGAATAAAATCTATATCATGTGACAATTGGGTCAACACAATCTGGTAATGGTGGGTCGATAGACATATTTGGCTATCAGCAACTTACCTACCAGGTAAGCTAAATACAGTGCCAGGTCACGCAAATTCAATGATAAACACCGAATGGATGTTAAATCCTAGAGCTTTTGCTAAAATTACAAACCAATATGGCACACCAGATATCGATCTCTTTGCATCCAGACTAAATCACCACATACCAATGTATGTCCCTTGGGAACCACACCCTGAGGCAGCAGCGATAGATGCATTCGCGCTGAACTGGGGGCCCGATTTCTTCTATGCTTTTTCCCCTTCTGCCTTAATCTGTAGGGTACTACGCAAAATACAGATGGACTCTGCTTCAGGTATTTTGATAGTACCAACTGGCCTACACAGCCATGGTTCCCAGTGGTCCTCGACATGGTCATCGAAACTCCTATGACCTTTCCCAGTAGCCCAGACCTATTGACACACCCTGTTTCAGGCATAAGTCATCCATGCCATGCCAAAATTAACCTACTGGGTTGCAGATTATCAAAAGACCACTGCTGGGACTGGGATTGTCTGACAGGACCATCAACATGATGACACCGTATGTACACCAGGAAACAATACCTATCGAGCATCAGGAAGTGGGAAAGATACTGCTCGACTACTGGGACAACGTACTCATCTGCAACCATAACCAATGTACTGGAGTTCCTGGGGGGCCTTCACCATAATGAAGGATTGAGCTACAGCGCCATCAATACTGCCAGACGTGCGCTGTCAGCCTACTTAAAACAGGTGCCAGGACAACAGGCCATAGGGTCTCACCCGCTGGTGATCAAACTCATGAGGAGTATCGTCAACTCCAACCCTCTTAGACCTAGGTATACACAAATCTGGGATGTCAGTGTGGTCCTGACATACCTAAGGGGATGGTCCCCAGCCAGGTCTCTCACCCTGGAAAAGCTAACCCTGAAAACGGTCATGCTGATGCTACTGGTCTCAGCACAAAGAGTCCAGTCCCTCCACTTACTGCGACTGGACAACATGGTTATAACACCAGACCGGGTCTCATTCACCATTCAGGAGCTGCTAAAGCAGAGCAAGCCAGGAACTTGAGTCCTAGTTATGGATTTCCGGGCATACCCACCTGACCTACGGTTGTGTGTCATGACTCACTTATTCACTTACATCAACACAACAAGAGATTCTCGAGGGAGAAAGGAAAAAAATAAATAATAAATAAATAAATAAATAAATAAATAAATAAAAAAAAAGCCTTATGGGTCAGACACAAGAAACCTCATGGTTGGGTGTCGAGCCAAACCATCTCGAGATGGCTCAAGCAGGTACTGGGAGCTGCTGGAGTAGATACTGATGTATATACATCTCACTCCACCAGGGCAGCATCCACATCGGCGGCTAAAAGAATGAACATGGAGAAAACGTTCCAAACGTTCTACCACAAGCCGCTAGCAGAACCTGTGTTATTTGCAGAAAGAGTTTTAAAATCTGCAAAAATATATAATTTAAGCCCGGGGGAGCATTTTGTCTTTTGTTATTGTTTAATAGATACCATTATTGTTTACAAACAGATTATGGTTGATTACGATAACATACTTCCTCCCTTGAATGACTTCGGCAGCGAGTGAAGTATGAACTGTTACACGGTTTGAAATCACAGAGCTTTAAAATCTTCACGTAGTCACTCACGTGACTCCGAAGTAAAATAGTAAGATTAAACGAGAACTTACCAGTTTGAAGTTTGATCTGTATTTTATGAGGAGTTACGATGAGGGATTACGTGCCCTCCGCTCCCACCCTCAAATATATAGATCAACAGGTATCTTAGTTCTCCTTTTCTTTACTATGTTTATTTCAATTATTGTGTTTCCTGTGATTCCACACCGCTGCTTTGAAGAATGTCGCGCATGCGTGCTGGACGGGGTCTTCACGTAATCCCTCATCATAACTCCTCATAAAATACAGATCAAACTTCAAACTGGTAAGTTCTCGTTTAATCTTACTATTATATTTCGTTGGAGTACAAGCGTTTGCTGACAAATCGTTCCTAGTGGCGTTTTGTGAATTTTTTCTTCTTATTAAATCGTCAATGTCAGCGCTGGAGTAATTTTAAAAGCAGCTCCTGAAGCGTCAACGCCGATAACGGGGACGGATTTCACACACGGGACAGGTAAACGAAAGTGGTTTCTTTAAATGTATAAAAGTGCTTCTTTAGAAGCCTTTAATTCACATTTTTTCATGCGACACGGTGATTTTATTCCCCGAACTAACGGCAGTATTTTTCATGCCAATACGGGGTTAAATTCACCGCAAATGAACGTTCCAAAAGATCGCGTTCCAGAAAACCTCACTCACAAGATGATTTAAATGCCCATTAATTTACAGGTATTAAACATTCAATTCCTTCCATTTGGCCTGTAAATTCATGAAAATGAGATTTAAAAATTATGTTATATTGTGAATTATTGTGTGAATGTTATTTGGACACTTAGGCTATTTAAAAATGTTAATCTATTCTTAAGAAATTGATAGATGTTTAGATCTAGTAATTGAATTTTGTAATTAGCTACAATTAGGTAACTAACTAATTATATGCTTTACTTTCATGTCTTCTAAGTAAGATTGTTTCATATTTGTTTCAGAATGCTTCAATCTATAATAACTGAACATTTCTTTCAGTTATCTTAATTTTTAAGAAAGTTATGGGCTTTTAACTGTCCTCGATCACAGCTTTTGTGTTAAGTCAATGGAAAAGCAATAGGGAACAAGATGCTAATTTCCGAGTATGAAAATGGCCATAACGTCTTTAATACTGAAGATATGAAAGTGAATTAGGTGTCAAATTAAACTTCTTTTTATGCTTTATCTGATGGGATAAATTGCAGACTTTATTTTTTAAATCTCAAAATTTTGTAACATTGCTACTGCAATACCAGTTAATTTAATATCAAAAAGGAATGCAACTTGGCCGTGTAATTTTCCTGAACTGAAATTTAAATAGCCATTTGTGAGACCGTGATAATGCAAAAGATGCCATAAAGGAGCTGATGCTTCATTTAAACAATTATATGCAAGGTTGTAGGGGAGTATTTGTGGCATCATTTAAATGTCAGCATTGATGATAGGGGGGTCTCGAGCCTGAAATATTAAGTTTCTCCTTCTGAGTGTTTCCAGCATTTTCCAATTTTCCATTTAGCAGTAATGGTACATGAGATACACAGAACATTTCATTTACCAGCTTGTTCTATATACCTGCCATCTTCTGTGTGAAAAACCTGCCTCTTGGGTTCCTCTTAAATCTTTCCACTCAAACCTTAAATCCAGGCCCTCTAGTTTTAGAGATTTCTAGCCATGATCACATTGAAAGGTGATGCTGGCTCGAAGGGCAGAATGGCCTACTCCTGCACCTATTGTCTATGTATTCTGCATTAAAAAGATGTAACCATTCACATTATCTATTCCTCTCATAGTTTTAAGGTAATCTGACGAGCACAAACAATGGCAGCAGTTTGCAGGTGGTGGCAATATGGAACGAGCTGCCAGAGGACGTAGTTGAGGCAGGTACAACGGTTTAAAATGAGGGAAGGTCAGCAAAATGTAGACAAAAGGAACTGCAGATGCTGGTTTACAAAAAGAGACACAAAGTGTAATTCAGCAGGTCAGGCAGCGACTCCGGAGAACATGGATGGGCATCGTTTTGAGTCAGAACCCTTCTTCAAACTGATTGTAGGGTGGAGAGAAAGCAGTTTGGATAGCAGTAAAAGGATTAGTCCAAGTCAACATGGATTTATGAAAGGGAAATCATGCTTGACTAATCTTCTGGAATTTTTTGAGGATGTGACAAGTAAAATGGATGAAGGGGAGCCAGTGGATGTAGTGTATCTAGACTTTCAGAAAGCCTTTGATAAGGTCCCGCATGGGAGACTGGTGACTAAAATTAGACCACATAGTATTGGGCGTAGGATGTTGACATGGATAGAAAATTGGTTGGCAGACAGGAAGCAAAGAGTAGGAGTGAACGGGTCCTTTTCAGAATGGCAGGCAGTGGCGAGTGGAGTGCCGCAAGGCTCGGTGTTGGGGCCGCAACTGTTTACCATATATATTAATGATTTGGAAGAGGGAATAAGGAGCAACATTAGCAAATTTGCGGATGACACAAAGCTGGGTGGCAGTGTGAACTGTGAAGAGGATGTTAGGAGGTTGCAGGGTGACCTGGACAGGTTGAGTGAGTGGGCAGATGTGTGGCAGATGCAGTATAATATAGATAAATGTGAGGTTATCCACTTTGGTGGCAAAAACAAGGGGGCAGATTATTATCTCAATGGGGTTAGGTTAGGTAAGGAGGAGGTGCAGCGAGGCTTGGGTGTCCTTGTACACCAGTCACTAAAAGTTGGCGTGCAGGTACAGCAGGCAGTGAAGAAAACTAATGGAATGTTGGCCTTCATAAGAAGAGGAATTCAGTATAGGAGTAAAGAGTTCTGCAGTTGTATAGGGCTCTGGTGAGACCGCATCTGGAGTATTGTGTACAGTTTTGGTCTCCTAATTTGAGGAAGGACATCCTGTGATTGAGGCAGTGCAGCGTAGGTTCCCGAGATTGATCCCTGGGATGGCGGGACTGTCATATGAGGAAAGATTGATAAGACTAGGCTTGTATTCACTGGAGTTTAGAAGGATGAGGGGGATCTTATAGAAACATATAAAATTATAAAAGGACTGGACAAGCTAGATGCAGGAAAAATGTTCCCAATGTTGGGCGAGTCCAGAACCATGGGTCACAGTCTTAGAATAAAGGAAAGGCCATTAAGGTGAGAAAAAATGTTTTCACCCAGAGAGTTGTGAGTTTGTGGAATTCCCTGCCACAGAGGGCAGTGGAGGCCAAATCACTGGATGGATTTAAGAGAGAGTTGGATAGAGCTCTAGGGCCTAGTGGAATCAAGGGATCTGGGGAGAAATCAGGCACGGGTTATTGATTGGGGACGATCAGCCATGATCACAATGAATGACGGTGCTGGCTCGAAGAGCTGAATGGCCTTCTCCTCCACCTATTTTCTTTTTTTTAAATATTTTTATTTTATTAGAAGTAAGTACAATTGTATACAATCATATTTTCATAATACATTTTATGTACAGCTTCTTATTTTTTTATTATAATAAAGAAGAAAAGAAAAAGAAATTAGATGATGAAGTATAGAAAAATGTGAGATATATAGTGTGTGGAGAAGAAAAATAGAGAGTGAAAGAGGAAAGTTAAAGAGTAGAAAATAGGAAAAAGAGAATAAAAGAAAAAAAAGAAAGAAAAAGAAAAAAGAAGTAAGGAGATCTTATTTATAATCTTGACCATCCCTCGCCCAGTCACGAGTTAGCTTTTACACTTGTGTTGCACCATATGATTCCAAAAAGACGACAAATGGAGACCAACTCGTTGTGAATTGGTCAAATTTATCTATTAGGAGGAATCTCATTTCCTCAAGGTGTGCAGTGTCCAACATACTTGCAATCCACATTTTGAGCGTTGGTATTGGTGTATTTTTCCAAAATTTAAGTATTAATTTTTTTGCTATTATTAAACCATAATTAAAAAATAATTTTTGAGATGGATTCAATTTATTCCCATCTTCCATTACCCCAAATACAATCAATTCATTATTAGGTTCCATTTTTACCTTAAATAATTTTGTGAATATTTCGAAAATATCACTCCAGAATCTATAACGTTTTATACAGGAACCTATTTTCTATGTCTATGTTTCTATGTTTCTAAAGCCAGAGGAAAGGGACAAAGCCTGGCAAGTGAGGTGACTGGGGTAGGAAGGGGAGATTTGCAGATGATCAGATGGTTGGACAAAGACCAGCGAGTCTGGATCAGAACATGGTGGGAGAGCAGGGGAGCAGCAGGAAACTCAGTGAGGGTGCAGAGAGAGAGGGTCTCACGGCACTGCTATCGCGGAGAGGGCGAGAACTTCTTCAAAGTAGGCATATCCACAGCAGATTTCACAATGGAGCAGTAAAATGTAGACACAAGGGACAATGTAGACAAATGCTGGTTTATAACAACATGCAATGTGCTGGAGTAACTCAGCTGGTCAGGCAGCACCTCTGGAGAACATGCATAGGTCATGTTTTGGGTTGGGTCCCTTCTTCAGAATGGAGAAAGCTGGAAGTGAAATCTGATAATCTGCTAACAAATGATTCAGAAATGGAAAGCAGAGACTCTGATCCCGGCGGAGGAGAACGACCAGCAATCAGCGCCCGCTGTGTGTCTCCATCGTACCGGCAATTCCAGCCACTTCCCCTCTGCTCCCCCTTGCTAGTTCCTGCCCCCGCCTCCATGATACCCCCTTCTCCCCATGGCTCTTCCACTGTCTTTTCTCCAAGCTCTCTCCCCCCCTCCCCCCTCTCCCACACACCCCTCCCCCCACAGCCCCCCATGCCCACACCCCCCCTCCCCCCACAACCCCCCTGCCCACAAACCCCCTCCCCCACAACCCCTCCCACCCACACACCCATCCCCCCACACACCCCCTCTCCTCAAAACCTCCCCACCCACCCACCCCCCTCCACCCACAACCCCCCCCCCTACCCACACCCCCCCTCCCCCACAAACCCCCCACCCACACCCCCCTCCCCCACAACCCCCCCCCAACCACACACACCCTCCCCCCACAACCCCTCACGCCCACACAACCATCCCCCCCAAAACCCCCCGCCAACATCCCCCCTCCCACACACCCCCTCCCACTCACCCCCCCCTCCCACACCCCCCCCCCCCATCCACATATCGAAAAGCATCTTTTCAGTGCTGGATTAAGGCATGGTTCAAAGATCTGGAAATATTATGAATCCTCTCAAAGAGTGGTTTTATTTTACATTTGATGAAGATCCTTGCACAGCATGTGAGGGAGTAATGAATTGAACAATAAATCTGTTGGTATCTTCATGCAGCTGCAATCAGTCACCTCCTGGGCAGGCTGATTCAGTTATTATGAAATATGTTAAAATATAAGCCGGACAGTTAAAACACAATTGACTGTTGGAAGATTTAAAATATTTTCTGCATCCAGGTTACGATGAAGGCATGCGCTTGATCATATGACTTTGCATCCACTTTCCTCTATAACTTGTGTCTAATGATTTGAAATTTCAGTTAATGTCAACGACTGTTAATTGTTTTTCTTGCTAAAAATTGCATAATATAAGAAAGGTTCCAAGGGGAGTAAGGGGCGACCGTGGCTGACAAGGAAAGTTAGGGACAGTATAAAAATAAAAGAGAAGACGTACAATGTAGCAAAGATGAGCGGGAAGCAAGAGGATTGTTACTAAATTTGGAGATTTTAAAAATCAAGTCTGCAATTTATCCCATCAGATAAAGCATAAAATGAAGTTTAATTTGACACCTAATTCACTTTCATATCTTCAGTATTAAAAAAGTTATGGCCATTTTCATACTCGGAAATTAGCATTTTGTTCCCTATTGCTTTTCCATTGACTTAACTCAAAAGCTGTGATCAAGGACAGTCAAATGCCCATAACTTTCTTAAAAATTAAGAGAACTGAATGAAATTTCCAGTTATTATAGATTGAAGCATTCTGAAACAAATATGAAACAATCTTACTTGGATGACTTGAAATTAAAGCATATAATTAGTTAGTTACCTAATTGTAGCTAATTGCAAAATTCAATTACTAGATCTGAGCTTGCGTCTACAGAAGGTTCCAAGGCTGTGGAAAACATCTTGCCTGGTACCTGTCCCAAAGAAGACCCATCCCACTCACCACAATGACTACAGACCAGTAGCGCTCACTTCACATATTATGAAGACATTTGAGAGACTTGTCCTTTCCTACATCAGGACTAGTGTGTCAAATCAAATGGATCCTTTACAGTTTGCATATCAGCCTAACATCAGTGTCGATGATGCCCTCATTTACATGCTGCAGAGGGTGTACACACATTTGGACACTACTGATGCATCTGTAAGGATTACGTTTTTTGACTTTTCAAGCGCCTTCAACACAATTCAGCCCCGATTGCTAGGGGAGAAGATGGAGAAGATGAAAGTGGATCCATCACTGGTACTGTGGTGTTTGGATTAACTTTCCCTCAGACCACAGTACGTGCGCCTACAGAACAACAATGTTTCAAGCACCTTCTTGAGCAGCACAGGGGCTCCACAAGGAACTGTGCTGGCCCCATTCCTGTTTACCATCTACACAGCGGATCTCCAATATAACACCAACAGCTGCTTTTTGCAGAAGTTTTCGGATGACACAGCTGTTGTCGGCCTCATTAAAGGGGGCAATGAGGAGGAGTACAGAGACATAATAAGTAACTTTGTGGAGTGCAGTGCACTCAATAACCTCCATCTTAACACCACAAAAACCAAGGAGATAGTTGTGGACTTCAGGAGGGGGAGGAGGAAGACTCAAGCAACACCAATCACCATTAAGGGCACTGAGGTGGAGGTGGTCGCTAACCACAGGTACCTAGGTGTGCAGCTTGACAGGGAGCTGGACTGGAAGTGTCATATGGAGGCGGTGTACAGGAAGGGACAAAGCCGACTGTACCTTTTAAGGAGGCTGAGGGCATTTAACATCTGCCAACCCCTACTGTGCAGTGTCTACCATTCAGTGGTGGCCAGTGCTCTGTTTTTTGCGGTGGCCTGTTGGGGAGATGGCGCTCGCATAGTGGACAAAAACAGACTGGACAAACTGATCAGGAAGGCCGGCTCAGTGGTCGGGGCTGAGCAACGAACGGTCCAGCAGGTGGCAGAGACCAGAACTCTGAAAAAACTGGGTTCTATAATGACCAACCCCACTCACCCACTCCATGCCCTGAAGGTGATCAACAGCAGCAGCTTCAGTCAGAGACTGATTGCACAAAACGGAAAGACATAGGAAGTCCTGTTTACCAGCTGCGATAAGGTTATATAATGCGCATAAATAACTGCACTTTTTAAAAATTAATTGTATTTTAACTTGTATTTTAACTTGTATTTTAACTTGTTAAGTATGGAAGCTATTTGTGGTGCTATGTCTATCTTGAAGCTGTCGTGGCATTGTAATTTCCTGCAAAGGATTATTAAAGGTATAATCAATTAATCAATCTATCAATTTCTTAAGAAAATGTTAACATTTTTAAATAGCCTGTGTCCAAATAACATTCACACAAGAATTCACAATATAACATGATTTTTAAATCTCATTGTCATGAATTTATAGGCCAAATGGAAGGAATTTAGTGTTAAATTCCCGTAAATTAATGGCCATTTTAATCATCTTGCGAGTAGGATTTTGTGGAACGCGATCGTTTGGAACGTTGCGGTTGCGGTGAATTTAAACCCCATATCAGCAGGAAAAACACTGCCGTTCGTATGGGTCCTAAGTCACCTTCTCGCAACGTAAAATTTTGATTAAAGGCATCCTAAGAAGCACGTTTATATGTAAAATAAACGTCTTTCCTTTACCTGTCCCGTGCGTGAAATCCGTCCCCGTTGTCGGTGTTGACGGCTTTAGAAGCTGATTTTTAAATTACTCCTGCTATTAAAATATCCAGTGCAGTTAAAAAAAAACTTAATAAAACCGATGTCCGAGCAATTATTCTTCAGCAGCTAAACAGGCTGGCAAAAAACGGCATTTTAAACCCGCCCCCCTCTCAAAGGCGCCAAAGTCGCGCACACGGCCAGTGACAGAACTGCAGCGCCGCTGAAGGTAAGTTTTGTAACATACCTAAGGATTGGGTAATGTTTAAAGAGAAACAGAAGATAACTAAAAAGGCAATACGGGGAGAAAAGATGAGGTACGAAGGTAAGCTAGCCAAGAATATAAAGGAGGATAGTAAAAGCTTCTTTAGGTATGTGAAGAGGAAAACATTAGCTAAGACCAAAGCTGGACCCTTGAAGACTGAGAAAGTTGAATTTATTATGGGGAACAAGGAAATGGCAGATGAGTTGAACAGGTACTTTGGATCCGTCTTCACTAAGGAGGACACAAACAATCTTCCTGATGTACTAGTGGCCAGAGGATCTGGGGTGACGGAGGAACTGAAGGAAATATACATTAGGCAGGAAATACTGTTGGGTAGACTGATGGGACTGAAGGCTGATAAATCCCCAGGGTCTGATGATCTGCATCCCAGGGTACTTAAGGAAGTGGTTCTAGAAATCGTGTACGCATTGGTGATCATTTTCCAATGTTCTATAGATTTAGGATCAGTTCCCGTGGATTGGAGAGTAGCTAATGTTATCCCACTTTTTAAGAAAGGCGGGAGAGAGAAAACAGGGAATTATAGACCAGTTAGCCTGATCGGTGGTGGGCAAGATGCTGGACTCAATTATAAAAGATGAAATAGCAGCACATTTGGATAGCAGTTATAGGATCCGTCCGAGTCAGCATGGATTTACGAAGGCGAAATCATGCTTGACTAATCTTCTGGAATTTTTTGAGGATGTAACCAGGATAATGGACAAGGGAGAGCCAGTGGATGTGGTGTACCTGGACTTTCAGAAAGCATTTGATAAGGTCCCACATAGGAGACTAGTGGGCAAAATTAGGGCACATGGTATTGGGGGTAGAGTGCTGACATGGATAGAAAATTGGTTACCAGACAGGAAACAAAGAGTAGGGATTAACGGGTCCCTTTCAGAATGGCAGGCAGTGACTAATGGGGTATCGCAAGCCTCGGTGCTGGGACCGCAGCTATTTACAATATACATCAATGATTTAGACAAAGGGATTCAAAGTAACATTAGCAAATTTGCAGATGACACAAAGCTGGGTGGCAGTGTGAACTGTGAGGAGGATGCTATGAGAATGCCGGGTGACTTGGACAGGTTGGGTGAGTGGGCAGATGCATGGAAGATGCAGTTTAATGTGGATAAATGTGAGGTTATCCACTTTGGTAGCAAAAACAGGAAGGCAGATTATTATCTAAATGGTGTCAAGTTGGGAAAAGGGGAAGTACAACGGGATCTGGGGGTCCTCGTTCATCAGTCAATGAAAGTAAGCATGCAGGTACAGCAGGCAATGAAGAAAGCGAATGGCAAGAGGAGTTGAGTATAGGAGCAAAGAGGTCCTTCTGCAGTTGTACAGGGCCCTAGTGAGACCACACCTGGAGTATTGTGTGCAGTTTTGGTCCCCTAATTTGAGGAAGGACATTCTTGCTATTGAGGGAGTGCAGTGAAGGTTAATTCCTGGGATTGCGGGACTGTCATATGCTGAGAGAATAAGCGGCTGGGCTTGTATACTCTGCAATTTAGAAGGATGAGAGGATATCTTATTGAAATGTATAAGATTATTAAGAGTTTGGACACACTAGAGGTATGAAACATGTTCCCGATGTTGGGGGAGTCCAGAACCAGGGGCCACAGTTTCAGAATAAAGGGTAAGGCATTTAGAACGGAGATGAGGAAACACTTTTTCACACAGAGAGTTGTGAGTCTGTGGAATTCTCTGCCTCAGAGGGCGGTGGAGGCAGGTTCTCTGGATACTTTCAAGAGAGAGCTAGATAGGGCTCTTAAAGATAGTGGAGTCATGGGGATACGGGGAGAAGGCAGGAACGAGCTACTGATGGGATGATCAGTCATGATCACATTAAATGGCGGTGCTGGCTCGAAGGGTCGAATGGCCTACTCCTGCATCTATTGCTGTTCGCTTCATCTGTAAAAATGAGCAAGCTATGAGGGCTGATTCCATGGCTAAGAAGCTGCTAAGTAACAATGTTACTGATTTTTGGAAAGAAGTGAGAGCTCTTAACAGTTGCAAAACATCTCTACCATGCACTGTAGATGGAATCTTCAGAACAGCTATATCGCTGAGTTATGGCAACAACATTATAGTACTTTATTCAACTGTGTCCAAGGTGACTTGTATAGGGTGGACAATATTGAGAGTAATGACTCAATGGCGATTATGTCACATGAGGTGTATCATGCCATGAACAAGCTGTCCAACAACAAAGCAAGTGGCTTGGATCATATTTCTGCTGAACATCTTAAGTATGCGAGTATGAGGATAGCTCCTCTCCTTGCTATTTGTTTTACTGGTTTTATGATTCATGGCTTATTACCAGACTCAATGTTGTCTGTTCTGTTAGTGCCGGTCATTAAGGACAAAGCTGGTAAAGGAGGCAGCCTAAATAATTACAGGCCCATAGCTTTAGCCAGCATATTGTCAAAAGTTTTAGAAAGAGTTCTGCTGGATAGAATAAATGAGTTTGTTAACTCCACAGATAACCAGTTTGGTTTTAAAGCTAAACATGGCACTGACTTATGCATATATGCCCTAAAGGAGATTGTAAACAAATATAGAGGCAAAAACTCTTCAATCCTTATGTGCTTTATTGATGCTTCCAAAGCCTTTGACTGTGTTAATCACAGAAAGCTGTTTGTTAAAATGAGTCAAAGAGGGGTGCCTAAATACATTGTGAGAATTCTGGCCTACTGGTATGCCCACCAGACTATGCAAATAAAATGGGGCAATAGGGTCTCAGCCCCATTTGGAGTTAGCAATGGTGTTAGACAAGGGGGGGGGGTGTCCCTAGTCTTTTTTAATCTTTATATTGATGATCTGTCCAAACAATTGAAAGCCTGTAATATTGGGTGCATGATTGGTAATATTTTAGTGAATCATATTATGTATGCAGATGATCTTGTGGTCTTTAGTCCATCTAGCGCTGGTCTCCAGCAGCTCCTTACTATATGTTCTGTGTATGGTGTGGAACATGATATTAAATATAATGTTTGTAAGAGTGCTGTTATGATCTGTAGAACCAAAGAGGATAAATGTCTCAAATTTCCTGATTTTAAATTGTCTGACAATAATCTTAGTGTCTGAAATAAGGTAAAATATCTGGGACATTTTATTACAGAACAAATGACAGATGATGAGGATATTTATAGGCAACGACGCATGCTGTATGTACAGGCGAATATTCTCTTGCGTAAGTTTGGTGCGTGTGCAGATGTGGTGAAGATGTCGCTATTTAGAGCATATTTCACACCACTGTATACTGCACACCTATGGTCGAACTATGGAAAGACAAGTTTGCAGAGACTAAAGGTGTCATATAATGATGCCATGAGAACACTGCTAAGGAAACCTAGATGGTGTAGTGCTACTAACATGTTTGTGGCTGCAGGAGTCAGTACTTTAGAAGCTATCCTAAGAAATCATATGTATAAATTATTTGCAGGATAAATGACTCTAAAAATGTAATTATTGTGGCCTTGTCAAACATAAGGTTTAGCACTACACACTACAAATCCCAGTTGTGGAGACACTGGTATCGTTGTCTCGTTGTAGGACATTTGATCATTCTTTTATTCCGGATTTTAATTCATGTATTGTGGTTTTTTTTAATATATAATTTATGATGCTTTTATAAGTGATATACTAAGATTTTATATGTACTTTATGATATATTTTTAATATGCAATGCATTTAATGTAATGTTGCCCCTAGTCTGGACCTTGAGTCTGAAATAAAGTTTATTATTATTATTATTATTATTTTTTTTAAAATTTTTTATTTATTAGAAGTACATTACATTACAACCAATTACATTAGTACTCGTCACATATATCTTATTACCATTAATGTACTCCGTTTATTTTTTACACTAATAAAGGGAAAGGATGAGATTTAGAGAAAGGAGAAAGTGAAGGAAAAAAGTGAAAGTGTAAAAAACGTGACAACAAAAAAGAACAAAGACCCTATAAGAAAGAAATTTTAAAAATTTAAAAAAAGAGTTAAGAAATAGACCCTAAAAAAGAAGAAAAAGAGAGAGGGAAAAGAGAAAAACAAATACTTTTTTGTAAGCATCACGCAAATGGGATATACCAACTCTCCAGTTTTCATCCCCCCTTACCTGACCTCAGTTTTTTTTAGTACTTTTGCACCCTATACTTGTAATAATTCTATAAATGCAGACCACGTCAGGTGGAAGTGATCTGGTTTACCTGCCAGGAGGAGTCTTATCTCTTCTAGGTGTAATGTTTCGAACATATTTGAAATCCACATGTTTATAGTTGGTATTGGAGCGTTTTTCCAGAATTTTAGGATTAACTTTTTTCCAGTTATTAACCCATAGTCTATTAATTTCTTTTGGAACACATTTAGTTCTGGACTATCTTCCGTTGTTCCGAAGATAATCCATTCTGCTTTGGGTATCAGTTTTATTTTAAATAATTTTGTAAAGATTTCAAAAATTTCAATCCAAAATTTTTGGATTTTTGTACAGAAAACAAATGAGTACCTTCTTGAGATTGACATTTATCACAAATGGATGATACATTTGGGAAAATTTTATTGATTTTAGTTTTGGAATAATATAATCTATTTAAAATTTTAAATTGTATTAAAGTGTGTCTTACATTAATCGAACATTTATGCACGTTTAATAAATGTTTATTCCACCTTTCCTTTGAGATTTTAATAACTAATTCTTGTTCCCAGTCTCTTCTAATACCTTCTGTAGATGGTATTTCTACATTTAAGATAATATTATACAAATATGATATTAAGTTTGCTGATTCAGCTTTTATCTGCATTGCTTCATCCAATACATCTGCTGGGCTATTATAATGATCTTTTGTATATTTTTTCAAATAGTCACATATTTGAAAATATTTAAAATATTGATTATTTCCCAGTTTATATTTTATTTGTAATTGTTGGAATGATAGTAATTTTCCAGTTTCATACAAGGCACCGAACGTTTTAATTCCTAGTCTATCCCATTGTATGAAAGATTTGTCTGTAGTAGAGGGATTAAACGAAGGGTTATTAACTATGGGAGATAAAAGCGATAAATTTCTTAATTTTAAATTTTGTTTTATTTGTTTCCAAGTTCTGATTGTACTATGTATAATTGGGTTTTTGTTATAATTTATGTTATTCAGTTTCATTGGTGGGAGGAGGATCGCTCCAATGTTTCCAGAGGAGCAGTCCTCTCTCTCCATTACAATCCAGTCCACTTGCTGGGCAGAGTTGTCCATCAGTTGAATCATATTTTTAATATTTACTGACCAATAATAATACATGAAGTTAGGGAATGCTAAGCCCCCTAATACTTTAGCTTTGTTCAAGTGTGTTCTTTGTATTCTATGTGATTTATAGTCCCATATAAAATTAGTAATGTCTGAATCCAGTTTTTTTTTTAACTTCTTTCGTAGGTATATAGGAATCGATTGAAATAGGTATAACATTTGTGGTAAGAAGATCATTTTTATTGCATTTATTCGGCCTATTAAAGACATCGGGAGCGTTTTCCAAAATTTAATTAGTGTATTTAATTTATTAAGTAAAGGATCAAAATTTGCTTTAAACATGCCTTGATACGTTCTAGTGATTTCGATACCCAAGTATTTAAATTTTTCTGTAGCTATTTTAAAAGGGGAATTTTAAAAGATGTGTTGAGTCTTTCGGTTTTATTGACATAATTTCACTTTTATTCCAATTTATTCTGTATCCAGAAAAAGATCCAAAGTCCTCAATTAAATTTAATATATTTGGTATAGTAATTTGAGGTTTTGTAATATCATCCGCGTATAAAGATATTTTATTATTTGAATATTTAGTATTATACCCATGGATATCTGGATGTGTTCTAATTTTTTCTGCTAACGGTTCAATTATGAGAGCAAACAACTGTGGTGATAATGAGCATCCTTGTCTATTTCCCCTTGATAGTTGAAATTTCGAGGATAATATGTTATTAGTTAATATTCTAGCTGTAGGTTTATTATATAATAGTTTAATCCATAAAATAAAATTCTCTCCCAGTTGGAATTTTTGTAATACTTTATCAATATAATTCCATTCTACTTGGTCAAATGCTTTTTCAGCGTCCAGCGAAATAATTGATAATTCTTGTTCTTCAGATTTATGTGAGTGCATTATATTGAGTAGACGTCTCATATTATTAGATGAATATCTCTTGGGGATAAACCCCGTCTGATCTGGGTTTATTAGTTTACTAATATATTTACTTAATCTTCTAGCTAATGTTTTTGCTAATATTTTTTGATCTGTATTTAACAATGCTATAGCTCTATATGAACCCGGTTCTTCTATATCTTTGTCTTTTTTAAGTATTAGTGTGATCGTTGATTCAGCTAATGTATCAGGTAATATTTGTTTTTTTAAAGCATATTGGTACATTTTTTGTAATCGTGGTATAATTTTGTCATAGAAGCTTTTATAAAATTCATTAGTAAATCCATCAGGACCTGGTGTTTTTCCATTCTTTAATGGGTTTATTGTATCTTCTAATTCCTTAATTGAGATTTGTGCACCCAATTCCTCTTGTTCCTTCAACTCTAACTTTGGAAGATTACAATTATCCAAAAACTCAGTAATTTTATTGGAGTCAGTTGTCGTTTTAGATGTATACAAATTCTCATAAAATTGCGCAAATCTTTTATTAATATCCTTCGGTATGGTTAATAATTCCCCTCTATCTGATTTAATCTTTGGGATCGTATGTTCTTTTTCTCGTTTTTTTAGCTGGCGAGCCAAAAGTTTATGCGGTTTATCCCCAAATTCAAAGTGCTCCTGTTTTGTAATTTGGAAAAGTCTTATAAGTTTGGTTGATAATAGTTTATTTAATTTAAATTTCAAAATTATTGTTTTATTATGTTTATCTATTGATGGATCTTTAGCATTATCTATATCCATTTGTCTAATGTTCTTCTAACTGTCTTTGTTCATTCTTATTCTTTTTACTTTGAAAAGCTTGATATGAAATTATAATACCTCTAATGTATGCTTTAAAAGATTCCCATAATACAGTAGGCGATATATCTGGAGTGTCATTTATTTCAAAAAAGGCGTCCATTTGTTCTTTTAAATATATACTCGCTTGCGGATCTTTTAGGATTTGAGAATTAAATCTCCAAAATGGTTTATTCTTAGACATTCCTTCCAGTTTTAAAAAGAAAGTTAGTGGTGAATGGTCTGAAATCGAATTTGTATGGTATGTTGGGTTCAAAGTGTGAGGGATTAATTTTGTGTCCACCAGGAAATAATCTATACGTGAGTATGTTTTATGTACCATTGAATAAAACGAGTATTCCCTGCCAGTTGGATTAGCAATTCTCCAAACATCTGCTATATTAGTATTGTTTATATAAGTATTTAAAAGTTCACCGGTTTTAGATTTCGTATTCCCTCTCTGTTTTTGGCTTGATTTGTCTAAATATGGATCTAAAACACAGTTAAAGTCTCCTCCTATTATAACATTTTGATAATTAAACTCTGCGATTATGTTCAGAATTTTATTGAAAAAATGAGGGTTGTCAAAGTTAGGCGCGTATATATTTACCAAAGTAATTGGAGTATCATGAATTTCTCCATTAACTATTAAATATCTCCCTTCAGTGTCTGTTATGGTATTCTTTGCTTTGAATGGTATACCTTTTCTAATAATGATTGACGTACCTCTAGATTTCGAAGTATATGAAGAATGGTATGTTTGACCTATCCATTTCGCCCTCAACCTAGCTTGATCATGAGATTTTAGATGAGTTTCTTGTAAGAAGATAATGTCAGAGTTGTACAGTTTCAGCTGAGCTAGTATCTTACCCCTTTTAATAGGTTCGTTAATACCTCTTATATTCCAACTACAGAATAAGACTCCTCCTAGGTTCTTTTGTTTAGCATCTTGCATTTTGAATAATTATAGTACCTTTAAATCTTGTGGTGCATCCATATCCCAGGTCTTTGGGTATTGGGGGAACCTTTGAATTTCTAAGTTTTGTTGGCATATCCCTTTTACGCTTATCACTAAACACAAAACACAAACATGTGAGTTTATGTGATATTAATAATTTTTTTTTTTTAATTGAAAAAGTGAAAATACAGTGTCTAAAATAGTCGACACTGTAACAAGTGGCCCACCTGTAGGTGGGAGAAAACCTTGTTTCGACTTCCATTGTTGGTGTTAAACAAATAACTCCGCTCTCTTGGTTAATCATAACATATTAGAACGGGGCCTCACATTCAGATATATAATACAAATTTACCCTATATATTTCATTATAACATATCATATATATATCGCAATTTTAGCTACTAATTATTAAACAAATGATTTTAGCTTCAATAATAGTCAACTGTTGGTTGAAGGGGTTAACGAGACGCGCCCCTGGACCTAAGCCAGGTGCTCGTTTCTCATCCCCTCCTCCCAGTTATAGATAAGGTTTGGATTTAGTAAAATTCATATTAGTTTTGTTAGTTCGTTATTTTTTATTTTTATTAGCGTCCGTTACTACTCTAATTTAACATTGATAACTTGTTAAATTGTTAGGTTGTTAATAGGATCAATTCTTACAATTGGATTTAATATTATAATCTATTAAACAATTAATGCTTCTGGTATATTCCATTCTCTTCAGTTCAGCTGTTTACTCGTTTGGAACACAGAATGTCCTTGATTCGAAATTCCACAGATAACAGTCTAGCCATCCTAAACAAAACACTGCTTGATATGGTTCTAAGCTGCCAAACCTCCATTAACCATGGAATTCTAATTTTAAAAAAAGGATTAATTCATACTATTAATTCTACTTTTCAACGATGCTCTGAGCATATTTGTACGCATCCTCCGGTTTTACAAATGACCTTTCAGAACCATTAAAAGAAATACGCATTTTGGCTGGATAAAAAACAACGTATCTGACACCTTGTTTCCCTCTTAAAAGTTCTTTTGCCTTTCCGAATTGATTTCTCTTTTGCACAATTTCATACGGATAGTCCCTGAATATTTTGATAATGTCATTGTCCATCCGTAATTGCACTCCGTATTTAATTTTGCTCATCACATCTTCCATGTTCTAAAATGTCCCGAAATTTCACAATAATATGTCGTGGGTGGTCTTTTCCAGCTTGAGATCTCGGTTTAAATCTTGGAACACGATGAGCCACTTCAATTTTCGGTTCTTTGGAGAGATTAAGCAGATGTTTAAGTAAGTCCATGACAAACTCACGAACGTCCTTTCCCTCAGCTCCCTCTGAGACTCGAAGAATTCTCAAATTCTGGCGTCTAGAGCGAGCTTCCAGGTCCAGGCATTTGTCTGAGACTTTCCCCAGTTGAGTCATCATCTGTACTGAAGTTTGCTCATATTCTTGCTTCCTTTGATCATGTTCTTGCCTCATTTTCACCATGTCTTCAACCACTCGAGCCATATTTTTCTCCAATTCCGTAATTGTGGCCATACTTGCAGCTACTGTTTCAAGCACAGCCGTGAACCTGTCCGTAGTAATTTTTTCCATCTTATCCATTCTCCCCGATAGTCCATCTTTCACATCATCAATTCGTTTATTTATAGTGTCCAGTGAATCAGTGACCTTCTGATTACCAGCATTCGAATCCTGCATCATCTTTTCGATTTTTTCCATCATTTTTCCCATCCGAGTTTTATTTTCATCCAAAATTTCATCTTTCATATCTTTCACTGATTTCTTCAAATCCTCAAATTCTTTATCCTTAACCAGCTCTGTCTTAGATCTTGTATCCATTTCTGCAGCCACTTCAGAAACTTCAGAGGTAACCCTTCAGGCTTCTTCAGATTTTTCAGCAGCTTTTTAACTGTTCTCTGAGGGCTCTTGGCTGGAGACAGTTTTCTCATTTAAAAGTCTTTAAGCCACCGTTTAAAACATCGCGCTTACTGATGACGTCATCAGCCCGGCGACCAGAAGCTCCGGTAAGGTTTTAAATCCAATTCCGACTTATGGACCCATTTTTACACGAAAAATCGTGAAGTTTTTCGAGAGCGGAGCTAGGTGCACGTCTGTTAATCTAACATGGCGCCACCGGAATGACAGATGATGAGGATATTTATAGGCAACGACGCATGCTGTATGTACAGGCGAATATTCTCTTGCGTAAGTTTGGTGCGTGTGCAGATGTGGTGAAGATGTCGCTATTTAGAGCATATTGCACACCACTGTATACTGCACACCTATGGTCGAACTATGGAAAGACAAGTTTGCAGAGACTAATGGTGTCATATAATGATGCCATGAGAACACTGCTATGGAAACCTAGATGGTGTAGTGCTACTAACATGTTTGTGGCTGCAGGAGTCAGTACTTTAGAAGCTATCCTAAGAAATCATATGTATAAATTCATTGGTATCGTTGTCTCGTTGTAGGACATTGATCATTCTTTTATTCTGAATTTTAATTCATGCATTGTGTTTTTTTTTAAATATATAATTTATGATGCTTTTATAAGTGACATACTAAGATTTTATATGTACTTTATGATATTTTTTTAATATGCAATGCATTTAATGTAATGTTGCCCCTTGTCTGGACCTTGAGTCTGAAATAAAGTTTATTATTATTATTATTATTATTATTATTATTATTATTATTATTATTATTATTATTGCCTATTGTCTATTGATTATCAGGAAAATAATTATGTATTTTAGTCATCTGTACTTTTAGGCACTCTCTTGTGGTTGAGGATGACTTGTTTCAACTTCAATGGGTTCTGAAGTGCTTCCAGGGTCCAAGTGTGAGCACAGCACTGCTATGGATGGGCAGGAGGTGTTAGATGGAGCCAGTGCGACTGTATTTTGGCAAGCTGTACACCTCTTCTGCCAGTTATACCAGCGTTTGGGATCTTGATCAATGGATTGTGGATTCTTAAATCTTCCTAGACTCCCCCTCTTCATCTTGAACAATCATGGGTCCACGATGTCTATTAGTCAGTTACATTTTTGCCAGGAGGCTTTGACAGCAACCTGAATTATTTCCTGTGTCCACTCTTGGAATGGAGCACCTGTTTCAGGAGTCTTGTATTGCAGATACAGGAGATGTGGTCTACTCCTAGAAGCTGACTGAATGTTTGATGGTCTCAGTGCTGGAGATGTGGGAAGAGAATACTGCCAGTGGATTTGGAGGATGGTGAAGAGGTAGTGTTAGTGATATCTCACCAGTGTTTTGTGATGCCCGCTCTTCAACAGGTCCACACTTTCCTTTGAGACAAATAACATTTGAGAGTTTTGCCTAGTTTAGTTTAGAGATTCAGCTCGGAAATAGACCCTTCGTCCGACCGAGTCAGCTCCGACCTGCGATCATCCCATACACTAGCATTGTCTTGCACACTGGGGACAATTTACTATTTTTACCGAAGCCAATTAACCTACAAACTTGTACGTCTTTGGAGTGTGGGAGGAAACCGGAACACCCGAAGAAAACCCACGTGGAGAATGTACAAACTCCGTAAAGGCAGCACCCGAGATCAGGATCGAACTTGTGTCCCTGGTACTATAAGACGGCAACTCTACCGTTATGCTGCCCCTTGTGCCGCCATGCCACCCCTAGTTACGTGAAAGTGAACTGTCCTTGAGCTGCTGGAAGTATAGTGTACTATGGATGACTTACTGAGAGCATCCTCATTAAATCTGCAGGTAGCCAAGGCTAGTTCTGGCCAGTTGTTGTGAGAAGTTCCATCCAGTTGGGCCATGCCATGCCACACCATCTGTCGTCATGAAGAAGTCTGTACAGAATAACATAAATCAATTTCCTGGAATGTCCTTGAGCCCCAAGGGGAAGATGAGTTGGTGCATCCTGTCAGATATTTCCCCGGGCAGATTGTCAAAGTCATATAGTTGGGGTTTTCACCTTCAGACCTGTGTCCAGACATTGCTTGGCTACAGGTGAGAAAGATCCTCTCAGCCAAGTCATTCATGCAGAGCTAGACCATCAGCAGGACTACATGTACCCTTGAGGAGATCTATTGCGAATGTGATTATCATTTCTTTCTGGAATGTACAATTGCCAAGAAGGTCTGGAATGAAATGCAGTGGTCTGTGTTGGTCTTCATTCTGAACAGCTGCATAATGGAGGTTCCTGTATCCTCAACAGTTCTACAGGGACATAAACTGAGACAAACATGAACTGCTGTTGGAACAGTACCAACACGGTGAGTTTGGTCCATTTTGCCTGAAAGTTGCTGGTCTCCCAATGCATAGAACTGCCCATGGCTGAATGTTGTAGACTGGTCCAAGGTACAAGGTCCAAGGTCCAAGGTCCAAGGTCCAAGGTCCAAGGTCCAAGGTCCAAGGTCCAAGGTCCAAGGTCCAAGGTCCAAGGTCCAAGGTCCAAGGTCCATGACTAAATGCTGAGGGATGCACTGAACCTTGATGAAGCAGCTGCAAAGGCTGTGTGGGGAAAAACCTGTTATCTTTTTCAAAAAGGTACTTCACTGACATTTGTAAATATATAATGCATTCACATGTCCCCCTTCCTCGGACTGATTGTAGTAGGGGTAAGAAAGCTGGAAGAGAAAACTCTGATAATCTGCTGACTGATTGTTCAGAAATCCTGATGGTTCATTATCTGGGTCACAGGACGTTGAAACCTACTCTCCCTTAAACAGTTAAAATGGCTAGCAACAGGGAGATCCAGCAGGCCTTGGAAGATCGTGTATACAAGGCAATAATTTTGCTAAACACGCTCTGTTCATCAAGGCCCACTGGATCTCTTGGTTGCTAACAATTTTTAACTCCCCTTCCCATTTCCCAATTTCACCTTTCTGTCCCGCGCCTCCTCCATTGCCAGAGTGTGACCACCACACAAACTATAGGATCAGCACAATATATTCTGTTTGGGCAGCTTGCAACCTAACAGTATGAACATTGAATTCTCCAATTTTACATATCAAATCAACTAACAGTCCCCCTCCCCCTACTACCCTTTTTTCATTCTCGCTTCCCTGTGCCCAAACTGGATGAAGACTCATTTGTCCCCTTCCCCTTCCCACTGTCGCCTTCCACCAATATTCCTTCCTCTGGCTACACAATTTGCGCCTCTTCTACTAATCTCACACTGTTTGTCTTTTCATTTCTGGCCTTAGTCCAACCATCTACCACCCATCACTTGTCAGACATTGTCCCACCTCCATCTCTCCTCCAGTTTTCTCTCCTCTCCCCATCACAATCAGTCTGAAGAAGGGTCCTGACCTGAAACATCATCTATCCATGTTCTCCACAAATACTGCCTGACCCACTGAGTTACTCCAGTACTTTGTGACCTTTGGGTATGATTGTTCTTGTGTATAGTAATATTTTTTACTGGTGTATGCAAAATACGAATTTAACTGCACATGTGAGATAAAGTACCATTGAACTATTGTGTGTGTAACTAATTTCCATACAAAAGTGGAGTATTGGAAGTTAAAAACATAGAAACATAGAAAATAGGTGCAGGAGTAGGCTATTCGGCCCTTCGAGCCTGCACCGCCATTCAATATGATCATGGCTGACCATCCAACTCAGTATCCTGTACCTGCTTTCTCTCCATACCCCCTGATCCCTTTAGCCACAAGGGCCACATCTAACTCCCTCTTAAATATAGCCAATGAACTGGCCTCAACTACATTCTGTGGCAGAGAATTCCAGAGATTCACCACTCTCTGTGTAAAAAATGTTTTTCTCATCTCAGTCCTAAAAGATTTCCCCTTTATCCTTAAACTGTGACCTCTTGTTCTGGACTTCCCCAACATCGGGAACAATCTTCCTGCATCTAGCCTGTCCAACCCCTTAAGAATTTTGTAAGTTTCTATAAGATCCCCCATCAATCTTCTAAATTCCAGCGAGTACAAGCCGAGTCTATCCAGTCTTTCCTCATATGAAAGTCTTCCTCATATGAAAGCAACATCTTGGTCATGATCTCTGCAGGATGATTCAGGATTGCTTGGATCTAACTATCAAACAGGGGAAAGACACTGATGTATTTTAACAGTTAACAGTTATCTACATGGAAAGCACAGTTTAGAGGGATATGGCCAAATGCAGGAAATTGGGACTAGTGTAGGCGGAACATGTTCGTTGGTGCAGGCAAGATGGGCCGAAGGGCCTGTTTCCACACTGCATGACTATCTGCTAGAGTCAGTTATTAAAGATGGGATAGCAGCACATTTGGAAAGTGGTGAAATCATTGGACAAAGTCAGCATGGATTTATGAAAGGTAAATCATGTCTGACGAATCTTATAGAATTTTTCGAGGATGTAACTAGTAGAGTGGATAAGGGAGAACCAGTGGATGTGTTATATCTGGACTTTCAGAAGGCTTTCGACAAGGTCCCACATAAGAGATTAGTATGCAAACTTAAGGCACACGGTATTGGGGGTTCAGTATTGATGTGGATAGTGAACTGGCTGGCAGACAGGAAGCAAAGAGTAGGAGTAAACGGGTCCTTTTCACAATGGCAGGCAGTGACTAGTGGGGTACCGCAAGGCTCGGTGCTGGGACCCCAGCTATTTACAATATATATTAATGATTTGGACGAGGGAATTGAATGCAACATCTCCAAGTTTGTGGATGACACGAAGCTGGGGGGCAGTGTTAGCTGTGAGGAGGATGCTAGGAGACTGCAAGGTGACTTGGATAGGTTGGGTGAGTGGGCAAATACATGGCAGATGCAGTATAATGTGGATAAATGTGAGGTTATCCACTTTGGTGGCAAAAACAGGAAAGTAGACTATTATCTGAATGGTGGCCGATTAGGAAAAGGGGAGATGCAACGAGACCTGGGTGTCATGGTACACCAGTCATTGAAAGTAGGCATGCAGGTGCAGCAGGCAGTGAAGAAGGCGAATGGTATGTTAGCATTCATAGCAAAAGGATTTGAGTATAGGAGCAGGGAGGTTCTACTGCAGTTGTACATGGTCTTGGTGAGACCACACCTGGAGTATTGCGTACAGTTTTGGTCTCCTAATCTGAGGAAAGACATTCTTGCCATAGAGGGAGTACAGAGAAGGTTCACCAGACTGATTCCTGGGATGTCAGGACTTTCATATGAAGAAAGATTGGACAGACTCGGCTTGTACTCGCTAGAATTTAGAAGATTGAAGGGGGATCTTATAGAAACTTACAAAATTGTTAAGGGGTTGGCAGACTAGATGCAGGAAGATTGTTCCCGATGTTGGGGAAGTCCAGAACAAGGGGTCACAGTTTAAGGATAAGGGGGAAGTCTTTTAAGACCGAGATGAGAAAAACATTTTTCACACAGAGAGTGGTGAATCTCTGGAATTCTTTGCCACAGAAGGTAGTTGAGGCCAGTTCATTGGCTATATTTAAGAGGGTGTTAGATGTGGCCCTTGTGGCTAGGGAATCAGGGGGTATGGAGAGAAGGCAGGTACGGGATACTGAGTTGGATGATCAGCCATGATCATATTGAAAGGCGGTGCAGGCTTGAAGGGCCGAATGGCCTACTCCTGCACCTATTTTCTATGTTTCTATGATTCTATGACTATCTGACTCTGTAACTTGTGTTCTCATGTATTTAGAACAGTGGAGTAAATTATCAGATAACCAAAAAAAGAGAAATAGCAAAAATAATTAACACACTTTTTTAAGAAAAATGCCCTTTTGCTAAGGTGAAGATATTTTGTTTAGTTTAATTTAGTTTAGAGATACATCGCAGAAACAAGCCCTTTGGCCCACCGGGTCTGCGCCGCCGTTCCCTGCACATTAACACTATCCTACACCCAATAGGGACAATTTTTACATTTACCAAGCCAATTAACCTGCAAACCCGTACGTCTTTGGAGTGTGGGAGGAAACCGAAGATCTCTGAGAAAACCCACGCGGTCACAGGGAGAACGTACAAATTCCGTACAGACAGTAACCGTAGTCGGAATCGAACCCGGGTCTCCGGCGCTGCATTCGCTGTAAGGCAGCAACTGTACCGCTGAGCCACCGTGACCGTAATATTGTTATAATTTTAACTTTAAAATGTTTTCAAAGTATTCAGCCTGAAGCCCTCTTCTTAAAACTCGACATGTTTTCAAAGATGTTTTGAAACTTCTTACAAATGCTCGTTACAAGTTGCAGCAGAGCATGTGCATCAATTTTTCTGCGCTCTTACCTTGTGAAAACACATGCTGGGTGGACATTTTTATGATCTAGGATAATGCCATTATGTACATTACTGTGTCTATGCAGTTTGGTGTAATCATGCATAGTGACTGACAGTCGAGCGATAAGCCATGGCTATAATTGGTATGAACCCGTGCTCTATATCCTTTCTTTACAGAAGGCACATAATATTTTCTTATTAATTTAAATACAGTGCATGTCCAACAAATACATTGAATAAATTTGTTGTCTATAAGTACTGAAGGATGAGCAATTTTTCTGCAAAGAAAGCTTATCTGTACCAAGAATAACTGTCCATCAATGTTCAAAATAGAAAACCAAGCATTCAAACTCTATACATGATGTACTCTATTGCCATTAACTTCATTGTAAAGTAGTTAAATAATGAAACTGGAAAAGGAGACATTATTCTTCCAACCTGTATCAATGAATATGTCTATCGTTATCAACAAGACGTTATTATTTTTCTTCAGAGACTGTTCATACAGTATGAGAGTGCAGTTAATGAATGACAGTAGATACATTTAGTATCAATAGTGTAGAGGATATCACACAAGATCATCTAATTTGCACAAAATTCCTGGTAGGGTTCATGGATGAAGAAAAATAATCCTGCCTCTTTTTTATTAAAAAACTTTCCAAGTACCAGATAACATTGACTAAAATCACAGACTGGCATTGAATCTAAGTCACTCACACAGGATAACTTCTTGTGACAGATGGTGACTGACCCCCTAGGGTGACACGGTAGCGTAGCGGAAGAGCTGCTGCCTTACATGGGTGCTTGTCTGTCGGAGGTTTGTACGTACTCCCTAGTACCTGCATAGGTTTCGGCCTATAAAGTTGCTGCCTAAAAGTGCCTGAGACCCGGAATTGATCCTGAATATGGGTGCTGTCTGTATTAAATTTGATCCTTTTCCCTTTGATCGCATGGGTTTTATCCGGGTGCTCTTGTTTCCTTCCACATTCCAAAGGTGTGCAGGAACCTATTTCAGACCCAAAGTAAAACGTGATATTTTCCTTTTGTCCAGGATTCTGTCTGACCTGTTGTGTTACTCCAGTTTTTTGTGTCTATCTTCAGTTTAAACCAGCATCTGCAGTTCCTTCCTACACACACGATACTAGTCAAGTCAAGTCACATTTATTTATATAGCACATTTAAAAAACAACTCTCGTTGGCCAAAGTGCTTTACATTTGTTATAAGAATAGCACAAACAAAACAAACTACATACATATATACATGTAGCCCTCACTCAGAGGACGTCAGGAAAGGCTTGGGAGTATAGATAAGTCTTTAGTCTTGACTTAAAAGAGTCGATGGAGGGGGCAGTTCTGATGGGAAAGGGGATGCTGTTCCACAGTCTAGGGGCTGCAACCGCAAAGGCGCGGTCGCCCCTGAGCTTATGCCTAGACCGTGGGATATTCAGCAACCCCAAGTCGGCCGATCTGAGGGGCCTGAAGGTGGAGTGGTGGGTGAGAAGACTTTTAATGTAGGTGGGGGCAAGCCCATTGAGGGCTTTGTAGACATGGAGGAGGATCTTGAAGTTTATACGGAACCGCACAGGGAGCCAGTGGAGAGAGGCCAGGATCGGGGTGATGTGGTCCCTTTATCGGGTGCTCGTCAGGAGTCTCGCTGCGGTGTTTTGGACCAGTTGCAGGCGGGACAGGGAAGATTGGCTGATGCCAGTGTAAAGGGAGTTGCAGTAATGTAGGCGGGAGGAGATGAATGTGTGGATGATCTTTTCGAGGTTATCAAACTGGAGGAATTGTTTTATTTTAGCTATCGTCCGAAGCTGAAAGCTCGCTTTTACCACGGCATTGACTTGTCAAATTTCAGTGCTGAGTCAAATATCACGCCAAGGTTTTTGACGTGAGGTTTGAGTACTGGGGTAAGACTTCCAAGGCTGCCTGCTATCATTT
>CM075987.1:2289880-2374869 GCA_038087875.1 Malacoraja senta
ATTTGCACTTTGCACATGTGACAATATAGCGCCATTGAACCACGCACACGGGGTTTGAGCCTTTCCAGAAGCAAGAACAACACAGAATTACCAGTAGAGAGAACATGATTCTTGGTGACTCACCGCAATCTCCCTCCGTCCCCAACGTTAGACTTCCAAAGGGAAGGGGTTTTACAGAAATCAATTTCATTGCCCTTACTTGAAAGATCATGTGAAATAGCACTGCGCCTAATGGAACTATTCCATGTCATGGGTTAGCTCAAGGCTGTGAGTGGTTATAACTATACACAGAGAAAGCACAGACATTCCGCAATGCCGATAACATGGAACATGGAACAGTACAGCATAGGAACAGGCCCTTCAGCCCACAATGTGCGTGCTGAATATGATGCCAGGTTAAACTGATCTCATCTGCCTGCACATGGCCGGTGTCCCTGCATATCCATGTGCCTATCCAAAAGTCTCTTAAACACCACTATCGTATCTGCCTCCACCACCACCCCCGGCAGCGAGTTCCAGGCACCCACCACCATCTCTGTAATAAAAACTTGCCCCGCTAAAGTCTAAAGTCTAATGTAGTTCAAATCAACAACTCAAACACGGCCTTCTCAGAGGAATTAGGGATAGGCAACGAATGTTCGTAACTCATAGGAACAGAATTAGGCCATTCAGCCCATCGGCCACTCCGCCATTCAATCATGGCTGATCTATCTCTCCCTCTCAACCTCATTCTCCTGCCTTCTCCCCCAATGACGACCTTCCTGATCTTCAAAATGAATTTAAAACTTCTCTCGCAAACCTCACTAATAGTCTATGACTGTTGTTGTGGTCTGGTTTGGCATGCTGGAGTTTACTGTTTGTGTCGAAGAGGAACGGCCCACATCGGTGAGGAGCAATAAGCGAGTTCGGTATTCTGAAAAACACAAGGAATCATGGGATTTCTCAAAAGTCACTCGCGATAAACACCCCCGGCAACCGTGCTGCCGCATACTCACAGACCCGAGCTCCATCCGCAGCCAGGATCAAACCCGGGCCTCTGATGATGCCGAACCGCCACTGGACCGTCCTGTCCCCCCCACCTCCAGAAGGCCCCATCCCTGTCCGGGGGCGGCCTGAGACGCCCGGGGTGACCCCGGACCAACGGGACACCAGCCCGCTGCAGCGGTGGCCCAGGCCCATAGCCAGCGCGGAGAAGAAGCGGCAACTCCTGCTCAACTCTGTTGCCCTGCCGGGTTAACCGACAGCCCTGGACTGTCGCAACACCGGCCCGGAGCAGTGGAGCTAGCGTATCATCTCCATGCCGGCTGCAAGCCCAGGCCGCCACCGCAACGTGCCGGCGACCCACCGGTCCAGGGCCATCCTGGACATCCCTGGCTGCCCCCGGACAGGGACGGGACACCCAGGAGGGGACGGGGACGGCCCAGCAGCAACTCAACAGCGCCGGAGACCCTCGCTCGATCCCCACCACGGACGAAACGCAGTAGGACAGCCGCCGAGAATATTTGTCGCGAGTGACCCACGACCTGGGCATGCGCAGTCGGAATACCGAACTCGCTTATTCTCCTGTCCAACTTGAAAGCACGGGAGAACGAGTAATAAGGCCACAACCAATAACCCCACTGAGAGTTAAGGAAAGTTAGGACATCAAGCTGTACAAGACGGTGGTGAGACCACACTTGGAGCACTGTGTGCAGTTCCAGTCGCCCAGCTACAGGAAGCATGTCCATTAAGTTGGAAAGGGTACAGAAGAGATTCACCAGGATGTGAGATGTCTGAGGAAGGGTCTGGTCCCGAAACATCACCCATCCTTTCTCTCCAGGCATGCTGCCTGTCCTGCTGAGTTCTCCAACATTGTGTTTCCATCACCAGGATGTTAGCTGGGTGTGGGGGCTTGAGTTACAGGGAGAGATTAGTTTGGCTGGGAATGTTTTATTTGGAGCGTAGGAGGATGAGGTGTACAAGATCGTAAGGGGCGTCAGGTCATAAGTGATAGGAGCAGAATTAGGTCATTTGGCCCATCAAGTGCTCTGTCATTCAATCAATGCTGATCTCTCTCTCTCTCCTATCCCCATTCTCCTGCCTTCTCCCCATAACCCCTGACACCCGTACTAATCAAGAATCTATCTATCACTGCTTTAAGAGATCCATTGACTTGGCCTCAACAGCCTTTTGTGGCAATGAATTCCACAGATTCACCACCCTCTGACAAAGAAATTCCTTCTTAACTCCTTTCTAAAGGAACATCCTCTAATTCTGAGGCTATGACTTCATGTCCTACACTCCCCCACTGGTGGAAAAAGTGTCTAAAGTCAACGCTCACAGTCTTTTTCCCACAGGGTAGAGGATTCTAAACCAGCATGGGCTAGGTGGGCCGAAGGGCCTGTTTCCGACTGTTCAGCTGTATGATGGTGACTTTGGTCTGTTTTTGAAGCTGGTGATCACACACTTTGAACCAAGTTTCCGTAACCATGACAAAAAAATATGTAATCGCTGTGATCAAAGACTGACATTAAGGGGAGTTTTGACTAAAGGCAGAACAATCAACTGTGAGATCTCCTCATGTACGACAACAGATAACATTTCTGCAACTTGGGAGCGTTACATTTTTTGTTCAGTAAAGATTATGGAGATAAATTTGACCTTTGACATTCGCCATTCATGCCCGTATTTCATTTACTTTAGAGATACAGCATGGAAGCAGGCCCTTCGGCCCACCGAGTCCGTGCCGACCAGCGATCACCCCGTACACTAGCAATTTCCTACACGCTAGGGACAACTTACAACTTACTGAAGCCAATTAACCTACAAGCCCGCACGGCTTTGGAATGTGGGAGGAAACCGGAGCACCCGGAGGAAACCCATGCGGCCACCACGTAGAACCTCCACACAGACAGCAGCCAAGGTGAGGATCGAACCCGGGTCTCTGGCGCTGTACGGCAGCAGCTTTCCCGCTGCGCCACCACGCCGCACACTTCTACGCTACCATCAGTCTGAAGAAGGGTCCCAACCCGAAACGTCACCCATCCGTGTTCTCCAGAGATGCTGCCTGACCCGCTGAGTTACTCCAGCACTGTGTGTCTTCGTTTGTAAGGCAGCATCTGCAGTTCCTTGTCTCTAGCACGTACAGAGAGCAGCTCTGAGCTCCATACCCAGCTCAGAGTCTCACAGCATAATCCTCCCCCTCTTCCTCCACACTCTCTCCATTCTCCATCGTTCAGAGTTAACAATCAAAGACAAAAGCAACTGACATGAGTCATTTGAGGAGGTTTGTGTAGGAAGAGTATTGAGAACCTGGGTGGCAGCACTGTTTCAGCTATGACTAAACCGTACTTTTACAATGAGAGTATCTGAATGGGGCTGTCCCTAGCTCCGTCACGTTGATCACATCTACCTCCAACCACTGCCTTGTTTGGTGCTTCATCAACTTGACGTATCCCTTCAACCACACCCAGAGATTATGGGATCATTGCAATTGCTTCATTTCTGTCAAAGATATCTTTTAATGTGGCAGCATGGACAAGGTGGGCCGAAGGGCCTATTCCCATGCTGTAGACTACTATGACTCTCTATAACAGATATTGTGTGTGGTAGTGGTCCACCTTGTCCATGCTGACCGTTAACAAACAAGGATAATTAAAACAAACAAAGTGCTGGAGTAATTCAACGGTTCAGGCAGCCAGTTTATCATCCCTCCGTTACTTGCTCCGAGTGTGTCGGGAGTGGATGAGAAAGTGAGATAACATAGAACTAGTGTGGACGGGTGATCGATGGTCGGCCTGGACTCTGTGAGCCGAAGGGCCTGTTTCCATGCTGTTTCTAAACTAAACATATCTTTGCTCCACAATTCAACATCTTTCTATTTATCAAATGAACCATGTGTCAGCCTGATTACACTGACAATGATGTCTATTCCAAATTTGTGTTCTGAAAGATGTGATTAAGCTGGAGAGGGTGCAGAGAAGATTTACGAGGATGTTGCCAGGACTCGAGGGCCTGAGCTACAGGGAGAGGTTGGGGCAGGCTGGGACTTTATTCCTTGGAGCGCAGGAGGCTGAGGGGTGATCTTATAGGGGTGTATAAAATCAAGAGAGGAATAGATAGGGTGAATGCACAGTCTTTTACCCAGAGTAGGAGAATCACGAACCAGAGGACACAGGATTAAGGTAAAAGGGGAAAGATTTAATATTAACCCAAGGGGCAACATTTTCACACATGGTGTGGTGAGTGTATGGCACGAGCTGTCAGAGGAGGTAGTTAAGGAATGTTCTGTAACAACATTTAAGGAAGAATTGGCCAGGTACATGGATAGTAATGTTTAGAGAGACATGACAAAACACAAGCAAATGGGACTAGCTTAGATGGTCTCTTGGTTGGCGTGTACATGTTGGGCTAGAGGGCCTGTTTCCGTGTTATGTGCTCACTCCTCAGCCCTTCTCCGGGTGATGTGGTTGGCACCAGCCTTCATGAGAAGGTCCATGGCGACCGAGGGTTGACTTGCTGTGAGCATCAGTCAGTAGGGGGTCCCACAGGTCAAGTTGTGGACGAGCTGCTTCACTGTGGGGCCAGAATCCTCACTCAGTTCAAATTGAAAGCAGGGCCGTGCCAAACTGAACCTGACCCCTCCTGTGTGTCCACAGAGGGGTGTCTCCTGATTGGAGACTTTCCATCCATGTAATAGACAATAGACAATAGACAATAGGTGCAGGAGTAGGCCATTCGGCCCTTCGAGCCAGCACCGCCATTCAATATGATCATGGCTGATCATCCCCAATCAGTACCCCGTTCCTGCCTTCTCCCCATATCCCCTATTTTTAAGAACCCTATCTAGCTCTCTGTTGAAAGCATCCAGTGAACCTGCCTCCACCGCAGAGAATTCCACAGACTCACCACTCTCTGTGAGAAAAAGTGTTTCCTCGTCTCTGTTCTAAATGGCTTACCCCTTATTCTTAAATATACATATGTAACCCTGAATGAACACTCATCTTTATTCGCTCGACATTCTCCACAGATGCTGCCTGGCCCGCTGAGCGACCCCAGCACTTTATATCCAGCTTTGGTATAAACCAGCATCTGCAGTCCTTTTTTATTAGCTCTATATATTTTTTTGTCTTTTAACTTAAAAAATCACAAGCAACAACAAAACACAGAGATCCATCACAGTCCAAAAATCATCAAACACCACAGGAATATGAATGTCAAGAGAGTTTCATTGTCTTATGAACCGAAAATGGAACAATGGAATTCTTACTTGTTGCGGCTTTAAAAGCTCGTAAACACAATAAATATTAACATATAATAATCAATAATACAATAGGTTAATAATCAGTAATAATATGTAACTATATTAGTTTTAATCTGAAATTTGTAGTGCAACCAAAGACACAGTCCACAGAAGATCATAGTTGCTGAGGTTCAACTATGCAGTGTTCAAGAGCCTGATGGTTGCTGGGAAGAAGCTGTTCTTGAACCTGGAGGTCACGGTTTTCAGGCTCCTGTACCTTCTTCCCGATGGTAGCAGCGAGATGAGAGCGTGGCCAGGGTGGTGCGGGTCTTTGATGATGCTGGCTGCCTTTTTGAGGCAGCGCCTCCTGTAGATCCCTTCGATGGTGGGGAGGTCAGTACCTGTGATGGACCTTCGATGGTGGGGAGGTCAGTACCTGTGATGGACCTTCGATGGGGAGGTCAGTACCTGTGATGGACCTGGCAGTGTCCACCACTCTCTGTAGTCTCCTTCGTTCCTGGACGTTTGAGTTACTGAACCAGACCGTGATGCAACCAGTCAGTGTGCTCTCTACTATACACCTGGAGAAGTTTGGTAGAGTATGCATTGACATAGCGAACATACACATTGGATGAATGAGACAATGCATCACCACTGTAATTTACTATTTGAGACATAATGTGGTAAAGTCCAACATCTGGCCTCCTCAAAACCCCTGCAGTGATATTTTGTGGAATTTTACGATCACTATTACTTTTAAGGAACTAATAGACTTTCAGTTCTTTGGGGAGTCTAATGGGCCTGTCCCGATTTTGTAGGCAACTACAGGCGACTAGTTTGTCGCCACATGTTCACCGGTGGTCGCTGGGAAAAGTCTCCTCAGTCGCGCAAAATGTAGTAGCGTCTTTTTGGTCGCCGCTAAATTTTCAACATGTACAATTTTCGGCGACAGTGGGTTTGATGCCAATGAGCGTAGCTTGACTTCTCCTGACGTCGGTGCTGCCGTAGGTTGTCGCCAGGATGACGTAGGTTGTCGCCGGTTTGCCTATGACAGTCGCCGGCAGTTGCCTAAAAAATCGCCAAGTGGGACAGGCCCATTAGGATCTGGGAAGAGTGCAGCAAAATCCTGCCAAGACAAGCGATGAGCCTTCCGGTGGCGCTATGGAGGCTTGAGTCCAGCGCCAACTAGCTCCGTGCCGAAGAAAACTAAAACGGGAGAAAATCGGGTCTTACCTGCAGCGATCGCAATCTGAACGGCTGCCTGCCACGTGACGTCATCAGGAGCGCGACTTGGACGGTATGTCGACACAACGTTCCCCCCCCCTCCCGTGGGGACACAAAAAAAACGCCTAAAGGGAAACCCCAACCGATGGAAGAGGAAGGCCCAACTGAGGCCTCGGCCTCAGGTACAATGACTGCCCAGGAAGGCCCTCCGAAGAAAACAAAGCAGAAAAAGACTGAAATGGATGATCTTAAAGCTTTTCTCGCTGCAGAATTGAAAACCTTTGGAGTGAATTTTAAAGAGGATTTTAAAGAGGAACTTAACTCTTTTAAGGTAGATTTTAAAGCAGAAATGCTTTCTACCGTTCAAGTAATACTGGAAGTCTGGAAGAGGTCGAGGGAGGAGGAGGTCGAGGAACAGATGGAAGTGCTGGAAGCAAGGCTCGTTTCGGTGGAAGCGAGCGTTAAAATGGAGGTGGCCCCCATTCATCAAGAACTCGAACAACATAGAACAGCGATAACCGAACTTGAGAAATGGGCGGCGACAAGTGGGGAAACTGTAGGTCGACTCATTATTGAAAACCAACGCCTCACCGATATGGTGATCAAATTAAGTGATAAATGTACCGATTTGGAGGGGCGTCAAAGACGTAAGAATCTAAGAATTGTAGGGGTGAAAGAAGGAAGTGAGAGGGAAATGGGCCCTCGGGATTTTGTGGCAGACCTACTACAAAAAGTCTTACAATTGGATCAAAAACCTTTACTCGGGTGAGCTCATAGAGCGCAGCGGCGTCGTACACAAGATGATGCCCATCCAAGACAAATTATCGTAAAGGTGCAACTGGATCATGAATTTGACGAAATAATGAAGAAAATTGTCCGAGGCGGACAGCTCCATTTTGAAGGTGTGAGGTTCAGTATCTACCGAGATTATCCGGCAGAGGTCTTCAAGAAAAGGGCGCTGTTCACTGAGACAAAAAGAATACTGAAGAATGTACCTGATTTGTGATACGACCTGCTCTACCCCGCAAGACTAAGAGTCACCTACAAGAACAAGGAGCAATTTTTTTACAGACCATGAAAAAGCACTGGAATTCGCCAAAGAAATTGGGAACGTGACCGCAGACTGAAGAATTTACATTACCCTTCAGGAGTCAAGGATTAACGGGACCGCCAGATCTAAAAGGATCTTTAAAGTTCTTTTAAGAGCTTTAAGGACATTTGAAAACCGAATGGAGGGTGGACATTGGAGAAAACCGTGTTTTTTTTTTTTTTTTAATTACTTTTTTAAAATATTTTTATTAATCACTATTATTATCTGTATATTCATATCTAAATATATATGTAATAACTAATACTTATTAAATATCTATATTACTACTAAAATTATTAACATCTATATTACTCATAACAATTTAATACTGGGTATGATTGATAACAATGATTAATAACTAATTATTTCTCAATTTAAAATTAAATTTATAGATTTAGCGAGGATATTAATATGATATATGGAGTATAACAGCATTATGAATTTATGCTGTTCTTGGACTTTTCTGCAGGGATGCGTGCTTGTGTATGTATACATGTGGGTATATATATATATGTATATATATATGTATGTGTATGTATGTATGTATATGTGTGCGTATATGTGGGTATGTATATATGCTTGTTACTCCCAAAGAAATTATTTGATTATTAGAAATAATCTTTTTTTTTTTCTTTTTTTTTCGGCACGGAGCTGGGAAATTTTTTTTTTACAAAGGCTACGGAAGTCTTTAGAATTCTAGCCACGTTAGTGTGGCTATCACTAACTACACTAATTGTAGATGTAGTTTTTTTTCTTTCACCCTATACTAACCAATTCTATCACTTTTTTCACTTTAAATATTTTTATAACTTAATGTTTGAATGGAAAAACAAGAATAATACAAGGAGATGTGTTCGGAAGAACGATGTATATGATGTTAAATTCATCTATTTGAGGTTCAGGAGCAAGGTCAGGTTTTATGTGTTGCGCCTTCTGCTCGATTATAGACCACCTTAGAAATAATATGCAAGATGTTAATATGACAAGAGGGGGTCAGGGAATAACATTTTGTAGTTGGAATGTCAAGGGAATCAATGAACCAATTAAGAGAGGTAAAGTCTTGGCACATCTAAATTTAATCAAAGCAGATATTATATTCCTTCAAGAAACACACCTCAAAAAGGAATCCCAACACAGACTTAAAGCTAAGTGGATCGCTGAATCATATCATTCCTCCTTTTCCCATGTCCAGAGGAGTTTCAATATTAATTCGTAAAGGAATACCTTTTACGAATTTATCAACAATAGTGGATATTGATGGTAGATATATTATATTAGTTGGAGAGCTAAATGGAGAAAAAGTGATTCTTCTGAATGTATATGGGCCTAATTTTGATAACCCTATGTTCTTTAATAAAACATTTAATAAAATTCCTGAATTTACACAATATAAATTAATAATTGGAGGAGACTTCAACTGTACATTAGATTCATACTTAGATAGATCATCAAGGCAAAAAAAAGTAAAATCTCAATCAAGTGTATTTCTAAATTCATTTATTAATACCACTAATATTAAGGATGTCTGGAGAATAGAAAATCCAACTGGACGGGAATATTCATTTTACTCTCCAGTACACAAAACATACTCAAGAATAGATTATTTTTTAGTTGACTCCACGTTTATCCCTTTTACTTATAACTCAAAATACCATAATATTATAATCTCAGACCACGCACCTGTAACATTTATGATTAAATTAAATGGAATGTCCGAGAAACAAACATATTGGAGATTTAACCCACAAATCTTGAACGAAAGATCATGCCAGGAATACATTATTAAACAGATTCAAATATTTTTTGAGGTAAATGATAACCCTGACACACCTACTTCTCTTATGTGGGAAACGTTTAAAGCGTTTGTTCGAGGTGCATTAATCTCTGCTCAAGTATTTTATAATAAAGAGAACAGGATTAAACAACAAACATTGGAAAGGGAAATCAAACAACTAGATTTAGACAATGCGAGAACGCCATCTATTTCAAAACATAATAAAATTGCTGTATTGAAATATAAATTAAATAAAATGTATTCAGAACAAGTAATAAAACTTTATCAAAAAACCAAACAATTACATTTTGAATTTGGAGACAAACCACAAAAACTATTAGCACGTCAGTTACGAAAAATGGAAGGGGAAAAAATAATTCATAAAATTAGAACAGAGACAGGAGAATTATTAAAAATGCCCAAGGACATAAATGAAAGATTTCTCCAATACTATCATAACCTTTATTCAACTAAAACTGTAACACAAACGGAAGGAATAGCAGATTTTTTACTAAAATGTAATCTAAAAGGTTTAGATTCAAATGATAGAGAATTATTAGAAAGGGAGATTACGATAAAGGATATTGAGGAGTCTATTGGCTCTTTAAAAAATGGTAAAGCAGTAGGACCAGATGGTTTAGGCTCTGAATTTTATAAAAAAAATTATGACTTGCTATGCCCACGTTTACAAAGGCTGTATGAGCATATCTATACTCAACAGAAACTCCCAGATACTTTAAATGAATCTATAATAACACTTATTCCTAAAGCTGATAAAGATCCGGAAGATCCGGGATCATATAGAGCAATTGCACTTTTAAATACAGATCAGAAAATATTAACTAAAATACTAGCGCATAGATTAAGTACAGTGATGAATAAAATAATACACCCTGACCAAACAGGCTTTATTCAGAAACGGTACTCATATTATAATCTAAGAAGATTATTTAATATTATTTATTCTAAGAGAATTATTAATGAAGATCTAGCAATAATCTCACTCGATGCTGAAAAAGCATTTGATCAGGTTGAATGGTCTTATTTATTTTCAGTGATGGAAAATATGCAACTAGGGGAGAAATTCTGTACATGGATAAAACTGTTATATACAAATCCTACGGCTAGAATATTAACAAATCAAAGGTTGTCATCAAAATTCAGCCTATCTAGAGGTTGTAGACAAGGATGCCCGTTATCTCCATTATTATTTGCTTTAGCTATTGAGCCACTTGCAGAAAGAGTTAGGGGTCATCCGGAAATATATGGGTATATCACAAAGGACACAGTGAATAAAATTTCTCTATACGCAGATGATGTACTAATTTACATTACAAAACCAGAAATTAGTATTCCAAACTTATTAGAGGTAATAACCCAATTTGGTTCACTCTCAGGATACAGAATAAATTGGAATAAAAGTGAAATTATGCCAATAAGGGAACATAACAAACACATAATACAACAATTTCCATTTAAAATAGTAAACGAAAAATTTAAATACCTAGGTATCTATGTAACTAAGATATATACATCATTATTTAAAGCAAATTTTCCCCCACTACTGAATAAACTACATAAGAATATTCAATACTGGAAAACACTTCCTATCTCAATGATTGGCAAAATTAATGCCATAAAAATGATTTTTTTACCGCAAATATTATACCTTTTTCAGACAATTCCGATATATTTGTCAAAAAACTTTTTTTTTAAATTGGACTCTATTGTTAATGATTTTATCTGGGATTATAAGAATCATAGGATAAACAAAAGACATTTGTGTAAATCAAAAATAAATGGAGGTTTGGTTTTACCCAACTTTCTGTTTTATTTTTGGGCAGTTAATATTAAAAATATGAATTTCTGGTTGGAAGAAATAGAACAACAACCAGATTGGTTAAAAATGGAAAAGGAAGATGGTTTGCCTTTTGATATCGGTTCGATATTATTTGCTACATCTAAATTAAACAAAAAAATTTATAGGGAAAACCCTATAATATTTAGTGCCATACGAATTTGGAAACAATTAAAAAAGACATAAAAATTAGATAATTTATCACTTTTTCTCCCAATTGTGGATAACCCTTTGTTTAAACCCTCATGGTTGGACAGGGGTTTTACACAATGGAAGAATTATGGAATTAAAAATATGGGACAACTTTATAAGGAAGGCACCTTTCTGACATTTCAGGAGTTGCAACAGACTTATGGACTTCGAGGAAATGATTATTTCAGATATCTTCAACTCAGAGATTATGTAAAATCGAATACTCAAAACTTTCGAATTAGAAATTCAGAAATTCTTGACAAATGTTGGAATAAACATCCTAATACAGAAAAATTAATATCTTATATATATAATATCTTAATAGACAGTGACATTCCATCGACGGACTTACACAGACAAACATGGGAAAAAGAATTAAATCAAATAATAACGAAAGATACTTGGGAAGAAAGTTTACAACATATACATCAATGTTCATTAAATGCAGACATTCTCTAATACAAGTTAAAGTAATACATAGATTACATTATTCAAAAACAAAATTACATAAAATCTTTCAACATATCTCACCTATATGTGATAAATGTCAACATTTTAGAAGCCACCTTATCTCATATGTTTGCAAACTGTACAAAAATTAAAAATTCTGGGTAAATATTTTTAATATAATATCTAAAGTGACCAGCACACAAGTGGACCCGGATCCAAAATTTATAATACTTGGAACATCAGAATTAAATCAAACACTTACGACAACACAAAGAAACTTTATTGATTATAGTATAATAACAGGAAAAAAATTAATTCTAAAATTTTGGAAAGGCCCTACGGCCCCCACAATCAAAATGTGGATTATAGAAATGACGGAGACCTTAAACGTGGAAAGAATCAGATTTTCCCTGTTGGACAAACAGGAATTATTCGTTGGAACATGGTCTCCCTTTATTGATTATTTAAAGGGTCAGAATGGTTCAGCACAGGAACCTGACTAATGCTCGGGCTAAAAAATGGATGAAATGCTATATTCTGAAATGTACGAATATATCTCGAATGAAGTTTTTTATTTTAATAAATTTTTCCACTCTTCTTTAACTATCTTTCTCTTTTTTTGTTGTTGTTTTTTTGTGTTTTTTTGTGTTTTTTTTTTTTTCTCTCTCTTTCTCTTCTCTTTCTTTTCTTTCTTTACTTCATCTATCTTTTTAGTTCTATCTAGTTTAAAAAAATTTTAAAAAGGCAAAAGGTATTGGAGACAATGTAATAATAATTGATAATATTATCAATTTAAAAATGTAAGACTGTATTGATGTTAATAGGTTGTGTACTTATCTCCAATAAAAAATATTAAAAAAAAAAAAAAAAAAGACAAGCGATGAGCCCTGATTCTTTTGAATGGTGCACCAAGCAATAAGCAAGCTGCAGTGTGAAGAAGGGTCCCGACCTGAAACGTCACCTACCCATGTTCTCCAGAGATGCTGCCTGACCCGCTGAGTTACTCCAGCCCGCACTGACCAGCGATTCCCGCACACTAACGGGGCCTGTCACACTTGGCAATTTTTTTCGGCGACTGCCAGCATCATTGACTAACGTATCAGGCCACCGAAAAATTCGCCGCGTGATTCGGTGTGACGTGATGGTGACGCGGCTTGATGACTTATGACGCGTGGTGTTTTTTCAAGTGTCGCAACATTTTTTTGTCGCCGCTGGATTTTGAAATGTTCAAAATCCTTTGGCGACCCTGATATGATGCCGGCAGTCGCCGAAAAAATCAGCAAGTGGGACAGGCACTTAACACTGTCCTACACACACTAGGGACATTTTACATTTATACCAAGCCAATTAACCCACGTCTTTGGAGTGTGGTAGGAAACCAGAGATCTCGGAAAAAACCCACACAGGTCACGGGGAGAACGTACAAACTCCATACAGACAGCACAGCACCTGTAGTCAGGATTGAACCCGGGTCTCTGGCGATGTAAGGCAGCAACTCTACCACTGCACCACTGTGACACCATAAGCCACCGAGCGCCCGGGGCAGCTTAAGGAAATAGACAAAGGAAATCCTTTCCCTCATCAACTATTGCTGCTTCAAAGTTGTAATCAATCTTTAGCGACTCTAGTGAGCGCTCTATGTTTGGTTGTTTTTAGGATGCTCTTCAAAAACTGTTGGAAATATGCAGCAAAGTCCACTAAGACCGAGGCTGGCTCGGAGTTTCACTTTTTTTGTCGCAGTTATATCTTCAAGTGACTCTCTTGGTTAATTTGGAGCTGAGGAAGTACAATCTGTGATTTTGTCAAATTCACGAGCTACTTTAGTTGTGGTCCGATAGTGAGAGTGAAGAGTGTTTAACTGTCATATGTACCAACAACAGAACAATAACATCCTTACTTGTTGCGGCTTTACAGGTCGATTAAAGCAATAAAGCTCAGATAAATATAATAATCAATAATACAATTAATTAATAATCATAATATTAGGTAACCATAAAGGCACAAAACTGAAGTCCGTAGGTCAACCAAAGACACAGTCCACAGAAGATCATAGTTACTGAGGTTAGTGTTATGCAGTGTTCAAGAGCCTGATGGTTGCTGGGAAGAAGCTGTTCTTGAACCTGGAGGTCACGTTTTCAGGCTCCTGTACCTTCTTCCCGATGGTAGCAGCGAGATGAGAGCGTGGCCAGGGTGGTGTGGGTCTCTGATGATGCTGGCTGCCTTTTTGAGGCAGCGCCTCCTGTAGATCCCTTCGATGGTGGGGAGGTCAGTACCTGTGATGGACCTTCGATGGTGGGGAGGTCAGTACCTGTGATGGACCTTCGATGGTGGGGAGGTCAGTACCTGTGATGGACCTTCAATAGTGGGGAGGTCAGTACTTGTGATGGACCTTCGATGGTGGGGAGGTCAGTACCTGTGATGGACCTTCGATGGTGGGGAGGTCAGTACCTGTGATGGGCCTTCGATGGTGGGGAGGTCAGTACCTGTGATGGCATAATGTAGCAGCATTCTTGAACATCTTTAACTCTTTAACATTAAGGTTTACATCTTTAAGATTTCCATCCTTCGCAGATCTTAATACCATTTCTTTGTCCATCCTAGATGACCTTGGTAGGAATGGAATCAAATCTTCCTCCAAAATCTTTCACGTTCATAAGACATTGGAGCAGGATTAGGCCATTTGGCCCATGGATCATGGCTTCTGCCATTCAATCATGGCTGGTGTTCCTTTACGCACAACTTCACTGTAACAGGAACTCGCAGGTCCTGGGGTTCTTGTCGGCACTCTTTAAAAACCTTCCCACTTCCCGGACATTCCTTTACCTTCAAATAACCTGGTTGAGGTGTGGGAAGTGCCTGGAGTTTGAAATCGCTAATGTGGTCATGTCTTCACTGACCCATGGGGGGAGGGGGGGGGGGGTGGAGGGGGGATTAGAGATGAAATATTGCAATGGAGTGGAAGCCACCGGAATGAAAACAAAAGCAAAGCTCTCTGGCGATGTGGTACACAGGATATTGCAGCTACTTCAGGTGACAGTGAAAGTGGCCATTATAGAACGGTAGCCATCGCCAATGTCAACATTAAACCCATTTATGTACCAAAACCTAACGACAAGCTTGTTATGGAGTCATGGAGCTGTACAGCACCAAGACAGGTCCTTCGGCCCACCTTGCCCACACTGGCCTAGACCCATTTGTTACCTGGACCTGTGGGCTTGAGTTACAGGGGGTGGTTGGATAGGCTGGGACTTTTTTCCTTAGAGTGTCGGAGGCTGAGGGGCGACCTTATTGAGGTGTACAAGATCATGAGGGGCACGGATAAAGTGAACGCTCACAGTCTTTTTCCCCAGGGTAGACGATTCTAAAACTAGAGGGCACAGGCTTAAGGTGAGAGGGGAGAGATTTAAGAGGGACCTCAGGGGCAACCTTTCCACTCGGAGGGTAGTCCGTATCTGGAACGAGCTGCCAGAGGAAGCTACAAGTGGATACAATTATGACTTTTCAAAGACAGATATATATAAAGGGTTTAGAGGGATATGGGCCAAGTACAGGCAAATGGGACTAGCCCAGTATACCAACTTGGTCGGAATGGACAGGGTGGGCCGACTGGCCTGTTTCCGTGCTGTACAGCTTAATGACTCGACGGTGCTATCTGTGAAATAGCTTTACCATCTGCACCAACCTACGAAGAATTTAAAACAAATGATCATGAGACTGGGAGTCAATAAATACAGGCTTAGATTCGCGGTGTTACAGTGCATTAGAGCGAAACGCTAGACAAAATGTTCCCACCAACTTGTTAATAATTGTTGTGTCTGTCTGCATGGCTTTAGTACACAGTGTCACACACATATTCTAAACACATGCTTTCTAGGAAAAGAACCCGTGCTGAAAATGATCCTGACGCATGCCGAGCTATGAGGTAGGTCCCATGCCTTTCCTATAATAGCCCATGTCGCCAGGCCTTCAGGCATGCAAAGGCTCCTCCAGTAGCAGCAGGTCAGGTTACCTCAGCCAAGCTCATTCCGGGACCGTGGTGGTCCCGCAGGCGAGGTGTGTTTATGGTGTGAAGTGTTGCTTCCAGAGCCCGCAGCCCTGCATTCACATGACTCGTAAGGCAGACAGGAACTGGCCCTCAATGTTCCAGCCTTCATCAGACAATTCACAATCCGAGTCCACGTTTCCTGATTTTGTTGTTTGCTTGTGGCACGGGTTCTCTGGGGAGTCTTGGAGTGCGAGCGATTGTATTCAAATAAAACCCATTCATTTGATTCAGTTCGGGCCCAAACAGGAGCTCAGATCCCAGACTCCATCCACCACTACTCCTTGCATGCCCTGCGGCCTACACTCTCTGCCATCTGCCTCCAACAACACCCCTGGCAGCACGTTCCAGGCACCCACCACCCTCTGTGTAAATAACCTGCCACGCACATCTCCTTTAAACTTTGCCCCTCTCACCTTAAAGCCATGCCCTCTAGTCTTTGACAGCTCCACCCAGGGAAAAAAGGTTCTGACTGTCTACCCTAAGTTTATGTACTTCTATCAGGTCTCCCCTCAACCTCTGGAATTCCAGAGAAAACAATCCAAGTCTGTCCAGGGTAGCATTCTGGTAAAAGTCTGCAGTTTATCATAGCTCTTGTTCAACATAAACATTGCTTAGTTTAGTTTTAGTCCAGTTTAGTTTAGTTTAGTTAATTGTCACGTGTACTGAGGTACAGTGAAAAACTTTTTGTTGCGTGCTAACCAGTCACTGGAAAGACAATACATGATCACAATCGAACCAAAGGGCCTGTTCCTGTGCTGTAATGTTAAGGGCCTGTCCCACTTGGCCGTCATTCGTGCGCCATTTACGCGACCTGCTAGCGTGTGGGTAGCGTGTGGGTAGCGGGGGGACGGGCGCATGGAGTGGTGAGGAGTGTGGAGTGGTGTGGAGGAGTGTGGACTTCGTCCTGCACGAAATCTTCGCGCGCCAACGGCCTGTCGCGGAACTGACGGCCAAAGTGGGACAGGCCCAAGACCCTGGCGCGGCGCAACGTCTCACCTCCAACAGCAGCAGAAGCAGGCAAACGATCGGCGAGCTCGGCCTGGGGCTCACGGCCGTTGCGGATCCGGAGCCGACCCCACTCCTACTCCCAGAGCAGGGCCAGGTGAGGAGCTGTTCTGCTGGCGGGGAGGATTTGATGAACTTTTCAGAAGGTTTTGTTTGGCGGGGAGAAACAAAAGCAGTCAGACTTTGCAGTTCAGAGCTTTGTCGATCTGCAGAGACTTTCTTTGTTCAAGGATTCCTCTAATTAGGGAGGATTTGTCCGTGTATCTGTAAAGTCGTAGGAGCGGCAGTGGCTGGCGGAAGGCCAAGTTACACTTGAACGAGTGGGAGCTGAGTCTAGAGTGGTGTTTGTGGTCAGTAACATCGGAAAGCTCCCTCCTACACCGACTTGCCCGGTCCAGGTGGGCTGGGTAAGAATGGCAACAGTGCCTTGGATTTCGTTGAAGCCGGGGAGGAGTCGGAGGCCTGAGGAAGAAGCATAAGGAAGCTCCATTTTTTTACGACGGGGAGGATTGGCACGGACATTTCCTATCTTATCAGGAGGAGACTGCTTCTGTTGCTTGCCAAGAAAGCCTTCACAGGACTATTTAACTGCTGCAAAAGAGTGGAGGTGCAGCAACAGCAGAAAGACTGCTTTGGATATAAACTACTGATACTTTGTGTGTTGTGCCACGCCCTAAAGATGGCGGCCCCTCAGAGTTATGCAGCTGTCGCGCGGTCGGCAGTCTCAGAGACTGAGGGCCATGAGTTGATGGGGCGCACATATGGTGTAAAAATGTACATGAAGAGCAACCTGCCCTTAAAGGCCTTTCTAGATGCGTTGGGTGAGACTGTTGGCAAGAAAGCCATAGTCTCGGGCGCGGTGGTCAGTGGGAAGGTTGTGGTTATACTAAAGACTGAACAGGCGGTGGCTCTGGCTCTGGAAAGGGGGGTAACAGCAGGGGGGATTTTCGCGGCGGTGGACCCATGGGGGGGTCCCGTTTTGCCGGTCATTCTGTCCAATGTTCCCACTTTTGTTCCGGATGCGCTCCTGCTCCCACATGTAAGGAAGCTGGGGGAGGTGCGGTCAGGGCTCACCAAACTGTTGTACAGGTTTGACGATCCTGAGATGCAGCATGTATATACGTTCAAGCGTCGCGTGTATATACAGTTGGCAAAGGGGATGGACACGGAGGGGAGTTTTGAGGTGGAGGTGGATGATTTCTCCTATCGCGTGTTCTGGAATGCGGGCCAAGTGCGTTGTCACGGTTGCAAACAGGTGGGGCATTTTCGCAAGAATTGTCCCAGGACCCGGGCTGCCAGTTCCACCACGATGGCACGGGAAAGCACTACTGGCCCATCTGGGGCTGCTGGTTTTACCACGGTGGCCCGTGAAGGCTTTACTCCCCTACCCCCAACCCCTATCCCCCCACCACCCCCATGTCCCGTACCTGTGGCGGTGGATGCCGGAGAAGTGCGTAGGGTGGATGGGAAGGTTTGGGAGCATCAGCAGGGGAGGAAAGTCAATAAAAAGAAGAAACATCTCCAGGCTGATCCCCTAGAAGATGATCACCTCCAAGCGGGACCCCAGGAAGCAGATAATTTCATGCTCGCCTCTGAGATAGAAGGTAATGTGGAGGTAGAGGCTTCTGCAATGGAGCTCACCGTACCACCGTACGCCAGTGGTTCGAAGAGGAGGAGGCATGGGTCGTCCGATACAGAGAAGGGCCCTGAAGTTCAGGGGCAACCTGAAGGGGAGCCTTCCCCTCCTGTTGAGGTGGGGTACCCAGGGCAAGTTTCCTCTGAGGGGGAGGATGCCTCTGTAGGTCTGGGGCCACCTGAGAGTGGCGATATATTGCTCTTGGGGGCTGTTCCCCCAGAAAACATGTCTGCTAGCTTAGTGGATGACCAGGGGCAGCCTGAAGGGGGGGAATTGGGTGAGGGGGTGGGTCCCCAACATGAGCTCCCCGTTGAGGCTACAAGCCCAGTTGAGGGGTGTAATGCCCCACTGGTTGAGGGAGCAGGGGAGACTCCAGTAACATCGGCCCCTGAGGGACACAGTGGGGTGATTCACCTGGTGGTGGGGGACGGGGACTCTCTGGGTGACGGTGCAGGGGCGGATACCCTGGGTGCGGAGGAGGGCAAGATCGTTTTGGATCGTGTCCTTAGGTCGGACTCCAGACAGACCCGCTTACAGCAAGGCCCGGAGACTTGCTCTGAGTTCACTGTTCCCAATCTGGTTACAGAGGGCGATGGGAGCGTGCAGGAGACTGGCCAACTGTCAGAAAGCTTGCCGCGGTCAGAGGCACCGGTACCTGCCCCTGTCACTGATCCTGGGGGTGGGATGGTGACAGAGGAGGGACTGTGTGATGTGGCTGGAATGCCCACCTCACAGGGAGGGGTGAGCGAGGCGGCTGAGAGTAGTAACCATCTGGACTCGGGCTCGGACATTGAGTGTGAGGAGGAGGGGTACCCGGAGTCCATCGACAATGAGTTGACGGACTGCTCCACCCGCGGCCCCGTGTCTCAACTTGTCGAAGTCTGGGAACTTCGGAAGTTCTTAAAGGACACTAGAGGGAGTAGGAACAAGGTGGAGTTGGCTGTCGACCGCTGGTCGGACCTGATGGCGCCCATGCAGTCCATTCATGCCATCCTTCAGAAGAAGGGGAATGAGGCGGGGCTAGTAAGAAATGAGAGGCGCCAGTTCCAAGAGCTTTTTAAGGCCCTAAAGAGAGGGAAGAAGGGTAGGGGCGGCTCCAATCCATCACCGGGGACGGGTAAAAGATCAAGTGTACTTTCAAAATGAAGCTCACTATAGCCAGCCTTAATATCAATGGGGGCAGGGGGTCTCTCCGTAGGTTTCACCATCTCTCAGTGCTCAGAGACGGGAGATATGCGGTGAGCTTCCTGCAGGAAACACACACTGTGGCTAGTGATGAACCCACATGGCTCCTGGAGTGGGAAGGGGGGGTCTATATGAGTCATCTCAGCTCCAAATCGAGTGGAGTAGCCTTCCTGTTGGCCCCGTCTTTCCAGCCGGAGATCCTCAAAGTGCAGGAGGTTGTACCAGGCCGTTTGCTGTATCTGGCCGTGCGCTTGGATGGTGTGCCATTACACTTCGTTAATGTGTACGCCCCCAAGATCGGCGCAATGCAGACGCGCTTAACAGGGGAAGTGACCACGTTGTTGAATACTATCGACCGTGGGGAGTGTGTTTTCCTTGGGGGAGATTTTAATTGTGCCCTTGAGACAAGAGATCGCTCTGGCGTTCAGCGTGACCCGGGAGCAGTGAAGACTTTGAGGGAGATGGTGGACTCTTTTGAGCTGGTAGATGCTTGGCGGAATTTCCATCCTGACTCTAACGCCTTCTCGTACAGGTTTGAGGGTGGTGGGTCCCGTATTGATCATTTATACGTGTCCAAGGCCTATGTCTCTTGTGTTTCGGCAGCCTCCATGCAGCCGGCGCCATGCTCGGACCATTGCCTGGTGCGAGTGGACTTTATCCCAGCGCGCACACGGGCAGGGTCCGCGTACTGGCATTTAAATAGCCAGCTGTTGGAGGATTGCCGATTCCGGGATTCATTCAGGCAGTTCTGGGTGAGGTGGAGAGAGAGGCAGGGGCGTTTCCTTTCCCTAAGGCAGTGGTGGGACGTGGGGAAAGTCTACGTCCGTCAGTTTTGCCAGGACTATGCGAGGGGGTCGACCAAGGGGCGGGAATCCGAGATCGGACGGCTTGAGAGAGAGTTGCTCGACTCGGAGGCTCATCTGGATCAGACTGGTGGGGCTTCGTGTGAGTGGGAGGAATACCAGGAGAAGAAGGGAGCACTGAGGGACTTGCAGCTTAGGAGGTCCCGGGGTGCGTATGTGAGGTCGCGGGTCCAGATGTTGCACGACCTGGACCGCGCCTCCCCCTTTTTCTTTTCTCTGGAGAAGGGGCGAGGAGCCCGCAGGCAGCTTGTAGAGTTGCTTGCGGATGATGGCTCCTCTGTCACAGATCCAGAGAGCATTGGTGCCTCGGTTCGGTCTTTCTACAGGACTCTGTTCTCAGCTGGCACATCGAGTGGGGAGGCGCAAGAAGTCCTGTGGGAGGGCTTACCCGTAGTGTGCAATGATGTGGCTGAACACCTGGATGATCCCCTAACTCTGGAGGAGTTGACTGGTGCCCTGCACCAGCTTAGGAGGGGCAAGTCTCCAGGGCTGGATGGGCTGACTGTGGAGTACCTTAGAGCCTTCTGGGATGTCCTGGGGGGCGACTATATGAAGGTCCTGGGGGAGAGCCTGGCGACCGGGGAGATGCCTTTCTCTTGGCGCAGGGCAGTTGTTGTCCTGCTGCCCAAGAAGGGCGATCTTCGCCTTTTGAAGAACTGGCGCCCGGTCTCTCTCCTCAGCACGGACTATAAAGTCTTTGCAAGGGCATTGGCGAATCGCCTGGGTCCCGTGCTGTCCCAGGTGATCCACCCTGACCAGTCGTACACAGTCCCGGGCCGGTCCATCCAGGACAATATCCATCTGCTCCGGGACCTGATCCATCTGTCCCAGGGGGCTGGTCAGTCGGTCGCCTTTCTCTCCCTCGACCAGGAGAAGGCGTTTGACAGGGTGGAGCACGACTACCTTCTTGGGACTCTGCAGGCGTTCGGATTTGGACCGCATTTTGTGGCCTGGGTCCGACTGTTATATACTGCTGCAGAATGCCTTGTTAAGGTCAACGGCTCTTTGTTGGCCCCCATTCCCTTTGGGAGGGGGGTTCGTCAGGGATGTCCCATGTCCGGCCAGCTGTATTCCATCTGTGTCGAGCCTTTCCTGTGCCTTCTCCGGAGGCGGTTGACAGGCCTGGCTTTACCGGGGCCGGGGATGGAGGTGGTTCTCTCGGCCTACGCCGATGATGTCCTTCTGATGTTCACCGACCCTGTTGACCTGCGGAGGATGCGTGAGTGCCAGCAGGTTTTCTCGGCTGCATCCTCCGCCAGGATCAACTGGGGGAAGTGTTCTGGTCTCTTGATGGGTGGGTGGCAGGTGGACTCCCTGCCGGAGGAGATGGCAGGTTTTGCGTGGAGTACCACGCACCTCCTTTATCTGGGGGTCTACCTGAGTCCCGCTGAGGAGGGGTGGCCGGCGAACTGGCAGGAGCTGGAGGCGAAAGTGGTCGCCCGGCTGGGACGTTGGTCAGGCCTACTTGGTGTGCTCTCTTACCGGGGCAGGGCTATAGTTATAAACCAGCTGGTGGCCTCTCTACTGTGGTACCGGATGGCCACTATGGTCCCATCCTCTTATTTTATAACCATGTTACAGAGGAGATTGGTCAACTTCTTCTGGGGGGAGAGGAACCACTGGGTCTCTGCTGGGGTTCTGAGTCTCCCGTTGGAGGAGGGTGGTCAGGCGCTGGTCTGTATTCGTACCCAGGTGGCGGCTCTCCGACTCAGGACCCTGCGGAGGTACGTCTACTCGGACTACCCTCCTAAATGGCACGTGCTGGCGACGTACTTTTTCCGTCAGGGGCGGTGCCTTCAGGAGGGCTCCCGGCTCCCGGTAGCGGGCATGAGTCGACGCGCTAGGCGGGAGTTGCCTGGCTTTTACCGTGAAGTCCTGAAGGCCAGGAATTTGGTCACCTTCAGCCAGGGCCCTGCTCCTCAGGGGGAGGGGGGTGTCGTGGCTGTGACGGTGGGTATCGAGGAGAGGCGTGTGCATGGAGCGATTCCGGACGAGCTTACCCCCGCTCAGTCGGAATTGTTCATAGGGCCCATGGCCCGGGACCCTCCCCGAGAGCCGGCCCCATGCAACATGAGCCGCCTTTCTGAGATGCCCAGTGTGCCATTCCGTGGCGCGGAGAGGCGAGTACTGTACAGGCTGCTCTTGCACACTCTCCACTTCCTCGCCCTCGTCTTCCGTCCAGACACACCCTGGCGGTCCGTGTTACCACCTGACGAGGGGAGCGGTCCCCAGTGGAGGTATCTCTACAAGGGAGTCCTCCCCCTTTACATCGGGGACCTGGGGTGGAGAGTTTTGCACAAAGCCGTGGCCTGTAATAGGTACTTGAGCCGGTTCACGGACTCTTCCCCTGCTTGTCATTTCTGCGGTGAGGAAGAGACCGTGTTCCACGTGTATATAGAGTGCGAGAGGTTGCAGCCCCTGTTCGAGTATTTGAAAGGGCTGCTCCTCAAGTTTTGGCTACATTTTAGTCCAACGCTATTAATTTATGGGAACCCGGTAAAGAGGGGGGAGGGTCGGGAGGGAGGAGGGGGTCTCCCTGTCGGTCTGCTCCTGGGCCTGGCCAAGATGGCCATTCGCGGGTCCAGGCAGCGGGCAGTCGACGGCCGCACAGCGGTCGGCTGCCTGCCCCTTTTCCGGGGTTACGTCCGTGCCCGCGTGTCCCTAGAGAGGGAACACGCGGTGTCCACGGGGACTGTGGAGGCCTTCTGTGAACGCTGGTCACCGCAGGAGGTTGAATATATTATAGATAAAAATGTTAATATTTTAATTTGATAATTATGTGTAAATGGTTTTTAAAATTGTGTGAGCTTTCTACCCTTCCTTGTAAATTGTACATTTGTTTAAAAATCTAATAAAAAAACATTTACGGAAAAAAAAAAAAAAAAAAAAAAAAAAAGAGCGGGGCCAAGAAAATTGAAGATAGACACAAAATGCAGGAGTAACTCAGCGGGACCGGCAGCATCTCTGGAGAGAACCAATGGGTGACGTTTTGGGTTAAGACCCTTCTTTTCAGACTGAAGAAGAGTCTCGACCCGAAACGTCACCCATTGCTTCTCTCCAGAGATGCTGCCAGTCCCGCTGAGTTACTCCAGCTTTGTGTCCATCTTCAAATGACGTCACGCGCTCCAGACGGCTGTGCATACGCATTTAATCGCGCCCGACCTTCGCTCGACCGTCTCGGCTCAACGCGACCATGAGGTCGCGTAATTTGCGTGCCAAGGACACGTAGGTGGGACAGGCCCTTTACTTGCGTTAAATCTACATTTGACTTGTGGGAATCATTCAAAAGTGAAATAGTGAATAAGGGGCTGATGTCTTTCTGTAAGAAAGAAAGGCAAGGACAATAGATAGGAGATAAAGAGAAATTCAGCCAGAGGGTGATTAGAATGCACGACCTAAAGGGCCTGTCCCACTTGGAGATTTTTTCGGCGTCATATCAATGTCGCCAAAGATTTTGAACATTTCAAAATCCAGCAGCGACAAAAAAATGTTGCTGTAGCGGCACCTAGTGGTTAGGCCACTGCTATGCGAATCCTCGGCAATCCTGGGAAGGTGTCACGAGATACAGTGGGGGTGTGCCCTAGTATATAAGTCCTGACCTTCCCTCTCTCGCTCTCTTGCTCTTCTGCTTCCTCTCACTTTATGAGAATGTCCTGCCACCGCAGCAGGAGCACAACCGAGCCCACGAGGCAACAGCCTCTCAACAACTACGACTATTATGTTTGAGTGTTAAACGTCCATGTATTTCCAACCTACAATGCCCGAATAAAGAATCCATTTATTCACGACGTTTGCGCCTCTACATTACGACTCTTGAAAAAACACCGCGCGTCAAACGTCATCACACCGCGTCACGACGCATCACGCTGCGTCACGCCGCATTACATGTAAAATGATTGAGGGAGAAGAATGGAAGAGCAGCAAGAGGAATACTGGAAAAGATTGTAGAAGTTGGTGAGAATGAGGGGGAAGAAGGCAGATATTAGACTGAAACCACGTGCCAATGTGCTTTAAGCAGTGCCAATTATTCTGCAATGGAAAACAGATTATTTTGTGCAATTACAAATTTTGTGTGCACTTTGGCATGGAGTGAAGAAAACATATTTTTCAATGGGTAATAGAAATAGACGTAGTAGTTGGCTGGCTACCCATTAACTAATGATCCTGCGTGTGAGCTTTGAGTTTATCCTTTGCTCAGTGTGGCCTGGATATCCCACAAATTTTACTGTAATTAATTTAAGCTTGAGCAATTTCCATTTTATTTTGTCATCTTCTCTTGGGAGAGTGGCAAGAAGAGGCCAGCTGTGAGCAGATTAGTAGTCATTTATAGACCTGTTCAGAAGACCCACATGCACTGCTTTCACTGAGTGGACTCTGCCAAGTTAACACATTAGTGGATGCAATAAAAATTAAATGTTAATGAGCTCATTAAACACGCTCATCAGTAAAATCGTCCATGGAGAACTGTTTCCGTGAGCACAGTTTATGCTGCACTATCTTTGAAATTTGGCACAGAGCTGAAAGTAGTCCTGCCTGATGCCAACTTTGGTTCTAACACAGTGAACAGATGGTTGGACTGCATCCAATTGTAACTGCTCAGCAACATGGGACACTGGTAATGCTTTATCAGATATGGCTTTTTAATCAAAAATATATATAGTAACATTTTCTGTACAGCAAAGTGGCTTTCTGAAAGTTGAATGCTGTTTGCTACGTATCCAAATACTTTGGATTTGGCTTTTTCGGAGAAATTGACCCGTTTAATCTTTACAACTCTGTGTTCAACTCTTAGATCTTGAGATTTTACTTTATGTTTGTTAATTGATTTAAAGTTTACTTTGAATGTTTTGTTTGTGAACCATATTAGAGATTGGTTTATATCTAAATAGTTTATAGGCTTTATTTGCACTGATATCTTCTAGGTAATCTTTTGTTGGTGTGTTTTGAACTAGGGTAACTAATTGGGAGTTGTGCTGTAATGGTTATCAATATCACTTGCTATTTTGTTTAGGACCATGCTGGAACCAATAATACCACTGCTAAATATTACTATCATTTGAAATTTTCTCCCTCATAACCATGTGCGTGGCTGGATAGTGTTTTAGTAGGTGTCCAGTGGAAATGGTTATTCACCATTTTTCTTTTGCCAAGACAGTACATGAAGTTGGGTCATAAAAGGATATGTCCAAGAGCAGAATGGTCTATTGGACCCCTACCTCCATAAATGTCTGCTGACCTGTGCATTTTCCAGCACTTTAGAGATACAACATGGAAACAGGCCCTTCAGCCACCGAATCTGTGCCAACCAATGATCACCCATACATACACTAGTTCTATCCTACACACTTGGGACAATTTACAAGCCAATTAAACCAACAAACCTTCACATCTTTGTAATGTGGGAGGTAACCGGAGCATCCGAATGAAACCCACGCAGTCACAGGGTGAACATGTAAACCGACTTCCGGACGTCCTGTGGAGCTGCCGCTGCGGCAGACACGCTCCAGAGGTAACGTTGAGAAGCCAAGGCAGAGGCCTCGCAACACCCGAGGGTAGAGCCTCGCGGCCAACGGTGCCTGCGTCTGAGGAACCTGTGGCTAGGGCATGGGTTCGTTCCATGGAGGCGTCCAGAGAGGACCCGGCAGCGTTAATAGAGAGGTCGGTGAGGCGGTCGATGATGGTGCCGCACGTGGAAGTGTGGACACCGCTGCCGAGGGATGGAACAAAGGAGAACCTGGCGTGGGGGGGAACGCCATGAGGGAGGGGCAAGAGCAATGGGAACGCGGGGGGGGGGGACAATGGAGGGCATGGTGTGGGGGGACTGCTGTGAGGGATGGGGGATGGGGAAAGAACAAAGGGGGATCTGGGGGGGGGGGGACATAACTTTGTAAGCGGCCTTTATGGGCGACTATTTGCATACCTTGTGTATGCAAGCAAAGAATTTCACTGTGACTTGTCACATGTGAAAATAAAATATTCAATTCAACTCAACTCTACAGACCGCACCTGTAGTCAGGTTTGAGCCTGGGTCCCTGGCACTGCAAGGGAACAATTCTTGTGCTGCGCCTCCATGCCTTCCTATGTATTTGAATGAATTGTAACATTCCATAAACAATTTGAATAAAATTTGCTGAGATCTTCTTAAAACATGTGGGGACCAACTGGCTTCTTAAAACATGTGGGGACCAACTTGCTTTAGTTTTTGTGGATATTGTCAACCTTTCACCACTGAGGTCTGAGGGCTGCACCTGCTTTAAAAGCACATCAATAATACCTAAGAAAAGTGAGAAGACTTGTCTTTATCTACTAATCTGTGGTATTCGTATGCAATCTGTTGTGATGAAATTGCTTGAATGAATGGCCATGACCAAGATGGTCCACTCGGCGAAAAAGCCATAGTAGGTCATGGGTAATTTTAGCGCCATCTTTGGAACCGGCTTCGCGATTAGTATCTTTGCCTGCAAGTGTAGAGTATGCAGCACCACGTTAGAAATGCCATTAATGTTATTATATTAAGGCCCATTAATGGGGGCCCCCATTAGTCTGCAGCCGTGATTACGTGATTCGAGTCAGCTTGCACCATAGCAACAGCGTTCCTAGCTCCGTGTACTCCGAGGAAGTAATTTCTCCCAAGTTTGGACCATGCAATTTATTGTGCAAACTTTTTTGAATGGGATTGCAGTGAAAAATGCACACACTCTGTGAATTATAATCCAGAAATGATTGTCACTGTTATGATCGAGAAATTAGTGGCTCAATTTTTGTGAAATAACTTCAGGATCAATTTGACTACTGTTGCATCTTTCAACCACAAATTGTATTTTAAAGTATTAGGTATAAATCATAATTTAAATGGGTGATATAACTACATGGGTTAGAAATTGTGATATCAATAGATTACTTTGTTGTCAATCTTCATTTAATGTGGGCCTAAGGCATTAAAATGATAAAATTTAGTCTCTAGTTTTTTTTTAAAGATAGTAATATTCAGATGTGGCTTTTAGTACAGGCATCAATGATGGTGACATCAGGTCATTTTCTTTATCTTCTTATTTGTTTTTCAATTTTGAACTCCAGCCGACACCTTTTTTGATAAGTTGCTTCTTTGTTACCGTTTCTGATTTAACTCCATGCACTGTAGCCCAGAGATTATCGCTAGTTTTACTGTAATTTTGGAAAACTTGGAATATTACACAAACTATTGCGAGGGAAGGCATAGGGACTGAGGAGGTAGAGTCACTGTGGATTGAGTTGAGGAATTGCAGAGGCAAGAAGACACTAATTGGTGTTATCTACAGACCCCAAAATAGTAGCCCGGATGTAGGGTTAAAACTGGCATGTAACAAAGGTAATGCCACTGTGGTGATGGGGGATTTCAATATGCAGGTAGACTGGGAAAATCAGGTTGGTTCAGGACCCCAAGAAAGAGAGTTTGTAGAGTGCCTCCGAGATGGATTCTTAGAGCAGCTTGTAATGGAGCCGACCAGAGAAAAGGCAATTCTGGATTTAGTGTTGTCCAATGAACCAGATTTGATAAGAGAACTCGAGGTAAAGGAACCGCTTGGAGGTAGTGATCATAATATGATTAGTTTTAATCTGCAATTTGAGAAGGAGAAGGTTAAATCGGAAGTGTCAGTGGTGCAATTGAACAAAGGGGACTATGAAGGCATGAGAGAGGAGCGGGCCAAGGTAGACTGGAAAGGGATCCTAGCAGGAATGACGGTGGAACACTAATGGCAGAATTTTCTGGGCATAATCCGGAAGACGCAGGATCATTTCATTCCAAAAAGGAAGAAAGATTCTAAGGGGAGTAGGAGGCAACCGTGGCTGACAAGAGAAGTTAGGGATAGAATAAAATTAAAAGAAAAGATGTATAACATAGCAAAGAGTAGTCGGAAGCCAGAGGATTGGGAAACTTTCATAGGACAACAGAAGGAAACAAAACGGGCAATACGGGCTGAAAAGATGAAGTGCGAAGGAAGCTGGCCAGGAATATAAAGAAGGACAGTAAAAGCTTCTTTAGATATGTTAAGGGAAAAAGAGTAGCAAAATCAGATGTGGGTCCCTTGAAGGCAGACACGGGTGAAATTATTATGGGGAACAAGGAAATGGCAGAGGAGTTGAACAGATACTTTGGATCTGTCTTCACTATGGAAGACACAAACAATCTTGCAGAAGTACTGGAGGACAGAGGATCAAAGGGGGTAGAGGAACTGAAAGAAATTATCATTAGGCGAGAAATAGTTTTGGGTAGGCTAATGGGACTGAAGGATGAATCCCATGGGCCTGATGGTCTGCATCCCAGGGTCCTCAGTGAGGTGGCTCTAGAAATAGTGGACGCATTGGTGATCATTTTCCAATGTTCAATAGATTCAGGATCAGTTCCTGTGGATTGGAGGATAGCTAATGTTATCCCACTTTTCAAGAAAGGAGCGAGAGAGAAAACGGGGAATTACTTCGGTGGTGGGAAAGATGCTGGTCAACCATTAAAGAGGTAATGGGCATTTGGATAGCAGTAAAAGGATTAGTCCAAGTCAGCATGGATTTATGAAAGGAAAATCATGCTTGACTAATCTTCTGGAATTTTTTGAGGATGTGACAAGCAAAATGGATGAAGGGGAGCCAGTGGATGTAGTGTATATAGACTTTCAGAAAGCCTTTGATAAGGTCCCGCATGGGATACTTCCTGTCTGCAGGCAGATTCCTCCCCATCCTGGATCAATCCAATCAGGGTTGTGTCGTCTGCAAACTTGAGAAGCTTGACAGAGGTGTCTGTGGAGGTGCAGTAGTCGGTATAGAGAGAGGAGAGGAGAGGAGAGAGTATGCAGCCTTGTGGTGCTCCTATGCTGAGTGTTTGCGGGTCCGAGATGTGCTTTCCGAGCCTCCTGCTTCCTGTCTGTCAGGAAGCTGGTGATCCACCGATAGAGGGGTTCAGGCACAGTCAACTCGGAAAGTTTGGAGTGTAGTAGCTCTGGCACAATGGTGTTGAATGCAGAGCTAAAATCAACAAATAGGATCCTTGCATTGGTCCCCTGGCGGTCTAGGTGCTGTAGGATGAAGTGCAGGCCAAGGTTGACTTCATCATCCACAGATCTATTGGCCTGATATGCAAACTTCATAGGATCCAGCAGGTGGGTCGTGATATTTTTCAGCTTGACCAGCACAAGCCTTTCGAGTGTCTTCATGACTACAGAGGTCAGTGCGACAGGCCTGTAGTCATTAAGACTTAATTACTTAACTTTTCAATTAGGCAAAGCATTCTCAAACCAACTTTTCAATTAGCAAGGCAACTTTTGCATTCTCAAACCAACTTTTCAATTAGGCAAGTCATTCTCAAACCAACTTTTCTATTAGGCAAGGCATTCTCAAACCAACTTTTCAATTAGGCAAGGCAACTTTAGCATTCTCAAACCAACTTTTCAATTAGGCAAGGCATTCTCAAACTAACTTTTCAATTAGGCAAGGCATTCTCAAATCAACTTTTCAATTAGGCAAGGCAAATTTAGCATTCTCAAACCAACATTTTAATTAGGCAAGGCAACTTTAGCATTCTCAAACCAACTTTTCAATTAGGCAAGGCAACTTTAGCATTCTCAAACCAACTTTTCAATTAGGCAAGGCAACTTTAGCATTCTCAAACCAACTTTTTAATTAGGCAAGGCAACTTTAGCATTCTCAAACCAACTTTTCAATTAGGCAACTTTAACATTCTCAAACCAACTTTTCAATTAGGCAAGGCATTCTCAAACCAACTTTTCAATTAGGCAAGGCATTCTCAAAATACTTTTCAATTAGGCAAGACAGCTTTAGCATTTCCAAACCAAAGGCAACACAGCTTTAGCATTTCCAAACCAAAGGCAACACAGCTTTAGCATTTCCAAACCAAAGGCAACACAGCTTTAGCATTTCCAAACCAAAGGCAACACAGCTTTAGCATTTCCAAACCAAAGGCAACACAGCTTTAGCATTTCCAAACTATATTTTCAAACCACATTAAGGGCACTGACAGGTCAGTAAAATCACTCACAGTTTAGTAGACATGTGTTCAGTATTATTCACAGCTCAGACTGAGAGACGTGACCCTCTCGCTCCCCCATCTTGCAGAGACGGACTGAGGCACTCAACACTTCCAGGTTTTATAGTCCCTCCGGAAGGGGCGTGGCCTCCAGGAGAGAGAATCTCAACATTTTATAAACACTAATAACTCTTTTATTTTTCATCAATGGGAAAAATCCTCTCGTCCTGCGCAGCGGAGGGGGACTCTGAGTAAGATGGCCAAAACTCATAGCCGTAAGTGGCAGTGTTTTTTCTAAAATCAATATACAGAACAACAGGAAGTGGTCAAGATCAGACTTTTAGTAATATAGATGATGAGTCAGAGTATAGCAGAAAGATTGATAATGTAGCAAACGTAACCCCACTTTTTAAGAAGGGAGGGAGAGAGAAAATGGGGAATTACAGACCAGTTAGTCTAACATCGGTAGTGGGGAAACTGCTAGAGTCAGTTATTAAAGATGGGATAGCAGCACATTTGGAAAGTGGTGAAATCATTGGACAAAGTCAGCGTGGATTTACGAAAGGTAAATCGTGTCTGACGAATCTTATAGAATTTTTCGAGGATGTAACTAGTAGAGTGGATAGGGGAGAACCAGTGGATGTGTTGTATCTGGACTTTCAGAAGGCTTTCGACAAGGTACCACATAAGAGATTAGGATACAAACTTAAATCACACGGTATTGGGGGTTCAGTATTGATGTGGATAGAGAACTGGCTGGCAAACAGGAAGCAAAGAGTAGGAGTAAACGGGTCCTTTTCACAATGGCAGGCAGTGACTAGTGGGGTAACGCAAGGCTCAGTGCTGGGACCCCAGCTATTTACAATTTATATTAATGATCTGGACGAGGGAATTGAAAGCAACATCTCCAAGTTTGCGGATGACACTAAGCTGGGGGGCAGTGTTAGCTGTGAGGAGGATGCTAGGAGACTGAAGGTGACTTGGATAGGCTGGGTGAGTGGGCAAATGTTTGGCAGATGCAGTATAATGTGGATAAATGTGAGGTTATCCATTTTGGTGACAAAAACAGGAAAGCAGACTATTATCTAAATGGTGGCCGACTAGGAAAAAGGGAGATGCAGCGAGACCTGGGTGTCATGGTACACCAGTCATTGAAAGTAGGCATGCAGGTGCAGCAGGCAGTGAAGAAAGCGAATGGTATGTTAGCTTTCATAGCAAAAGGATTTGAGTATAGGAGCAGGGAGGTTCTACTGCAGTTGTACAGGGTCTTGGTGAGACCACACCTGGAGTATTGCGTACAGTTTTGGTCTCCAAATCTGAGGAAGGACATTATTGCCATAGAGGGAGTGCAGAGAAGGTTCACCAGACTGATTCCTGGGATGTCAGGACTGTCTTATGAAGAAAGACTGGATAGACTTGGTTTATACTCTCTAGAATTTAGGAGATTGAGAGGGGATCTTATAGAAACTTACAAAATTCTTAAGGGGTTGGACAGGCTAGATGCAAGAAGATTGCTCCCGATGTTGGGGAAGTCCAGGACAAGGGGTCACAGCTTAAGGATAAGGGGAAAATCCTTTAAAACCGAGATGAGAAGAACTTTTTTCACACAGAGAGTGGTGAATCTCTGGAACTCTCTGCCACAGAGGGTAGTCGAGGCCAGTTCATTGGCTATATTTAAGAGGGAGTTAGATGTGGCCCTTGTGGCTAAAGGGATCAGAGGGTATGGAGAAAAGGCAGGTACGGGATACTGAGTTGGATGATCAGCCATGATCATATTGAATGGCGGTGCAGGCTCGAAGGGCCGAATGGCCTACTCCTGCACCTAATTTCTATGTTTCTATGTTTCTATGTTTCTATGTGATTGAATGCTGCCAGAACAAACTTGTTCTCAATTTTAGGTAGACCAAGGTGCTGATTTGTTACCTTGAGGAAGGGAATGCTGAGGATCCATGAACATATCTTCTTTGACAGATGGCAGTAGGGAGAGTCAATAGTCTTGAGTTCATAGTCTTGCATGTTTACCTGAAGATCTGTCCTGGGCCCATTAAATTGATGCAATCACAAGGAAAACTCATTAACGCCTCCATTCTTCAAAGGTTGAGATAATTTGGCATGTAGCTGATCACCCTTTTGAACATCTACAAGTGTACATTAGAGCATATAAGCGAGTTCGGTATTCTGAAAAACGCAAGGAATCATGGAATTTGTCAAAGGTCATTCACCATAAAGAGAAAGCGAACGAAGTGCTGGTTGTAGAAACTGTGTATAAATGCTTATCTTTATTCATAATTTATGTGTAAAAATATATTTAATCTGAGGAACGGGGGTGCCATGTGGTCACAGTATAGGAAAATTAATGTATTCCAGACTGGAACACAACGATGATAGTTTCTGGGTCGAATTTCACTATTCTGTTAATTTCAAGGCAATGGAATTCTTCAGCCAACCCCAGCTCAACTCCCGCCGGGGCAACCGACAGCCCCACATCAGCGACACCAGCAGCCCCAGGCCCACAGCCAGCGCGGAGAAGAAGCGGCAATTCCAGTCCAACCCCGCTCCCCAACAGGCCAGGGACCGCCAGCGTCCAACCCCCCCGGCGCCGGCGAAAGCCAAGCACCAGCCATACACACAAAGCGCTGCAGCAACTCGGCCTCCTCCCCGCGCCGGCTGCAAGCCTGGCCCGACACTCCGGCCGCCCCCTGACAGGGACAGGACACCCGGGAGGGGACGGGGACAGCCCAGCAGCAACTCAACAGACCCGGGCCTGACACTGACCACGGACGAGCACGATCTCGCTCGCTCTCCAAAGCATAAAGCAATAAAAATGACAGAATAATCTTAGCTTTTAACAAAGGAACAATAAATACAACTGTTTAATAGTTTGAAAGCAGTATTTTCTTACCTAGAAGAATCAAAGCTGGAAAAAACAGAAGAAATGAAAGTCCACTGCTCCACTGCTTTCCAGGGCTGTTTATGCATAGTGACCTTTGACCTGGGCATGCACAGTCGGAATAGCGAACTCGCTTATGGCTCGGTTATTCGATCACCCAGTGTTGGATATTACCTAGTCCATCTCTGGTATTGTCCGCCCAACATCGAATCTCTAGGAAGTGCTGCCTCAAAAAGGCAGTTAATAACATCAAAGACGTTCACCACCCAGGCCATGCTCCCATTTTATTATTACTGTTGGGTAGATGATACAGGAGCCTGAGAAATGTGGAGTCATGGTACAGGAGCAGGTGCCTGGTGTTTTTCTGTGGGGTCAGAAATGGATGGAGAAATAACAGATCAAGTTTAATCTGAGCAAGTATGAAATGCTGCACTTCGGGAGTTCAAATTTCACGGCAAAATGTATAATTAATGGCATGACTCTTAACCGCATTGATGTACAGAGGGCTCTTGGATGCAAGTCTAACTCCCCCAAAAGTGGCAACGCAAGTAGATCAAGTTCAAGTTCAAGTGATTTTATTGTCATGTGTCCCTGATAGGACAATGAAATTCTTGCTTTGCTTCAGCACACAGAACATAGTAGGCATTTACTACAAAACAGATCAGTGTGTCCATATACCATTGTATAAATATATACACACATGAATAAATAGACTGATAAAGTGCCAATAACAGATAATGGGTTATTAATGATCAGAGTTTTGTCCGAGCCAGGTTTAATAGCCTGATGGCTTTGGGGAACTAGCTGTTCCTGAACCTGGTTGTTGCAGCCTTCAGGCTCCTGTACCTTCTACCTGAAGGTAGCAAGGAGATGAGTGTGTGGCCAGGATGGTGTGGGTCTTTGATGATACTGCCAGCCTTTTTAAGGCAGCGACTGCGATAAATCCCCTCGATGGAAGGAAGGTCAGAGCCGATGATGGACTGGGCAGTGTTTACTACTTTTTGTAGTCTTTTCCTCTCCAGGGCGCTCAAGTTGACGAACCAAGCCACAATGCAACCGGTCAGCATGCTCTCTACCTGTAGAAGTTAGAGAGAATCCTCCTTGACAAACCGACTCTCCGTAATCTTCTCAGGAAGTAGAGGCGCTGATGTGCTTTCTTGATAATTGCATTAGTGTTCTCGGACCAGGAAAGATAGATTGGTAATGAAGGAATAATATGCTTTATTTCATAGGTCGAGGCATTGAGTTTCAGAGTCAGGAAGCTATGATGCAGCTTTATAGGACTTTGGTCAGGCCGAATTTGGAGTATTGCATGCAGTTCTGGTGGCATGATTATAGGAAAGATGTGGAGGCTTTGAAAAGAGTGCAGAGGTGGTTCACCAAGATGATGCCTGAATTAGGGGTATTGGCTACAGGGAGAGGTTGGACAGACTTGGATTGTTTCCTCTGGAACGCAAGAGTTAGTGCGGAGATCTGAAAAATGTAGGAAACTTTGCAATAACAGACCTCCTTTACAACAGATTTTGGTTACAGCGGATCAAATCTGTTGTAGACAGTCTGTTATTTCACAATACCCACTAGGCAGATTGAGCAAATCTTATGTTAGTTCTAGAGATAGACGCAAAAAGCTTAAGTAACTCGGCGGGACAGGCAGCATCTCTGGAGAGAAGGAATGGGTGACGTTTCGGTTCGAGACCCATATTCAGACTGTTCCTCCAATTTGCGTTTATGGGCCTGTCCCACTTAGGTGACTTTTTAGGTGACTGCAAGAGACTATGCGGTCGCCACATGGTCACAACATGTTGAAAAATTAGCTGCAAAGATGAAAAGTTTTCTTGAGAATTGCAATCTCCCATTACTTAATGAGGAGGAACGGGATGAATTAGGAGCAGAGATAACAACAAAAGACATCGTAGAGACTATTAAATCATTGAAAAGTTGATTCACATGTGGAAACCGTGGAAAAGTGGAACCCGGGCCTGGACGGGTTTAGTAACGAATTTTATAAAAAATTTAATGATTTTATTTCGCCACGTTTACAAGCCCTTTATATTCAAGCATTTAAAGAACAGACTTTACCACAAACTCTTGTTGATTCAACTATTACATTAATTCCAAAAAAAGATAATCTCGAGGAGCCTGGATCCTATAGGGCAATAGCCCTTTTAAATATGGATCAGAAGATACTAGCTAAAACTTTGGCTCGAAGATTAAGCTTGGTTATCAGTAAACTAATACATCCAGATCAAATTGGGTTTATACCTAAACGACATTCGTTTTATAATTTGAGACGTTTGTTTAACATAATATATTCGCAGAGAATGCCAAATGAAGATCTAACAATTATTTCTCTAGATGCAGAAAAAGCTTTCGACCAAGTGGAATGGTCTTGTCTTTTCACAGTGTTGGAAAAATTTCAATTGGGAGAAAACTTTACTTTGTGGGTGAAGCTTTTATACACTAATCCGACAGCTAGAATACTGACAAATCAAATGCTTTCACCTAAATTTTATTTATCTAGGGGTAACAGACAAGGATGTGCCCTTTTTCCAATGTTATTTGCTTTAGCCATAGAACCTCTTGCCGAGAGTATCAGGTCCCATTCAGTCATTTATGGATATAATACCAAATATACCACCAATAAAATCTCGCTATATGCAGATGATGTACTTCTATACATTGCTAATCCCCAAGTTAGTATTCCAAATGTTCTAAACATTATAGAACAATTTGGTTCTTTCTCTGGATACAGAATAAATTGGAATAAAAGTGAAATTATGCCAATAAAAGAACAAGACCCTTCTCAACTCCAAAAATTAATAATATTAGGAATGTCAGAGCTGCCCTAAGTTAACGATATTCCAAAGACGTTTCCTTGGTTGGCGGCGCGACTCACGTTGCAGCGGCCTCTGCAGTCCGTCTGTCTTTTTTATTTTTTTTGTTTTGTTTGAGTTTTGTATAGTGTGGTTTTTTTAAACTGGGTATGTGTGGGGGGGGCGGGGGGCGGGGGGCGGGGGGCTGGGGGTGGGGGTGGGGAAACTTTTAAAATCTTTTCCCTGCACGGGAGACCCGACCTTTCTCTGTCGGGTCTCCGTTGTCGTTGGGGCCTAGCACTGTGGAGCGGCCTCCAACCGGAACGACCTGGGGCTCCAGTCGCGGAGCCTGCGGACTACTCACCATCGTGGAGCTGGCCGAGTTCTGAGCGGGAGGAGCTGTGGTGGCGCGCTGCTGCTACCTGACCCCGGAGATTCGGAGGCTTCAGCCGCAGGTCTGGTGGATGGTAACATCGGGAGCTCGCGGGTCCATGGTGGGAGACCGCTTTTCGAGGCTCCCGCAACGGCAGCTACTCCCGCCCGAGTTGCGGGGTTGAGGATGACCTGGAGCGGGGTCTGGCATCGCCCGGCGCGGCATTAGTGGCCGTGGGACTTGCTGCCGCTACCGGGGGCTACAACATCAAGACCCGGAGCGTGGCCTTGCATCGCCCGGCGCGGCTTTAATGGCCGCGGGACATATCTACAATCGCCCACCGGGGGCTTTGACTTTGACATCGGGAGGAGAATGTGGAGTGCAGGGGAGAGATAAGACTTTGCCTTCCATCACAGTGAGGAGAGATTCACTGTGATGGATGTTTGTGTAAATTGTGTTGTGTCTTGGTTGTTTGTATTTGTTTGTATGACTGCAGAAACAGAATTTTGTTTGAACTTAGGTTCAAATGACAACAAATAAATATCTATCTATCTCTATCTTGACTACAGTTTAATAACTGTGAAAAAACTTATACTTAAATTCTGGAAAAAGATAACAGTTCCCACAGTGAAGATGTGGATCACAGAAATGACCGAGACACTACATTTAGAAAAAGTAAGGCTTGTTTTGTCTGACAAATCAGATACATTTTCCAAAATATGGTCTCCTTTCATTGAATTTCTTCAACAACAGAATGGTTGAACACAAATTCAAAGCCGACGCTAGGGTCGGGTGAGCAGATGTAGAGAAGGGTAGTGGGATATATCTCCGCCTTTTTTTCACTTCTTCGTTAGTTCAGGGTTTTTTTTCTCTCTTTTTCGAAAAAATAAATAAAATATATATAATTTTTTAAAGAAAAATTAGCGGCGACCAGAATGAAGCCGCCATGGAGAGTAGCGAGAATTCTCGTGCCGTGGGTGGGTCACCAGGAGGTCCTAGTGGGTTGCCACGAGGTCGAAGGTTTTCGTAGGTTCACAGAATGATGAATTTCATTGGCTTATTGGGGGGGGAAAAAGTGTAAGCGGTAGTTTTCAGAACCAAGGATAACCGACTGGTAATGTTAGATGTCTGCCGAGCTTCACAGCCGTGTATCTCTGGCTTCATAAAAGTTGTCTCCACAGTTCTCCCTCCTTCTCCCCCCTTCTCTTCCCCCCCCCACCCCCACTTTTAAAGGACTTACCATACAATGTGCCAACCTTCCTGTTCATCGCGGTGTGTGTCTGTATCACCTTGGCTTTGCACCGTGTTAATTTCACTCCGACAGCGCTCCCCCCGCTTGCCCTGTCCCCCGCCTGCATAACGGACTGGTGAAGGAAGCGTTGTGTGTGTGTGTGTTCCACTCTGACAGTCGCCGTTCCAGTTGCCGAAGTGGGACAGGCCCATTAGTCTCACTCTAACCATGGAGGAGACCTAGGACAGAAAGGTCTGTGTGCGAATGGGACGGAGAATAAAAGTGTTTGGCAACCCGGGGATAGGTACTGTATATTGGTTTGCTTTATTTCTTCTACTGTCTTTGCTATTATACTAATAAAAGCATTTTGAATACTTTGGAGAGTTGCACATTTGAATAACGTTTTTGAACCATTTTAGCTTGGTTTGGACATACAGCATGGAAACAACAACTCCGTGCCGATGGGCGATCACCCGTACACTAGTTCTATCGTACACACTCTGGAGAATTCAGTGTGTAGGATAGAACTACCGCAGTGGTTCTGTCATTTTCTCTCCATAGATGCTGCCTAACTGCTCTTCCAGCATTTTGTGTTTTGCTTGATTCCAGCAGTTTCTTGTCTCCATTTGTAACTTTTGTCTTAGTTTTGATCATTTTCTTTCACAAAATATCACATGTCTGCTCTGTGATTGAGTTAATTTTATTTAGTGTGATGGCATCATTGATGCTTCCTAGATTGTCATTTCAAACAATAATGCACAATGAAAAATAGTCTTAGTGAAATGAAAAATGGTGATGATACTCAGCGGGAGGGGGCGGGGAGGAACTCTATATTTCTGACTTTCTATTGAAAAGGTAAATATCGACTCAAATCCATCTTTGTAATTTTGGATGTATTGAATTCTAATTTTCAACCAATTATTGTATCTACAAAAATAGCGAAGTTCTCATATTAATCTGAAAAGCAACAAAAAACGAACAATATTTATAAATTTGAAATTTAAAAACTGCTGGAAACGCTCTGTGGGTTTGCCAGTGCCTATGGAGAGAGCAGTAGACGTTCCAGATTGACAAACTCTCATGTCTGATGTGCTGAGTATTCATTTGCTGTGTGTTTATTTGATTTGGGAGGACTGTTGATGGTATTTGTAACATAATTATGCTTTTTTTTCCCCCCCTGAATGAATATTTACATAAGGTTAGGGTTAACAGATGTCATTATCCCTTGGTGCACAATAAACATTTTCAGTTTTGATTCTATGATTGTTATGTTTCCAACGTATTGAACACATTCTGTGGTGCAGCCTGAGTTAAGGCATTGTCTTTTGAGGTCAAACCGGGATGTGTTTTTCACGTGACTGGTTTCTGTAGCTGATAAAATGATTAGTATTTGCAGCTGCAGAGGATTTGAATTCTGGCTGCTCTGTGAAACTCGGTGATTGCAAAAAAGCATTGATAGAATAAGAAGGCTGCAACACTATTGTTGTCATTTTGGATTTTAGTCTTCTACAAAAGATTTTTTAATTGGTTTTGGAATCAAATTAAGTTGATTGCTCATATATCTCACAAATCTGATTGATTTTTTTTTGAAGACTTGACCAAAAAGGTCAATGAGGGCAGAGCTGTAGATGTTGTGTACATGGATTTCAGTGAGGTATTCGATAGGCTGCTCTGGAAGGTTAGATCGCATGGGATCCAAGGAGAGATAGCTGAATGGATAGCAAATTGGTTTCATGGAAGGAAGCAGAGGGTGATGGTGAAAGGTTGCTTCTCGGACTGGAGGCCTGTGACTAGTGATATGCCTCAGGGTTCGGTGCTAGGCCTGTTACTGTTTGTCATCTACATCAATGATTTGGATGAGAACATACAGGGCAAGATTAGCAAGTTTGCTGATGATACAAAAGTGAGTGGTTTTGCAGATAGTGAAGATGGTTGTGAAAAATTGCAGCAGGATCTGGATTGATTGGGCAAGTGGGCAGAGGAATGGTTGATGGAATTTAATACAGAGAAGTGTGAGGTGTTGTATTTTGGGACGTCTAACAAGGGCAGGACCTACAACGTAAATGGTAGGCCTCTGGGTAGTGTAGTAGAGCAGAGGGATCTAGGAGTACAGGTGCATGGTTCTTTGAAGGTTGAGTCGCAGGTAGATAAGGTGGTCAAAAAGGCTTTTTGCACTTTGGCCTTCATCAGTTAGAGTATTGAGTATAGAAGTTGGGAGGTCATGTTGCAGTTATATAAGACGTTGGTGAGACTGCATTTAGAATATTGTGTTCAGTTCTGGGCACTGTGTTATAGGAAAGATATTGTCATGCTTGAAAGTGTTCAGAAAAAGTTTACGAGGATGTTGCCAGGACTAGAGGGCGTGTGCTATAGGGAGAGGTTGAGTCAGCTGGGTCTCTGTTCCATGGAGCGCCGGAGGATGAGAGGGCATCTTATAGAGGTGTACAAAATCATGAGAGGAATAGATCGGGTAGATGTACAGAGTCTCTTGCCCAGAGTAGGGGAATCGAGGACCAGAGGACATAGGTGCAAGATGAAGGGGAAAATATTTAATAAGAATCCGAGGGGTAACTTTTTCACACAAAGGGCGGTGGGTAATTGAGACGGGGCTATCCCATCTTTTAAGAGACAGTTAGACAGGTACATGGATAGGACAGGTTTGGAGGGATATGGACCAAGTGCAGGCAAGTGGGACTAGTGTAGCTGGGACATTGTTGGCCGGTGTGGACAAATTGGACCGAAGGCACTGTTTCCACACTGTATCACTCTATGATTTTATGAATAACAATAAGGGGTAGGCCATTTAGAATGGAGATGAAGAAAAACTTTTTCACCCAGAGAGTTGTGAATCTGTGGAATCTGTGGAATTCTTTACCTCAGAAGGCAGTGGAGGCCATTTCAAGAGAGAGTTATATAGAGCTCTTAAAGATAGCGGAGTCAAGGGATATGGGGAGAAGGCAGGAACGGGGTACTGATTGTGGATGATCAGCCATGATCACAGTGAATGGTGGTGCTGGCTTGAAGGGCCGGATGGCCTACTCCTGCACCTATTGTCTATTGACCCTATATGCAATATGTTTAGTAAATAAGGACATTATTAAAATTTACCATTGAACTACTTCTTACTCTATGTTTAATTTTCTGGCTGGAGTTTTATTAATTATCTTTCATTATCCAATAATTACATGTGCCGATGGTAGCCACTCTCCAATGTCATCAATATCTGTAGACAATAAATCCCACCAGATTTGATGGAGCTCAACTTGATCTGAGCTGAACCAGGTAATGTCCTCTGCTTTATCTGTGCAAGCAAGAGTGGGGACATTAACTATTTTTTCTTTCCAGATCTTGGAATGTAAATTATATGTCCCATTTCACTTTAGTTACCTTTTTGGTTGGCTCTAGAATCCATCTTTGATCTGTGGGTCAGTGTCACGGTTGCATATAGTGTTGTGGATATGAATAGTTTTATAAGAGTTCAACACTAATTTGATATATTTGTACCAATTATTCAGATGCAAACATTAGAAAAATATCTGTAGTATTGAAAAATGTATAACTGTGCATGCTGATTATAAGGAATTTGGCCGCAGAAATTAAAGGCTTGGGTTAAATTTTAACCTAACAGAACGAAAGTAACATAGTTATTAACTTTTGTGAAGTAAATATACAATATTTCACAGTGAATGGAAGGGCCCTGTGGAGTGCTGTAGAGTGCAGGGATCGTGGAGTACAAGTGCACAATTAAAATGGCATCACAGGATGATTACCAAGGCTTCATGTACATTGGCCGCCATCCATCAGGGTGATGAGTATAGGAATTGGGACGTTCTGTTACAGTGTATAAGACTTTGGTAACTCTGTATTTGGAGTATTGTGTTCAGTTTTGCTCACCCTGCTAAAGGAAGAATGTCACTAAACTGGAAAGAGTGCAGGGAAGATTTATGAGGATGTTGCCAGAACATGAGTCTAAGCTATAGGGTGTGATTGGGTGGTCCAGGGCTATATTCCTTGGAGCGCAGGAGGTGAAGTAGCGATTACAGAGGTGTGTAAAATCGTGAGCGGAATTGTGAATGCAGTCTTTTATCCAACGTAGGGGATTTACGAATCCGAGGGCACAGGTTTAAGGTGAGACAGCAATATTTATTAGGACCCTAAGTGGCAACATTATCGCTCGGAAGGGATTGGGTATGTGGAACGAGCTACTAGAGCTACTAGAGGAAATGGTAGCTGCTACTCCTGTAAAAGGCAAGATTGGAGCCACTGCAACAGTAGTGGCCATTAGTGCTGAGTGGACATTTTAACTTGACCTCCGAGAGTTCCCTCTTCAACAGAAAGTTGTTAGCAAAATCTAAAACGTAGAATCAATGTGTGGCCGATTGCACTACCAATGACACAGATTATGGGATCTAGAACCATCCAGGCTGTAGTATTTAAAGCACCTCTAATCCAGTCGAAAGGCAGAAAATTGTACAGGCGACAATGCAAAAAGTAGGACAAACCCTGCCTGGCACTTACTGGCTTTATCAAATATATTTAAAGTGATTGAAGATATTCTTGACCGTGTAGTTAAGTACCACTTGTTCACTTTCCAGGAAGTGGGCATCATTGCCAAGACCACCATTTATTGCTCATTCCTAATTGCACTTGAAGGTGGCAATGATCTGCTACTTTGAACTTCTGCAGTTGCCGGGGTAAAAATATTTCCACAATGCTTTAAGGGAGCAGTTTCCTGTACTTTGACTTGTGATTTTGAGAGGAACCTGTGGGTAGTGATGTTGCATGTCTCTTGTGTCAATGTTGCCCTTGGTGGTAGAAATTGCAGGTTTAGAGGTTTTGTAGATGCACTATGGTGTGGCATTTTGTCGAGGGGATATTGCAACCATCCAGGCTGTGATTTTGCGCTTGTAGTGCTGGAGCTGCCATTATCCACGGCACTATTACACACACTGATGTGATTTCCAGATGGTGAAAATACTTTGGTGTGTGCGGTGGTGAATCACTGGTCACAGATACCTACTCTAGCTACAGTTAGTTGTCCAGTTTCTGGTCAATGGTGATTCCTTCTCTTGTGAGGATGTTTGAGTGGGGAAAGGGAGAGACTTGATGATGGGAATGTACTTGGATATCAAGGAGAGATGATTCAACTGTCACACTTCCATTTGCCACGTCAGGGCAATTAACTGGTCGGTTCTGAAGAAGGGTTCTGATCCAAAACGCCACCTGTTCTTTTTCTCTAGAGGTGCTGCCTGACCTGCTGAGTTACTCCAGCATTTTGTATCTATCTTCAGGGCAATTAGCATTCTAGTATATCTTGAGATGGAGGATGGAATTCATGTTCATGCAGTCCTTGTGCAGACTTCACAGAAGTACTGCTTGTTGCAAATTTGTTAATTGAATTTAATACGGGTGCAATCATCAGAAAATTTGAATTGAGGTCAAATGAGGATTGTTGGGCCCAAAGGAACTTGTATGGTTAGGTGCTGAGGCTGGGGATCAACAACCACCATGTTCTTTTGTGCAAGTTATGACTTCAAGATGTTGCATAAAATGAATTGAATTGGCTGAAGACTGACCTCCTGATTGTTGGGATCCTGGGGATGGACTATTCTCTTTACATTTCTGGTTGAACATGGCTGCAAATGCTTCAGCCTTTAGTACACACCTGGGCCCTGCCATCATTGGGGATGGGAGGATTCATTTGCATATATTCCTTTGTTAAATAATATAACCATATAACCATATAACAATCACAGGACGGAAACAGGCCATCTCGGCCCTTCTAGTCCGAGCCGAACACTTACTCTCACCTAGTCCCATCTACCTGCACTCAGACCATAACCCTCCATTCCTTTCCCGTCCATATACGTATCCAATTTATTTTTAAATGATAAAATCGAACCTGCCTCCACCACTTTCACTGGAAGCTCATTCCGCACAGCTACCACTCTCTGAGTAAAGAAGTTCCCCCTCATGTTCCCCCTAAACATTTGTCCCTTAATTCTCAAATCATATCCTTTTGTTTGAATCTTCCCTACTCTCAATGGAAAAAGCTTATCCACGTTTATACTCTGTCTACCCCTCTCATAATTTTAAAGACCTCTATCAAGTCCCCCCTTAACCTTCTGCGCTCCAAAGAATAAAGACCTATCTTGTTCAACCTTTCTCTGTAACTTAGGTGCTGAAACCCAGGCAACATTCTAGTAAATCTCCTCTGTACTCTCTCTATTTTGTTGACATCTTTCCTATAAGTTGGCGACCAGAATTGTACACCATATTCCAGAATTGGCCTCACCAATGCCATGTACAATTTTAACATTACATCCCAACTTCTATACTCAATGCTCTGATTTATAAAGGCCAGCACACCAAAAGCTTTCTTTACCACCCTATCTACATGAATTCCACCTTCAGGGAACTATGCACAGTTATTCCTAGATCCCTCTGTTCTACTGCATTCCTCAATTCGCTACCATTTACCATGTACGTCCTATTTTGATTTGTCCTACCAAGATGTAGCACCTCACACTTATCAGCATTAAACTCCATCTGCCATCTTTCAGCCCACTCTTCCAAATGGCCCAAATCTCTCTGTAGATTACTATTCATAATCCGATAATGCCCACTGCAGTGTTGACCTTATTTCTTGATTGTGGGATTGTTCTATGTTCATAAAACATTTTTAATGTGACTATACATGTAGTTCAATGTTGCAGCTTAATGAGATGCCAACTTTATTTTTGATTAGTAAATCTGGTGCTATTGCTGGCGTGGCCTTCTCCAGTCATTGCACTGGGTCTGCTGCCATGGCTTGATTTGTAGCAGTATAATAGTAAGATTAAACGAGAACTTACCAGTTTGAAGTTTGATCGTTATTTTATGAGGAGTTACGATGAGGGACTACGTGAAGAAGACCCCGTCCAGCCGCACGCGCGTCAATCTTCAAAGCAGCGGTGTGAAATCACAGGTAATAGTGACTGAAGTATAATAGTAAGATGAGAGAAGACTAGAACTACCAGATGACGTTTATGAGGGCTGGGAGCGGAGGGCACGAAGTCCCTCATCGTAACTCCACATAAAATAACGATCAAACTTCAAACTGGTAAGTTCTCGTTAAATCTTACTATTTTACTTCGGAGTCACGTGAGTGACTACGTGAAGATTTCAAAGCTCTGTGATTTCATGCCGCAGATTCAAATCCCGGCGTCTCACTGCATTGATTGACTCACAGTAAAAAATTAATCAATAATGCATCACCATAACATTGCTTGAAACGAATTAATGGTTTATTTTATAAAGAAACAATAGTAACCCCTTCTATCCCAGGGGGGAACTATAAAACTGAACTTAAAACAAATACCCCCGATTTGGCAATTGGCTTATGATAACATTTTTAGAACATCAGCTCACTGGACCATCCTGCGGCCGCGAGGATATGGTTTATAGGGGAGTCCATCGCCCTGGCCGCTGAAGTTGATGCCGCCCTGGTGGAATGAGATTTAAAATTGTCAGTGTCAATCCCAGCGTAAACCAGCACCTGCTTTAGCCACCTTGAAATAGTTTGAACCGACACCTTTCTATGCGTTTTTTTGTGGCTAATAAATAATGCTGATTCCTCTCCTCTTAGGGTTCTGGTAACCTCAATGTAATATAACAAACATGACACTACACACAGGCGGGAATCCATGGGGTATGCCGAAAAGATAATCTTACACCCTGTACACCCCTATTCTACTCTGCTTGAGCAAATCATAGATATAAAAAGTAATGGCATCTGCTGACACATCCATCGTGTCTAGTCTCAGCTTCTGTAATGTCTGCACACATTGGGCTGAAACCAATGCCATAAACATGACTACCTTCATGGTGAGTTTGAGCAAAGACAGGGCTGTGACAGGAGTCCACTGACGAAGGAGCATAAGAACTTCGCTTACATTCCAGATAACCAAATACCTGGGCCTAGGAGGATTGGAATTAAAAACTCCCTTCATAAATCTAGAAACTAGAGGATGTGTCCGCACAGAATATAATTCTGATTCCATGGGTAAATATGAGGACAGAGCACTTCTGGCTATATTGATCGCACTATAGCTTAACTTATGATCGAAATAGAGAGTTGACAAGAACTCCAGCACGTCTGGGATGCCTGCAGTTTGATATGAAATATTCTGCCGTAAGCAGAACACCTCCCACTTTCTTATCGAGGAGATGTACTGCTTCTGGGTACTATCCCTCCAGGCCACAGTGATAACATGCACGGTGCGATCGGACAGTCCTCTCCCCAGGTATGGCCTCCTTAGAATCTGCAAATTAACAGATCAATACGATCATGTAAACGATGTTGATCGCCAGTTACCGGGTTCACCAGTAGGTTTCTATGTTTGGAAACAATCATATGAGCCTGGATAGCCATCTGCAAAACGAGAGGGAACCATGGCTGAGTAGGCCATTCGGGTACTACCAATACTCCTGAAGCGGAGTCCTGCTTGATTTTTTGCAGGCATCGACTGATGAGGCAGAATGGAGGAAATGCATATAAAAACATTCCACCCCAATGCAGCGAGAATGCATCGACCGCTGCTGCCCCAGGATCTGGTTCCCACGAAACGTATTTAGGCAACTGGTGGTTTAGTCTAGATGCAAACAAATCAATATCTGGCATCCCGAATCGAGCAACAACATCATTAAATATGTCCTGATTCAACATCCATTCTATGTTGTCATTGAATTGGCGTGACCTTGTGTCTGCCACTATGTTGAATCTACCTGGTAAGTAGATTGCTGAAAGCCATATGTTTATGTTTATGCACCAGCTCCAGATATGATTAGCCAACCCGTCACAAGATTCCGACTTAACTCCACCCATGTGATTAACATATGCCACTGCTGTAGTGTTGTCAATTTGAACCTGCACATGCAAGTGACTCTTGGTAGAGCAATAAGCTTTAAGCCCATAAAAGGTTCCCAAAAACTCTAAATAATTGATCCCTCGCAATTGCAGAAGGGATGCCTCATTACTATTCCATCTGCCTCCACAACTGGAAAACGTATCAGTAGCACCCCAACCTGGAGCACTAACATCAGTCTGTAAGACTATGGAAGGTGGTTCAACCACAACTTCCCTGGAACTACTTGAGACATTCATGATCCACCATTGTATTTCAGAAATGTCTTCAGCTGGTATTCCCATGGGCCTGTCAAAATGACCTGCATGTGTCCTCAGTGCCTGTTCTTTTGCTCGTTGTAACTGTTGATAATGCAGAGGTCCAAACTGCACAGCTGGAAAACCAGCCACCAACTTACCAATCAAGCTGGCCACCTGTCTAATTGAAGGTTGTTGTTCACCAAGGAGCTTGATACAACCTTCAATTAACTGCTGCCTTTTATCACTGGGCAGAGTCACTAACATGTGATCTGAGTTAATGGTGAAGCCCAAGTAATCAATAACTTTGACTGGTGTTAATTTAGATTTATCTGGATGAATGATGAACCCCAATTGCTCAAAAATGAGTTTAACAACTGAAACAGATGATTCAGCTGCATCCCGAGTCTTTCCTACAATTAAGATATCATCTAAATAGGCCATTACGACATGACCCTGAGCTCGGAGTAGCCCTAGAACTGGTTTTAACAATTTGGTAAACAATCTAGGAGCTGAGGTTAATCCATTAGGCAGTGCTTTGAATTGCCATAACTGACTCATCCAGCTAAACTTCAAATATCTCCTATCATCGCAATGAACAGATACTGCGTAATATGCATCTTTAAGATCTATGCTTGCCATATAACACCCTTTGGAAATCAGCTGTTTAGCCTTAAGAAAAGTTTCCATTTTGAAATGTCTATACTGTACAAAAGGGTTAAGGCTCGTCAGGTCCAGAATGATTCTACATCCCCCATCCTTTTTAGACCTAGGAAATATATTTGACACAAACTGGTGGAGTTGACGAACCAACTTCTCAATCACCCCTTGCCCGTGTGCCTGTGGCAGGGTGCCAGCTTCGTATGTTCAGGAATGAACGGCTCATCCCTTCACCAGCCCCAGTCATTGCACCCCGTCGATAGGGGAATTGCCTCCGACCCATTTTGCTGCTCGTCGGCACTTTTATTAACCCCACAGTTTTTGCCTCATCATCAAGTTCTTTAACTCGCTTTGCGAGGTCCTCCCCAAACAGCAGATTAGGCAACTGAACATTGCTAGGCTTGCAGAGCGATGCAAACTTAGGGTGAATATTTGGGCGTATGGCACTCTTTCTTAAGCAGTTCACCTCATAATGTGCACTGCACAGAAGCCCCAAAGCATCCTGATGTGCTTCTGATCGGTGCCCCTTGTCCACCGTTCTGGCGAACGCAGTAATGCCTGCAGCAAGCAACTTCAGCACCCGCTGGAGTTTTAGCTCTTGTGCCCGAACAGCAATTTGTCCCCATATAACATGGTTAACCACCGGCACCTTCAATAAGGCACAGTCAACCGGGGTTTCATACTTCTTTACAGTGTCATCCACTGCCAGCTCTTGGAGCTGATGGGAGAGCAAATAATTAATAGTTGTGGACAACTTCTCCCCCAATGGGTCCCCTGCTTCTGTGGGAATGGCAAATTTTGCAGCCAAATTAGGTATTGTAACCTCATGCCCTTCACCCCCTGGGCTCTGTTCACCCACTGGTTCGGCGTCAGTATACCCCTGACCCGTCAAGCTCTCCTCCTCCATGAGGGAGCGATTAAGCAGCCCTATTGCAGGCGCTGCTGGCACAGGCTCTCCATCAGCCCGGCGTGGACACCACTCGTCCTCCCGGAGTGCATCCTTTGTGAGTATCCTCTCCAACAGGACCTCGATTTGATTTAGCCGTTTAAAAACGGTCTCCCCTTGCGGAGGTGACTCCTCCTGGCCCGACTCGGAGTCAATGGGCCTAGCAGACTTCGAAGTAGCCTTACGCCCCACCGGCGCGGCGACGCTGCTCACAGGCAACGTGTCTGTAGTCGCTAACCCCCCTGTTAACGATGATATAGGTGAGCTAGGCGGGCACCCGCTACCCGCACTCCCACGGTCTTCCAAGCTTTTACTAGCGGGTCGCCTCCCCTTCACCTTCGTAGCTTTCTGCATTTTGGAATAACGCCCTGAAAACCAAGCGTACCAACAGAAAGCAACCTCCAAACTAAGTTTAGCACTTACCTCGAGGTTTTTTAAACTTACCGCTGGAGGAGCTCTGCTACTCCAACCGTCGCTGCGCCATGCGTCTGACGTAATGACGCGCGTGCGGCTGGACGGGGTCTTCTTCACCTAGTCACTCATGTGACTCCGAAGTAAAATGAAGGGTAGATTGAGCCTTGAGGTTACAGTTGTGGGATTGTATATTTCTTCTGCACTTGATCCATGGTGCTTCATGGATGCCTTGATCGGAATTGCTGAATATTTCCTCCCTATTAACACACCCCTTGTGTTAAATACCAAGCCATACATTGGAATGTGTTAAGATGGGATATTTGTTTCCACAAGGACTGTACAGTTGTCATTTCTACCAGTGTCACGGACAGACACAGCTGCAGTAGATAGAATTGGTGATCTGGTAGGTTTATTTCTAGTCTTGGTTGACTTATTACGGCCTACCCAGCCTGGTTCAATGGTTCTCTTTAATGGTGTCTCTGCTCTTCAGATTGGCCAATGCCAGTGCGACCAAGCTTTTGGCGATTGGCAATTAAATCCTTGTTGATTTGATGCTCTTGCCACTTTTGTTTCTTCTGAGTGTTACCCAATGTGGAGAACACTGATTCATCCACTTAAGAGCTATGTTAAGCAGGAAGTTTTCTTCCTTGTATTGGACTAGCCACAAGCGTTCTGGGGGGGGTCTGGAATTGATGAGAATCTCCCAGTACAACCCCCCCCTGCCTGTGTTCTACTTCCACTGTACCACCACTTCTGGGAGGTTAATGGATGTAGTTCAAGACATAGCTAGGAAGAAGTGACAGAGAATCATAAAATGTCAATGAGGTGTGATTCTGAAGATGATTATGCCTGGCTGATGTTTGAGGATTGGTATCCTGTTTTTTAACAGTCCAAATTCAGAGGTATTTAAGAGGACTTTGCAAGATTAGCTTGGCTTGGTGGCAATATTGCTGAGGTGAATCCTGCCTGGTGTGTGATACATCTCCTCCATCTCCATCCCCCTCCCCAAAAAAGTCACTAATAGTGAAATGGTCAGGCTTTTGCCCATAATGACTAAGCAAAATAGTGACTTCTAATAATCTTTAAGTTGGATGATTTGCCAATTCTTCACAATATCCTTGTGTCTGTTGAATCTGTAAAATTAGTTAATAGTGATTTCCAGATCTACTAATGGCTAGAGGATCTGGGCTGACTGAACTGAAGGAAATCCACATTAGGCAGGAAATGGAGTTGGGTAGACTGATGGGACTGAAGGCTGATAAATCCCCAGGGCCTGATGGTCTGCATCCCAGTGTACATAAGGAAGTGGCTCTAGAAATCGTGGACGCATTGGTGTTCATTTTCCAATGTTCTATAGATTTAGGATCAGTTCCTGTGGATAGGAGGGTAGCTAATGTTATCCCACTTTTTAAGAAAGGTAGGAGAGAGAATACAGGGAATTATAGACCAGTTAGCCTGACATCGGTGATGGGGAAGATGCTGGAGTCAATCATGAAAGATGAAATAGCGGCACATTTGGATAGGAGTAACAGGATCGGTACAAGTCAGCATGGATTGACTAATCTTCTGGAATTTTCTGAGGATGTAACTAGGAAAATGGACAAGGGAGAGCCAGTGGATGTGGTGTACCTGGACTTTCAGAAAGCATTTGATAAGGTCCCACATAGGAGATTAGTGGGCAAAATTAGGGCACATGGTATTGGGGGTAGAGTGCTGACATGGATAGAAAATTGGTTGGCAGACAGGATACAAAAAGTAGGGATTAACGGGTCCCTTTCAGAATGGCAGGCAGTGACTAGTGGGGTACCGCAAGGCTCGGTGCTGGGACCGCAGCTATTTACAATATACATCGATGATTTAGATGAAGGGATTCAAAGTAACATTAGCAAATTTGCAGATGACACAAAGCTGGGTGGCAGTGTGAACTGTGAGGAGGATGCTATGAGAATGCAGGGTGACTTGGACAGGTTGGGCGAATGGGCAGATGCATGACAGATGCGGTTTAATGTGGACAAATGTGAGGTTATCCACTTTGGTAGCAAAAACAGGAAGGCAGATTATTATCTAAATGGTGTCAAGTTGGAAAAAGGGGAAGTACAACGAGATCTGGGGGGTCCTTGTTCATCAGTCGATGAAAGTAAGCATGCAGGTACAGCAGGCAGTGAAGAAAGCGAATGGCATGTTGGCCTTCATAACAAGAAGAGTTGAGTATAGGAGCAAAGAGGTCCTTCTGCAGTTGTACAGGGCCCTAGTAAGACCACACGTGGAGTAACGTGTGTGCAGTTTTGGTCCCCTAGTTTGAGGAAGGATATTGTTGCTATTGAGGGAGTGCAGCGTAGGTTCACAAGGTTAATTCCCGGGATGGCGGGACTGTCATATGAGAGAATGGGCTTGTATACTCTGGAATTTAGAAGGATGAGAGGGAATCTTATTGAAACATTTAAGATCATTAAGGGTTTGGACACGCTAGAGGCAGGAAACATGTTCCCGATGTTGGGGGAATCCAGAACCAGGGGCCACAGTTTAAGAATAAGGGATAAGGCATTTAGAACGGAGATGAGGAAACACTTTTTCACACAGAGAGTTCTGAGTCTGTGGAATTCTCTGCCTCAGAGGGTAGTGGAGGCCGGTTCTCTGGATACTTTCAAGAGAGAGCTTGATTGGGCTGTTAAGGATAGCGGAGTCAGGGGATATGGGGAGAAGGCAGCAACAGGGTACTGATTATAAATAAAGTTATTATTATTATTATTATTATTGTGGATACATAGATACATAGAAAATAGGTGCAGGAGTAGACCATTCGGCCCTTCGAGCCTGCACCGCCATTCAATATGATCATGGCTGATCATCCAACTCAGTATCCCGTACCTGCCTTCTCTCCATACCCCCTGATCCCTTTAGCCACAAGGGCCACATCTAACTCCCTCTTAAATATAGCCAATGAACTGGCCTCAACTACCCTCTGTGGCAGAGAGTTCCAGAGATTCACCACTCTCTGTGTGAAAACGTTTTTTCTCATCTCGCTCTTAAAGGATTTCCCCCTTATCCTTAAGCTGTGACCCCTTGTCCTGGACTTCCCCAACATCGGGAATAATCTTCCTGCATCTAGCCTGTCCAACCCCATAAGAATTTTGTACGTTTCTATAAGACCCCCTCTCAATCTCCTAAATTCTAGCGAGTATAAGCCAAGTCTATCTTCATATGAAAGTCCTGACATCCCAGGAATCAGTCTGGTGAACCTTCTCTGCACTCCCTCTATGGCTATAATGTCCTTCCTCAGATTTGGAGACCAAAACTGTACGCAATACTCCAGGTGTGGTCTCACCAAGACCCTGTACAACTGCAGTAGAACCTCCCTGCTCCTATACTCAAATCCTTTTGCTATGAAAGCTAACATACCATTCGCTTTCTTCACTGCCTGCTGCACCTGCATGCCTACTTTCAATGACTGGTGTACCATGACACCCAGGTCTCGCTGCATCTCCCCTTTTCCTAATCGGCCACCATTTAGATAATAGTCTGCTTTCCTGTTTTTGCCACCAAAGTGGATAACCTCACATTTATCCACATTATACTGCATCTACCAAACATTTGCCCACTCACCCAGCCTATCCAACTCACCTTGCAGTCTCCTAGCATCCTCCTCACAGCTAACACTGCCCCCCAGCTTAGTGTCATCCGCAAACTTGGAGATGTTGCCTTCAATTCCCTCATCCAGCTCATTAATATAAATTGTAAATAGCTGGGGTCCCAGCACTGAGCCTTGCGGCACCCCACTAGTCACTGCCTGCCATTGTGAAAAGGACCCATTTACTCCTACTCTTTGCTTCCTGTTTGCCAGCCAGTTCTCTATCCACATCAATACTGAACCCCCAATACCGTGTGCTTTAAGTTTGTATACTAATCTCTTATGTGGGACCTTGTCGAAAGCCTTCTGAAAGTCCAGATACATCCAGTTTCTCCCCTATCCACTCTACTAGTTACATCCTCAAAAAATTCTATAAGATTCGTCAGACATGATTTACCTTTCGTAAATCCATGCTGACTTTGTCCAATGATTTCACCACTTTCCAAATGTGCTGCTATCCCATCTTTAATAACTGACTCTAGCAGTTTCCCCACTACCGATGTTAGACTAATTGGTCTGTAATTCCCCGTTTTCTCTCTCCCTCCATTCTTAAAAAGTGGGGTTACGTTTGCTACCCTCCAATCCTCAGGAACTACTCCAGAATCTAAAGAGTTTTGAAAAATTATCACTAATGCATCCACTATTTCTGGAGCTACTTCCTTAAGTACTCTGGGATGCAGCCTATCTGGCGCTGGTGATTTATCGGCCTTTAATCTATTCAATTTACCCAACACCACTTCCCGACTAACCTGGATTTCACTCGGTTCCTCCATCTCCTTTGACCCGTGGTCCACTGCTATTTCCAGCAGATTATTTATGTCTTCCTTAGTGAAGACGGAACCAAAGTAGTTATTCAATTGGTCCGCCATATCCTTGTTCCCCATGATCAATTCACCTGTTTCTGACTGCAAGGGACCTACATTTGTTTTAACTAATCTCTTTCTCTTCACATATCTATAAAAACCTTTGCAGTCAGTTTTTATGTTCCCTGCCAGTTTTCTTTCATAATCTATTTTCCCTTTCCTAATTAAGCCCTTTGTCCTCCTCTGCTGGTCTCTGAATTTCTCCCAGTCCTCTGGTATGCTGCTTTTTCTGGCTAATTTGTACGCATCATCTTTTGCTTTGATACTATCCCTGATTTCCCTTGTTATCCACGGATGCACTACCTTCCCTGATTTATTCTTTTGCCAAACTGGGATGAACAATTTTTGTAGTTGATCCATGCAGTCTTTAAATGCCTTCCATTGCATATCCACCGTCAACCCTTTTAGAACTAATTACCAGTCAATCTTGGCCAATTCACGTCTCATACCCTCAAAGTTACCTTTCTTTAGGTTCAGAACGGTTGTTTCTGAATTAACAATGTCACTCTCCATCCTAATGAAGAACTCAACCATATTATGGTCACTCTTGCCCAAGGGGGCACGCACAACAAGACTGCTAACTAACCCTTCCTCATTACTCAATACCCAGTCTAGAATAGCCTGCTCTCTCGTTGGTTCCTCTACATGTTGGTTTAGATAACTATCCCGCATACATTCCAAGAAATCCTCTTCCTCAGCACCCCTGCCAATTTGATTCACCCAATCTATATGTAGATTGAAGTCACCCATTATAACTGTTTTGCCTTTGTTGCACGCATTTCTAATTTCCTGTTTGATGCCATCCCCAACTTCACTACTACTGCTAGGTGGCCTGTACACAACACCCACCAGCGTTTTCTGCCCCTTAGTGTTTCGCAGCTCTACCCATACCGATTCCACATCCTCCAAGCTAATGTCCTTCCTTTCCACTGCATTAATCTCCTCTCTAACCAGCAACGCTACCCCACCTCCTTTTCCTTTCTCTCTATCCCTCGTGAATATTGAATATCCCTGGATGTTCAGCTCCCAGCCTTGGTCACCCTGGAGCCATGTCTCCGTGATCCCAACTATATCATAATCATTAATAGCTATCTGCACGTTCAACTCATCCACCTTATTACGAATGCTCCTTGCATTGAGACACAAAGCCTTCAGGCTTGTTTTTACAACGCTCTTACCCCTTATACAATTATGTTGAAAAGTAGCCCTTTTTGATTTTTGCCCTGGATTTGTCTGCCTGCCACTTTTACTTTTCACCTTGCTACCTATTGCTTCCGCCCGCATTTTACACCCCTCTGTTTCTCTGCTCACCCATTTAAGAACCCCACCACCTCTTATTCTCTGTTTATTATTGTTTTTGATCACATTGAATGACAGTGCTGGCTCGAAGGGCCGAATGGCCTACTCCTGCACCTATTGTCTATTGTCTATATTGTCTAAAATGATGACCTTCAACTTTTGAACCTGATCTACATTGTATAAAGTTTAATTTTGGTAAAAGAGTCTTATTGATACAGTAAACCCTCATTATACTGGACCATGGAGGGGGAATGCTGTCAGTTATTGCACATTGGCTGCTATAAACAAATAAGGTATTATTGTATGTAGTTGAAACACAGAAGTAAAGGTGATGGTTAATACACAAAAGGACACAATGTGCTGGAGTAATTTAACGGGTCGAGCAGCATCTCTGGGGAACATGGAGAGGTGACATTGGGACCATTCGTACTGATTCGGTCTGCAGAGTTACTTAGATGTTACTATAGGGTGCCATTTCACCTTAAAACTAAGCGCCGATGCCACTGGTCTGCAGCAGCGAGCTCCTCCCCATCAGCTACCCTACCGAACGGCATGCCGCTGCCCCAGGCTGAGAGCTCGCACTCAGTCTGCTCTCAAAGACAAGATGCAATCGGTTACTGTGGGGCTCCGTCTCCCTCCCCTGCAGCCACCGACACCCAGAGTGGAGTATGTTGGTGACTCCGGAGGAGGAGGCGGCGGAGAGGGTTAGGAGAGGCAGAGTGGTTGAAGGAGGCAGCAATAGTGGAGTGGGTAGCGGACAAAGTGATGGGTTGTCAGGAGGAAACGGCAGCTGGTGAAAGGGGAGGAAGCCCCACTGTGACCGAGCGCATCCCATCAGTGGCAGTGGCCCGAATAAAGCACTGTCCCCAGGGGCTACAACGTGAGCCACAACAGCGATGCTTACTAGATCGTGCAATGGGTGGGGAAGAGCTCGCTGGTGCATCTTGCAAGTCGGGGAAGGCCTCGGAAGCCGGGGCTGGATTGGCGGTGTGAGCCGGTATGGCCTCAGCAAGTCCGATCGTTATAACCAAAATCTGTTATAAAGGGGTCCGTTTACACGAGGGTTTACTGTACAGGTAGAATAACATGATAATTCCGTTCCTAAGAAACTTAGTGTTACAGACCATTGCGTTACAAAAACAATTGTCAATGGGGAAAAAGGGGATTAGGGGATAGAGATTCAGACCCTATTATTTTTCTTGCTGAATTTTAAAACAAGGTGCATATTTGTATATACCTGTATATTTAATAGCTATATTTTACTGCAAACTAAAAATGCTAAAGGCTATCCATTTCATTGCTTATAGTAGGGTATGATTGCACAAAATTGCTGGTCAATTTCCAAAGTAACTCTTAAATGGCCTCCATGACAGCCTATATTCTTATGGGACCATGATGTCTGATTACTGTTGGGAGGTTAGGTGGAAACTGGAATGTTCCAAGACAGATTTTTTCTGCTTGTCAACTTCCAAAGTAATTCATTCACCACCCAAGTTGAAACTGGCAGCCTGTCTGAATGGTGTAAGGCTAGTTCCCGATTTGAAATTGTTTTCTAACTAATTTGGCCCACGTAATACAAATAGGAATTCCCTAATTCATGAATTGGTTTATATCCCGTTCATGTTATGGAAACGTGGGTTATAGCAGAATGACGTATAGCATCTCTTTCTGATGATGGGATGATTCACTAATGCACGTTCTCTGGGCTTGCAAAGCTAATTTTACAAATATGGGAACATTATTCCTTGGCATATATAAACATTTTTTAATCTATTGAGTTTGTTACTACTGTTTAATCATACAGGTATCCAAATCCTTTAGACTTTAGAGATACATCATGGAAACGGGCCTTTCAGCCCAGAGTACACGACGACCAGCGATTACCTTGTACTGTCCTACACCTAAAGGGCCTGTCCCACTTGGACGACCTAATCCACGAGTTTAGAAGACCCTAGATGAGTTGAAAAAAAATGTCAAGGTCGTTTTGACTCGCCGAAGTAAAAGACCTCCTACGACTATGTCTACGACCTCCTACGACCCTCCTCGACCTCAGTCTTCCACACCTAAGACCAACTACGACTAGCTACGAGTAGAAATTGATCACATGATAAAATGATGTCATGTTTGCATTTTTTTCTCGGGCCAGTTACCGACCTACGACTATCTACGACTATCTACGACTATCTACGACTACCTACGACTACCATCACGACCTACATACGACCTATCTACGAGTAAAAAGTATACATTTTTTCCATGCCGAGCTTTTTTTTACTCGTGGACATTTTTTATCAGGCTGGAAAAAACACTGCGACCTACTTGAGGCCACGAGTATGCGGAGACCACTCACGAGCATGAGGAAGAGTTACGAAGACCTCCTACGACCTCGTGGCGACCATGCTGCGAGTATGAGTCAAGGGCAAATTTGGCAGAGGTCGCCAATTTGGTCGTGAAAGTGGGACAGGGGCTTAAGGGCAATTTTCGAAGCCAAATAATCCATAAACCTGTACATCTTTGGAGTGTGGAAGGAAACTGGAGCACCCAGAGAAAACCCACACTGTCACAGGGAATATGTACAAATTCCCTACAGATAGCACCCGTAGTCAGGATTGAATGTTGGTCTCTGGCGTTGTAAGGCAGCAGCTCTACCACTGTGCCGCCCATAACTGAATTATAGTTATATCCGTAACTGAATTTTTCCCCCATATTTTGTCTTGAACTAGTTGTATCATTTAGAATGTGGAATTTGGCTTTTTGGTTCACTGAGTCTGCACTAATCATCAAGAACCTGTTAACACTAGTGGGATGTGGGATGAACAGTTCATTCATCCCACATTCCCATTAGCTGTTTCTTGTTCTGGATTCCAGCATTTGCAGTCCGATTTTTTTCTCCCAAGGTCTGTGCAATTATAAACTGATAAAGCTATATATTTTTCTGTTTAATAGCGCCGAATTATGGTTAATTTATCTTTTTTTTCTCTTGCGCTTTGCAACTTTGGTCACAATCCAATTATATTGTGAGGAATGTGAGGAAGCAAATGTGTATAATTTCTTACTGTATTGTCCAAATTTGCTTTAGCCCCCAAATGTAGTGAAATCCAACAGCCAAGAAAAGCTTGTAACTTTTCACTTTAGACACTCTTCCTTGTAATGTTTGAAATATTTATTTTTCAGATGTAAGAGGTCCGCCCACACACAGAATATCTTGCGGAAGATCGCATTATGAGCGTGCAATATGGAATACCAAATTTTGTGTTGTCACCGATGGTCAGCTATTGTTGCTGGATAAAGAGGAGGTATGTGAGCTTGATTAGGGTTTTTAGTTTTCATTCTGTAGGAGGAGGAAGCATCTCTTTTCTGGCAGGTGCAGGCATATTAGCAACAATACAATAATAATACTAAAGGGAATTAATCGTGTCGGCATGCATCAAATTGAGGAGACTAACTCCATTAACTCAACTGTGATTTTAATGTCGTCTTAACGATATTTCTCCAAGAAAAATGTAGTGTTTTTAAAATGTTGCCCATTTCAGTCAAAGCTAAAATAAGCCAAAATCATCATTAATATTCTAAATATGTCCTTTTTGATGTAAAAACATTGAACCTGGCATCTTGAGACTGATTGTAGACCCCACAGTTTGCAGAGTTAGTCAGATGTTACTGTAAGGTGTCATTTCACCTTAAAACTAAGCACCGATGTCACTGGTCTGCAGCAGCGAGCTTTTCCCCATCAGCTACCCTACCGACTGGCTGCTGCTGCCTGGGGCTGACAGCTCCCCTCAATCTGCTCTCAAAGAAAAGATGCAACCAGTTACAGTGGGGCTCCTTCCCCCTCCCCTGCAGCCACCGACACCCTCCAGAGTGGAGTATGTTGGTGACTCCTGAGGAGGAGGGGGTGGAGAGGGAAAGGAGAGGCAGAGTTGACAGAGCATGGTTGAAGAAGGCAGCCGTAGTGGAATGGGTGGCGGACAAAGCAACGGGCTGACAGGAAGAAAGGGCAGCTGGTGAGAGGGGAGGGAGCCCCCACGGTGACCGAGCACATCCCCTCAGTTGCAGGGGCCCGAATAAAGCACTTCAAGCAGGGTGCAAGGCCAACAAATTCAAGTGCAGTTTCATACCACTTCAAGCAGGATGCAGGGTCACCAAACTCAAGTGCAGTTTCCTATCACTTCAAGCAGGGTGCAGGGCCACCAAACTCAAGTGCAGTTTCATGCCACTTCAAGCAGGGTGAAAGGCCACCAAATGCTAGTGCAGTTTCATATCATTTCAAGCAGGTTGCAAGGCCACCAAATTCAAGTGCAGTTTCATACCATTTCATGCAGGGTGCAAGGCCACCAAATTCAAATGCAGTTTCATACCATTTCATGCAGGGTGCAAGACCACCACATTCAAATGCAGTTTCATACCATTTCAAGCAGGGTGAAACCACCATAAAACCACACAAAACACCACATAAACACCACACACAGTTCAGTAGACATTCAGTGTGTTCAGTTGATTCACAGCTCAGACAGAGTCGTGACCTCTCCCTCCCCCATCTTGCAGAGACTGAGCCACACCCACACTTCCGTGTTTTATAATCCCTCCCCCTCCCACCGGAAGGGGCATGGCCTTCATGGCGTGATTGACAGGAGAGAGATTCTCAACATTTTTATAAACACTAATAACACTTTTATTTTTCATTGATGGGAAGAATCCTCTACACCTGATGAGCGGAGGGGGGCTGAGTAAGATGGCCAAAAATCACAGCCGTAAATGGTAGCGTTTTATCTAAAATCAATATACAGTGCAAACAGGAAGTTGTGCAGTTACCACCACCAACAGCCACTTGCAGTGCAGCATTTCAAAGCAGTTACCACCACCAAAAACCACTTGCAGTGCAGCATTTCAAAGCAACCACATTTTCATTTTCAAACCACATTAAGGGCACTCACAGTTGAGTAGATATGTGTTCAGTGTTATTCACAGCTCAGAGAGACGTGACCCTCTCGCTTCCTCCATCTTGCAGAGACTGAGTGAGGCACAACACTTCCGGGTTTTATAGTCCCTCCCCCTCCCACCAGCAGGGGCAGCAGAGAGAATGTCAACATTTTTAAAACATTAATAACTCTTTTATGTTTCATCGATGGGAAAAATACTCTTGTCTGGCGCAGCGGAGGGGGACTCTGAGTAAGCTGGCCAAATATCACAGCCGTAAGTGGCAGCGTTTTTTCAAAAAATCATGAAACAGAAAAACAGGAAGTGGTCAAGATCTTACTTTTAGTAATAGATTAGAAAAATTAACAATTTTATTGGTAGCAGAATTGGGTAGGTGAGGTGAGTCTGATCTTGTAGAACGTTGGAATAAGAATGAAGGATAGAATTACCTGCTTTTATTGTGAGTTATCTCCTTTATATTGTAAGTATAAGGGTGTGGAATACAATGTAAACATTTACATCCATCCATGCTTCAAATAGGATTGTAACAAATGTTAGAGGAAATGTTTTGTGCACTCTATCAGAGAGAGAAACCACTTAAATATTGTGGTAGATTATGACAGTGAGTGCTATTGAAGTCTAATATTTTTGGACCCAAATACAGTTGTAGGTCCTTGGTGAATTATTCCCTGGATGGAAGGTATTAAATGGTGGTTTTTTTTGTTATTAGTGTCCTTTTCCTGTAAAATAGAGTAACTAAACTAACAGAAACATTCTTGCCATTTTTGATATTGGGCTGGTATTTTCAATCTGGGCAGATATATCTTTCCTTGTACTAAGCAAAGATACTAGAGTATCTTTGGTACTAAGGACATTGGAAAATATTCCTGAACATATTCCAAGGAGCAATCCCTGATGCACCTCATCAATTATTTTAAGATGTCCTTGCTAGTTTTTCATATAGATTAAAATCTCCCATGATGGTAGGTCAGGTCCTGCATGTTAGAAAACTTGAGTCTAGTGGTAAGAAAGTTGTAGAAAAAGGCATGTAGACTAAATATTCATGTCATCCTTTAGCCTGATGTCAGAAGTTCACCTTGGTGTTAAATAGGAGATGGTGATTGGGAATTGAAGTTGTGACATTGATTGAAGACCATGGCTGTGAAAAATAAATCATGAAATTGAAAATGAAAGTTTCTGAAATGAACAGCTGACCCAAACACTTAAATGTCACTTGGAAAATCTACCTTACCATTGAAAATTTGAAGGAAAGATTGAACTGTTATGAAGTTGTCCCATCATCTTTGGAACTTTATCCAGAGTTGCTCCTAAATGAACCATTGCATACTTAAATATATGAAGATGTCTTGTCTGAGTAACTGTTTATACAGTATATCTTTACCTGCATGCAAAACATGCGAGCCAATTCTTGAGTGTGCACATCTTGTATGACACATTGAGCTTTGAACTTCTCTTTAACATTTTTAGATTTGGTGTATTTGTAATTGTTGAACTTTTTATACCATTCACTGCGAGTCAGATAAAAATGCAATGAAAATTTATTGACATGGTTGATGGATAAAGATATTTTCTGGGTATGTAGATAGACGAAGTGGTGAAGGTGTTTGGCATATTTGCATTCAGCATACAGAGCATTGAATACAAGAGTTGGGACATGTTACAACTACAAGACATTGGTGAGAGCATATATAGGCTATCATGTGCAGTTCTGGTTGCTATACTTTACGAAATATATGGTTAAGTTACAGGGACTGCAGAAAAGATTAGCAAGGATATTGCCAGGACTAGTGGATTTTAGTTATGAAGAGAACCTGGTAGGCTGAGTGTTTTTGTTGAAGCTAAGGTGATCTAAAGCGGTGTATATAATCACTAGGGGCATAGATACTGTGAACTGTCAGTCTTTTTCCCAGAGTCGTGATGTCTAATACTGGAGGGCATGTTTAAAGAGAGGGTAAAGATTTCAATGGGACATGGGGGGCAAGCAACTCTTTCACACAAAGGGTGGTGATAGAACGAGCTGTTGGAGCAAATGGTTGAGGTGGGTACAAATTACAATTTAGACATTTGGTCAAATTTGTGGATAAGGAAAGTTTAGAGGGATATGGGCCAAACTTAGGCAAATGAAATGATCTCAAGAAATTAACGGTGTTTTGAAGTTGGGCTGAAGAGTCTGTTTCCATGCTGTATAACTGACTTTATAATCGTGGATTGTACTTTTTTCCCAGATTCATCCCTTGTTACTGCAGGAACGGCGAGCGGAGTCATGTCGGGCAAGGCTGTTACGCAGAACTGTTAGCGTACCTTCTGAAGGCCAGTTTCCGGAGTACCAACCGGATCTCTCAATGGAGTATGGTGAGTTGTAGCCAATTTAAATGTTACCTCTGCTACCTGTTCAGTTTAAGTAATTGATTATTTTCAAGTATTTCAATATATGTTAAGTACTTGTGGAGAAGATGCAACATTTCAATTTCTCATTGTAATATGATTTGAGGCATGCAGGTTGTCATATATTCCATGATTTGCTGTTTTCTAAATGCAAGTACAAATAAAAGTCAGAATTTCAAAGGTAAGTGAAGGATGGATGGACTCTAGAATAGTTACCCCCAGCAAACTATAGTTAACAAATTCAGTATCAGAAGTGGCACCGCATGTAGCAGCAAAATGTTACAATTGTTGTTGGTTTGCATCACTGTCCACGCCACCTATAAGCGAGTTTGGTATTCCAATTGCGCATGCCCAGATCATAGGTCACTAGCTATAAAACAGTCTCGGCAACGGTGGTGCTGCATTGTGTGCAGGCTTGCGTTTCGTCCATAGTCGGGGTCGGATCTCCGTCGCTGCGGATGCTGTTGGGCAGTCCCCGTCACCTCCCCGGTGTCCCGTTCCTGTCCGGAGTGGCCCTGGGCTGGCGGGGTGGCCCCATTGCAGCCGTTGGCTCCAGGTTGGCTCTGCCTGTCCCGCTGAGTTGGCCCCGACAGCCCTCCACCTCCAGCCCCAGTCCGACACCGAGATCCTGCTGAAGATGGGCAGCTGCCGGCCCTGCTTGAAGACGGGCGACTCGGAGCCGCTGTTGCTGGAGTCGTCCTGGTCGGAGAGAGAGTCTGCGGATGGGCTTCTGCCGGCCATGGGCAGGCAGGGCGCCCACTGGAGCTGCTGATGCTGTTGGAGGTGCTGGCGGCAGCGTCAACTTTCTCCCCCTCCCTTGCCCAGACCCAAGCCCAGAGTGTGGGCCAGCTCCAACTCCAGGCCGGGGCTGAAGGCCTGCCGCAGCGTGGCACAGTTGAGCGCCAGGCCGGAGGAGGCCGAGCTCAGGCTGGCGCTCTGGCACAGGCGAGGCCGGGGCCCTCACTCCTCATCGGGGTTGTGGATGAAGTGGCAGCGGGTACCGTAGGGGCAGAAGCCGGTGGTGTGCAAGGTACAGCTTGTACTTGGGGTGGCGGCTGAGGGAGCGCAGCTCGGCCAGGCCGTGGGCGAACTGGCACTTGTCACCGTTGTGACCCATCGGGGAGTGGGTTCCTCTGGAGTTGGAGCAGGGTTGGGCTGGAGTTGGCGCTGGCTGTGGGTTCTATGGACCTGGGGCCGCTGGTATTGGTGGTCCGGGCTGTCGGGTGGCCCGGCAGGAGAGGCGGAGGTGAGCTGGTTTGGCGCTTCTCCAGGCTGGCGGTGGGCCTGGGGTCCGGTCCAGACGTCTCTGGCCGCCGCCCAGGCGGGGATGGGACACTCGAGTGGGGGGGGGGAACAGCGGGGACGGTCCAGTGGCAGTTCGGCAGCTCTTGCGGAGCCGGGGATACGGGTTCGATCCTGGCTGCGGATGAGGCGCGGTTCTATTTGCGTCAGCTGGCGAGAGCTGGTCCAGTCTCCCCCCCCCCTCCCACCCCTGTCTCCACCAACCCCCCCCCATGGTGAATTCCTAATCATTGTAATACTATTGGAAGTACTGAGTGGAAGACGAGGCATTGTTGAGAACTATCAACTCAAAATCTGCATTGGTGGATACTGAGTGCTGTTTCCATGTTTCCTTCCTTTAAAGTCCCTCCTTATTTTCCTGTCTGTTATTTGACAGTACGAATGACCTCCATGCTACTTTTGTTCTTGTGAATGTCATTAGATTTTGACCATGGTTCAAATCCTAATAAGGTATAGTAGCGCAGGAGTGGCACAGTGGTGCTGCAGGTAGTGCAGCCGTTCAGCTCCTGCGAATTGGGTCCTACGCTGAATTTCTGGGAGTGGTAATGCAGTTGATGTGAGAGCAGATTAGAGGGAAATGAGTGAGAACGGGGTTGCTCTGAGAACTGACATAGACTCAATGGGCCAAACAACCGTCTTTGTGAGAGTCAAATCTTGTTCCTTCTCAATAGCTTGACTTCCAGTTTTGGGATCCCTCTATAACTAAACAGTCTACAGATAAACATGCTGATTTTTTTTCTTTTTACTTCATTAAAATTATAGCTTCTCTTATTTGCAAGGTAAGTGAAAATTGGACCAAAATGTTTTATTGCAAATTTATGGACTAGGGGCATCACATTGATGGCAGCCTCTGCCTACAGTGTCTGTTTTTCTATATTTCTTTTATATTTTTCTGTTTTAAAAGTTCGTTTTGGAGGATTTCTTTAGTATTTCTATGTGGGGGAGGGGGGTAGGGTAAGGGGGAAACCGTTTCCCAGTCACTTCCTGGCGAGGATGCGACTATTCTCCGAGTCGCGTCCTCTCCCCCCTCCTCGCGGCCTACCAACTGGATTGGCGCGGCCTTTCCTGCCGGGGACCGGCCAAAGCTTCAGCAGCGGCGGCGCAGCACTGGACTCGGCGTGGAGTGGGCGATGCCTACCTGGATCGCCGTTTGAAGCTTCGGAGTGCTGGGCCTGCTGCTCCAACATCGCGGAGCTGGGGTTTGGAGAGCACCCAGCGCGGGCGGCGCTGACCAACATCGCGGAGTCCTGGGACCCTTTGCAGTGTTGAATCTCCGCCCAGTGCGGCCTGTGGACTTCGGGAGCCGCGGACTCCGGTAGGAAATGGCCGATTCGGATGTCCATCTAGTTCCGACATCGGAGTTCCAACATCCCGGTGAGAGGGCCTGAACATCGGGCCGCCCGTAGCGGCGACTGCGAGGGGTTCGGGAGCCCCCTGACCATGGGTGAACAACAGAGGTCAACAGAGGAGGATGACTGAATTTTGGAGCCTTCCCTCACAGTGGAAAACTTTGATTCCGCTGTGTGGGCATGTCTGTGTTAAAGACTATCGTGTTCTGTGCTCTTTATTATTCTTATGGCTGTATGGTGGCCACACATTTCACTGTACCAATTGGTACATGTGACAAATAAATGTATCTTGTATCTTGTACCTTGGACTAAAAAAAGACAATATTCATTAACATGACTCTTACTCTTATTTCGGTGCCTAATAGAGCATGTTCACCAGCGCATAGAATGCATTTATTTTCCACATAAGGGCCAAAAAAAAGTGTATACTCTATTAGTTGGCCCTGATCAATGCCATGAATGAAATTCAACCTTGTTCAATTCTCTATAATTGGAGAAATGCAGGAAGATTGAAGTTATGGATGGAAAATCATGCTTGCCTAATCTTCTGGAATTTTTTGAGGATGTGACAAGTAGAATGGATGAAAGGGAGCCAGTGGATGTAGTGTATCTAGACTTTCAGAAAGCCTTTGATAAGGTCCCGCACGGGAGACTGGTGACTAAAATTAGAGCACATGGTATTGGGGGTAGGGTGTTGACATGGATACAAAATTGGTTGGCAGACAGGAAGCAAAGAGTAGGAGTGAACGGGTCCTTTTCAATATGGCAGGCAGTGGCGAGTGGAGTGCCGCAAGGCTCGGTGTTGGGGCCCCAACTGTTTACCATATATATTAATGATTTGGAAGAGGGAATTAGGAGCAATACTAGCAAGTTTGCGGATGACACAAAGCTGGGTGGCAGTGTGAACTGTGAAGAGGATGTTAGGAGATTGCAGGGTGACCTGGACAGGTTGAGTGAGTGGGCAGATGCGTGGCAGATGCAGTATAATATAGATAAATGTGAGGTTATTCACTTTGGTGGCAAAGCAAGAGGGCAGATTATTATCTCAATGGGGTTAGGTTAGGGGGAGGTACAGCGAGACCATGGTGTCCTTGTACACCGGGCACTGAAAGTTGGCGTGCAGGTACAGCAGGCAGTGAAGAAAGGTAATGGAATGTTGGCCTTCATAACAAGAGGATTTCAGTATAGGAGTAGAGAGGTTCTTCTGCAGTTGTATAGGGCTCTGGTAAGACCACATCTGGAGTATTGTGTACAGTTTTGGTCTCTAATTTGAGGAAGGACATCCTTGTGATTGAGGCAGTGCAGCGTAGGTTCACGAGATTGATCCCTGGGATGGCAGGACTGTCATATGAAGAAAGATTGAAAAGACTAGGCTTGTATGATCTTATAGAAACATATACAATTATAAAAGGACTGGACAGGCTAGATGCAGGAAAAATGTTCCCAATGTTGGGCGAGTCCAGAACCAGGGGCCACAGTCTTAGAATAAAGGGGAGGCCATTTAGGACTGAGGTGAGAAAAAACGTTTTCACCCAGAGAGTTGTGAATTTGTGGAATTCCCCACCACAGAGGGCAGTGGAAGCCAAATCACTGGATGGATTTAAGAGAGAGTTAGATAGAGCTCTAGGGGCTGGTGGAATCAAGGGATATGGGGAGAAGGCAGGCATGGGTTATTGATTGGGGACGATCAGCCATGATCACAATGAATGGCGGTGCTGGCTTGAAGGGCCAAATGGCCTCCTCCTGCACCTATTTTCTATGTTTCTATGTTTCAATCAGATACACAAAAGGCAAATCATGCTAATTTTACTGTGATATTTGCCATGGCCGGAGTGTGTATGAAATCCATTTGACCTCTGTGTGAATTATAGGTTACGACCGGCATTTATAACCACTTGCACTTTTAATCTGATCATATCTTATAATAGTTGAAGAATTTGGCACAGATTTAAAGTGAGCGAAAAATGTAAATGGAAACCGCGGGGGCAACCTTTTCAGAGCGTGATGGGTATATGGAATGAGTTGCCAGAGGACATGGTAGCTACACCTACTCATCCGGCTCTTTGCAATGACTCTATCGCCTACCCTCAATTTCTTTGCTACATCTGCACCCAAGATGAGGCTTTTCATTCTAAGACATCCAAGATGTCTTCTTTCTTTAGGAAATGTGGTTTTCCCCTGCTGCTATAGATAGATCTTTCACCCACGTCTCTAGTATCCCGTTGTTGTGCTCTCCTACACCCAGATGGAACAAATAATTTGACAACATTTCCACCACCTTCAAAGTGACCCCACCACCTCCCTTTCCACCTTCCCAACTGCAGGAGATGTAACGCCTCTGTCACATCCATTCAGATACCCCAGCAGTCTTTCCAGGTGAGATAGGTTAGCGTGCAACTCCTCTAACTTCATCTTCATTATTCGGTGTTCCTGATGTAGCCTCCTTTACACTGGCGAGACCAAGTATAGACTAGGCGACCATTTTGCAAAACATTTGCGCTTGGTCTGCCTCGGCCTCCTGGATTTTCCGGTTGCTAACTATTGTAACTCTCTTTCGCACTCCCCTATTAACATTTCTGTCTTGGCCCGCCTCCATTGCCAGAGGCCACATGCAAACTGGATGAACAGCACCTTGTATTTTGCTTGGATAGCTTACAAACTAATAGTATGAACATTGAATTCTCCAATTTTAAGTAACTAATGTACTATCCACCCTTTTTCCTTCCTCTGGCTTGACTATTCGCACCTTTTATTTTTTCCTGTTGTCACTTTTTGTCTTTTCGGCCTTCGAGTCTGCTCCGCCGTTCATTCGTAGCTGATCAATCTTCCCTCAACCCACTCACCTGCCTTCTCCCCGTAACCATTGACACCCTAGCTAATCTAGAACCTGTCAATCACTGCTTTAAAAAAATACCCAAAGACTTGGCCTCCACAGTCACAATAAATTCCTCAGATTAACCACCATCTGGCTAAAGAAATTGTTCATCTCCTAAAGGTATGTCCTTTTATTTTGAGGCTGTGCCTTTTGGTCCTAGACTCTTCCACAAGAGGAAACATCCTCTCCAACACAATCTCATCCCTCCTCGGATATGGGGCCCAAAACTGCTCTCAATACTCCAAATGCAGTCTGACTAGTGCCATATAAAGCCTCAGCATTACCTCCCTGCTTTTATATTTTAGTCCTCGAAATGAATGCTAACATTACATTTACCTTCCTTACTATCCATTCTACTTACAAATTAACCTTTTGAGAATCGTGCAGTAGCACACCCAAGTCTTTGCACTGCCGATTTCTGAATCCTCTCATTTGAAAAATAGTCTGCGCCTTTATTCCTACTACCAAAGTGCATGACCGCACACTTTACCATGTTGTATTCCATCTTTCGGCACATTGAGCTTCATCAGTCAGAGTATTGAGTATAGAAATTGGGAGGTCATGTTGCAGTTATATAAGACATTGGTGAGGCCACATTTTGAATATTGTGTTCAGTTTTGGGCACCATGTTATAGGAAAGATGTTGTCTAGCTGGAAAGGGTGCAGAGAAGATTTATGAGGATGCTGCAGGCCTTGAGGGCCTGAGGTATAGGGAGAAATTGAGCAGGCTAGAACTCTATTCCTAGGAGCGCAGGAGGATGAGGGTGCTCTTAGAGGTGTCCATGAGAGGAATAGATCAGGTAAACACAAAGTCTCTTGCCCAGAGTAAGGTAAATCGAGAACCAGAGGACATAGATTTAAAACGAGGGGGGTAGTAGAAACCTGAGGGGTAACTTTTTTTACACAAAGGGTGGTGGGTGCATGGAACAAGCTGCTGGAGGAGGTAGATGAGGCAGGTAATATTGCAATGTTTATGAAACATTTAGGTAGGTACATGGATAGAATAAGTTCAGATGGATATAGGCCAAATGCAGGCAAGTGAAACTAGTGTAGATGGGACATGTTGGTCGGCATGGTGAAGTTGGACCGAAGGGCCTGTTTCACGCTGTACGATTCTATCTGCCACTTCTTTGCCCACTCTCACAACCTGTCCAAGTCCTTCTGCAGTGTTCCTGCTTCCTCAACACAAAATGCCCCTCCACCTATTTTCATATTTCATATATTTCATATCTGCAAACTTGGCCACAAAGCCATCAATTTCATCCAAATATTAATATACAACATGAAAAGTAGCAGACTGAACACCGACCTTCTGCAGAACATCACTAGTCACCGACGGCCAAACAGAAAATGCCCCTTTATTCCCACTCTTTGCCTTCAGCCAATTCTCTTTCCATGTTAGCACCTTGCCTCTAATGCCATGGGTTTTGTTGTTTCGCAGCCTCACGTGCGGCACTTTATCACAGGCCTTCAGAAAATACAAGTAAACATCATCCACTGACTCTCCTTTGACTATCCCGCTATTTACTTCCTCATAGAATTCTAACATATTTGTCAGCAAGATCTCCCCTTCACGAAACTATGCTGATTTCAGCCTATTGATCATGTGCTTCGAAGTACTCACAAACCTCATCCTATTTTGCTTCGCGCCCTCCTTGAACAGCAGAGTAACATCAGCAATTTTCCAGTCCCGTGGGACCACTCAACACGGGTCAAATGATTTATTCATCATTAATACTTCATCAATGTCATTTTCCAACGGTCCAATGTCGACTCTTGTTTCTCTTTTAATCTTTATATACATGAAGAAATTATTTTTAATTGGCTAGCTTACTATATTTCATAGGTAGACAAAAATGCTGGAGAAACTCAGCGGGTGAGGCAGCATCTATGGAGCGAAGGAAATAGGCAATGTTTCGGGTCGAAACCTTTCTTCATAGTTTCTCACCTTATTTGCTTTTTAATTACCTTCTGTTGGTTTTTAAAAGCTTCCCAATCCTCTAGCTTCCCACTAATTGTTGCAATATTATATGCCTTCTCTTTTGCTTTTATGCTGTCTTTGACCATTTGTCAGCCACAGTCGCCTCATTCTCCCCTAAGAATCTTTCTTCCTCTTGGGGATGAAAAGATCCTTCGTCTTCCACAGATATTACTCTCTGAATGCTCCACCGTCATTACTGCTAGGGTCTCTTTTCAATGCAATTCAAAATGCTGGAGTAACTCAGCGGGACAGGCAGCATCTCTGGAGAGAAGGAATGGGTGACGTTTCGGGTCTAGACCCTTCTTCAGACTTATCTTTGATAAGATTTGTACCCTTGGATGTTCGGCACCCAGCTCTGATCCTCTTTCAGCCACGTCTCCGTGATGCTGACAACGTCGTACCTAACAATTTCTAACAGCACTATAAGCTCCTCTACTTTTGTTCCATATTTGCGTGTATTCACATATAACACATTTGGTTCAGTGTTCACCACCTCTCTTCTCAAATTGGTCCCCACTTATATGTTTCAATAAGATTCCCTCTCATCCTAATCTCCAGAGTATACAACCACACCTGGAGTATTTTGTGCAGTTTTGGTCCCCTAATTTGAGGAAGGACGTTCTTGCTGTTGAGGGAGTGCAGCGTAGGTTTACAAGGTTAATTCCCGGGATGGCGGGACTGTCATATGCTGCGAGAATGGAGCGGCTGGGCTTGTATACTCTGGAGTTTAGAAGGATGGGAGGGGATCTTATTGAAACATGTAAGATTATTAAGGGTTTGGACACGCTAGAGGCAGGAAACATGTTCCCGATGTTGGGGGAGTCCAGAACCAGGGGCCACAGTTTAAGATTAAGGGGTAAGCCATTTAGAACGGAGACGAGGAAACACTTTTTCTCACAGAGAGTTGTGAGTCTGTGGAATTCTCTGCCTCAGAGGGCAGTGGAGGCCGGTTCTCTGGATACTTTCAAGAGTGAGCTAGATAGGGCTCTTAAAGATAGCAGAGTGAGAGGATATGGGGAGAAGGCAGAAACGGGGTACTGATTGGGGATGATCAGTCTTGATCACATTGAATGGCAATGCTGGCTCGAAGGGCCAAATGGCCTACTCCTGCACCTATTGTCTATTGTTTAACCTTAGACTCTTCTCTTAAACTTTCTGTCCTATTTCTACTTCAGAAGACTTCTGCAACCTCTCCTGCGCTCTTCTCCTTAACCTCATCCATATACTTTTGTTGAACACCCCCTGTCCCACCTGCTCAGGTTCCCACCCTTTTCCGAATAGCAGTAGCAAGCCTCCTTGCAAGTATGTTAGTGCTTTTCCAGTTCAGGTGTAACCTGTCCCTCTTGTACAGATCATCTCTGCCTCAGAAGAGATCCCATTGGTCCAAAAAAATATGAATCCTTATCTCCTTAGCCACACATTCATCTATCCTATCCTCCTCTTGCTACCCTCAGTAGTAAGTGGCACCAGTAGTAATCCAGAGATTCCCACCCTCGGTTCTGCATTTTTACCTTTTTCCTAACTCCACGTATTGAGCAAATACCTCATCCCTTTTCTTACCAATGTGCACAACAACCTCTAGCTGCTCACCCACCTCTTTGAATGCTCTGGAGGAGACATCTGGGACCCTGGCACCGGGGAGGCAGTAGACCATCTTGGAGACCCGTTTGCTGCCACAGAATCTCCAATCTCTCTGCCTAACTATTTAGTCCCCTATCACTATTGCCCTGCTTGACTTCAGCCTACCCCCTGTGCCTCAGAACCAGGCCTGGTGCCACAGACCTGGCTGCTGCTGCTGCTCTCCCTTAATGGACAACATTATCCAAAATCGTATAACTGTTTTGCAAAGGAATGGCCACAGGGGATTTCTGAACTCTTTTCCTGCTCCCTGTCCTGGTGGTCACCCAGATATTCTCTGTCTACACATTGGGAATGACCACCTCTCAATTGCTTGTATCTGTGAACTCCTCACTCTCCCAGATGACCCTAAAGTTAGCAATGTTACAAAATTTTGAGATTTAAAAAATCCAGTCTGCAATTTATCCCATCAGGTAAAGCATAAAAAGAAGTTTAATTTGACACCTAATTCACTTTCATATCTTCAGTATTACAAAATGTTGTGGCCATTTTCATACTCGGAAATTAGCATCTTGTCCCCTATTGCTTTTCCATTGACTTAACTCAAAAGCTGTGATCGAGGACAGTCAAAATCCCATAACTTTCTTAAAAATTAAGAGAACTGAATGAAATTTTCAGTTATTATAGATTGAAGCATTCTGAAACAAATATGAAACAATCTTACTTAGAAGACATGCAATTAAAGCATATAATTAGTTAGTTAACTAATTGTAGCTAATTACAAAATTCAATTACTAGATCTAAACCTATCAATTTCTTAAGAATAGATTAACATTTTTAAATAGCCTAAGTGTCCAAATAACATTCACACAAGAATTCACAATATAACATAATGTTTAAATCTCATTGTCATGGATTTACAGGCCAAATGTAAGGAATTGAATGTTTAATTCCTGTAAATTAATGGCCATTTAAATCATCTTGCGAGTGGGATTTTGTGGAACGCGATCGATTAGAACGTTGCATTTGCGGTGAATTTAAACCCCATATCGGCAGGAAAAATACTGCCGGTTCGTATATTTACATAATCACCTTTTCGCAACGTAAAATTTTGATTAAAGGCATCCTAAGAAGCAAGTTTATATGTAAAATAAACGTCTTTCTTTTACCTGTCCCGTACGTGAAATCCGTCCCCGTTGTTGGCGTTGACGGCTTTAGAAGATGCTTTTTAATTTACTCCTGCTATTAAATTATCTAGTGCAGTTTAAAATAAATTTAATAAAACCGATGTCAAAGCGATTTTTCTTCAGCATCTAAACAGCCTGTTCAAAATCGATTTGAATAGGCTGGAGAAATACCGCATTTTAAACCCGCCCCCCTCTCAAAGGCTCCAAAGTCGCGCACACGGGCAGTGACAGAACTGCAGCGCCGCTGAAGGTAAGTTTTGTAACATACCTACTAAAGTCATCCGGACAATGGCCGTCTTCCTCAGTTCCCACTGCATTAGCTGCCGTCCCACCGACACCAGGATTAAGTAACACTCTGAAACAGAAAAGTGACAGCACAGCCTTATCCTGCCCTCGCTGAAGCATCCTCGTACCGAAGCCCTAGTGAGAGCCTCGTCTATAATGGATGAGGATCTATAATCCATTATAGATGAGGCTCTCACCAGGATCTCCTCGATATCCCGCAGCTCTGCTCTTGCTCCCACTCCCCCCATTCGTAACAAGGACAGAGTTCCCCTTGTCCTCGCCTTCCACCCCATTAGCCGTCGCATACAGCATATAATCCTCCAACATTTTCGCCACCTCCAACGGGATCCCACTACTGGCCACATCTTCCCATCTCCACCCCTTTCTGCTTTCCGCAGAGACCGTTCCCTCCGCAACTTCCTGGTCAACTCTTCCCTTCCCACCCAAACCAACCCCTCCCCAGGTATTTTCCCCTGCAACCGCAGGAGATGCAACACCTGTCCCTTTACCTCTCCCCTCGACTCCATCCAAGGACCCCGACAGTCTTTTCAGGTGAGGCTGAGGTTCACCTCTACCTCCTCCAACCTCATCCACTGTATCCTCAGTTCCAGGTGTCAACTCTTGTATATCAGCGAGACCAAGCGCAGGCTCGGCAATCGTTTCGTTGAACGCCTCCACTCAGTCTGCCTTAACCTACCTGACATCCCGGTGGCTCAGCACTTTAACTCCCCTTCCCATTCCCAATATGATCTTTCTGTCCTGGGCCTTCTCCATTGTCAGAGTGAGGTCCAGCGCAAATTGGACGAAAAGCACATATTTCGCTTGGGCAGTTTACACCCCAGCGGTATGAACATTAACTTCTCTAACTTCAAGTTGCCCTTGCTTTCCCTCTCTCTCTCCATCTCCTCCCCCTTCCCAGTTCTCCCACCTGTCTTACTGTCTCCGACTACATTCTATCTCTGTCCCGCCCACTCCCCTGACATCAGTCTGAAGAAGGGTCTCGACCCAAAATGTCACCCATTCCTTCTCTCCCGTGATGCTGCCTGTCCCACTGAGTTACTCCAGCATTTTGTGTCTACCTACAAGTATCTCAAAACTGAATCAAATACTTGAAGTAGAATTGAAAAGATTGCTGGGTGTTTGCGAAAAAATATGGCAACAGATGTGTAGGAAGGAACTGCCGATGCTGGTTTAAACCGAAGTTCCGGAAAGTGGAGATAGACACAAAATGCTAGAGTAACTCAGCGGGATAGGCAGCACCTTTGGAGAGAAGGAATGGGTGACGTTTTGGTTCGAGACCCTTCTTCAGACTGAAAGTCACGGGAAAGGGGAACGAGAGATATATACGATGATGTAGAGAGATATAGAAGAAATGAATGAAAGATATGCAAAAAGTAACAATGATAAAAGAAATGGCTCATTGTTAGCTGTAGCTAGGTGAGAACGAAATACTTGGGTGTGGGAGGGGTGGCGAGAGAGAGAATGCAGGGGTTACTTGAAGTTGGAGAAATCAATATTTATACGCCTGGGTTGTAAGCTGCCCAAACAAAATATGAGATGCTGTTCCTCCAATTTGCGTTTAGCCTCACTCTGGCAATGGAGGAGGCTAGGACAGAAAGATCAGTGTGGGAAGGGGAATTAAGGATTGTCTGTACTTGATGGTGATGCAGGGGAACGAGCACTAGGTTAAATTGAGTGGAAAGTTGTACATGTCATTCATTTTGAGGGACATTGGGAAAACAGGGCACTAATGAAAAATTAATTAGCAAAAAGATTTCCAAATGAAAGTTCCTGATACATTTAAATAAATAAAATAAAGTAAATTCTTATGATTGTCAATGAGTGTGCTCTGCATATTTATATGATTGTACTGCTACTATTTATTTCATCATTACATCAATCCTTAACTCTGTCATTGGTAACTCCAGGTTACTTTGTAAATACTAGCAGAACATGGGATAAAAGTTTCAGCTGTTCATGTGCAAGTATAACATAAAAGCATAAGTACCTTTGTGCAATGACGTACATTTTTTTGCCTGTTTGATTTACATGTACATCTAAATCTAGTCGATATCTAAAACTTCAATTGGCATCTGTTTTCTCAACTGGTACTGCTGGGTGTCTCCCGTGTGTACTACATTTTTAATTGCATGTATTTGGCTGCTTTAGCAGTTTGCTCTCCATGTCTAGTTGCCTGACTATAATTGTGCAATGAATAGAATTATTTTTAATGTTCTATTCAATATAACATCTATGGGGTAGGGAGGAGATAAAACCTGTACACCACAATTTGTTTTAACCTGCCAATCATGTTACCCATTTTCAGTGTTCAGTAATGGAGATGGCTAAGGAGCAATTTCATGTTAAATCATTTGGGTTACATTTCCATTCAAATCAACCTTCTGGATGAGGTTGTCTGATGCTTTCAATGCATTTTGCTGATTGTCACATTCTTTGATCTTGGTAAGGAGACCCAGTTCAAAAATAAATGCTTATTTTTGAAAAATTGGAATGTTTTAAATCTTAAATTTTCATCGTGCAAGTGAATCTGTATTTGGGTGGGTGGGGAGGGGAAGAAGGAAGAAAATATCCTTGTATATTGATGCGGTTTTTGTAAACAATCATGAATAAAAAAATGTGCTGCTGTGTATTTTATGCAACAATCATCTGAATCTTTTAAGGTAAATTTGGATTAAACTTTAATGATAATTCCACAGAACAATGTAAATTTTGAGGCAATAACATAATTACTACAGTTATTGTATTGAAGCCTTTAGTTTTTCCTCGGCTCATCTCGCCAATCTGTTTTGATTTCCTAAAATAAATGATCTTGTCACAAAATCTCAATGTTTGCAGCACATAAATGGGCCATTTGCCCTGATAAGCAATTCAAATCCCATTTAACTGCTCTCTATCCAGAGATCTATGGATTCTTTCTAATACAGTATCCAGATTTTTCCCAATTTTCTTGATACCTGTTTAGCTCTTTTGCCAATTGCTTCCATTATACAACCTCTAATTTTTCATTGCCTTTCTGAAGGTATCACTTTCTTCTTTTCTATCCATGATTTTTAAATGCCTCTCTAATTCCTGCCATTTTTCTCTATTCAAAGGAGAACACCATCTCCAATCTGTTCACATCTCCAGACTATTTCCTAATGCCTAGAATAATTTTGGTTAATCTCTTCACACTCAATCTTATCTGTGATGCCCCAAAAAATGAAAATTTTTAAGATTCACTGAGTTACTTGCTCTTATACGCTCATCGTCTAAGGGCAAAGATCCTTTGTTCTAATTATTTTGTTAACCTGCCCTGCTTCTTTCAAGCCCATGTATATATACTCCTAGATCTTTGTTCTGATCCTTGCTTTAAAATTGTGCATTGAACGAGCATTGCATATTAGTCGACCCTCCAAAATGCAATCTCCACATTTTTCAACATTCCAAGTATTTGTCAACATTCCAAGTATCTTTTCAGTTGATTAATCAGTGTTCTTGCATGATGAGCAATGATTGGAAACAGCAGACAATGCAGCAAAGTGCTCAATGGTTGAGTTTTCAATGTCCATCACCAAAAATGCGTGTAGTGCTGACACTGCATGAGCTCGCCTGGCCCTGATGGGCATGGCTAGCAGTCTGCAGTTGAATGGACCAACAGAAGACATAATCCTGCGTGACCTCGCCCTCGCCAATTTGCCTGTTGCTGGAGCATTGGCCATGACAGTAATGGTAGAAGTGACCACATCAGTCCTTGTAGAGACAAAAATCATATCTTCATCCATGGGCACTTTTCGTATAACACTATTATTATGTTAAATGCAATAAACTCTGATTAAACCTAACAACTCAATTAAACATCCATGAAGCGTTGGGGACGACCAGAAGCTGACAATGTACACCGCTGCAGTCTTTGCCTCGTGGCCCTGTATATCTCTCGTTCTTCAATATATTCAGGCCTGGGAATTAACCTTGGTTCAATGAGTGCAGATGGATGTGCACCAGATACACCATCAGATGCCAACCTGATGAAGCTACAACACTGCATGCGATTGACACAATAAAGCAAACATAATCATCAGAGATCATATTTCTGCAGTGCCACAACATCCAGGATTGTGGAGAGTTAAATAAATGTTTGCTCCAAGAGTATCCCGTCCCCCAAAGACATAATCTATTATTATATAATGCAATAAAATAATTGAGCAGATTCAGTATGTTGCAGAATTATCTCTCTGGAACGTTTGGATTCAGTAACTTGAATGCCCAGGAACAAAGGAAGATGCAGTGTGGTAGACATTGTTCATCAGAGGTAATGGGCTCCCCATAATTGAAGGGATCTGCCTTAAAATGGTAACCAACATCATAAAAGACCCACACCATCCTGGCCATGCTCTCTTTCACTACCACCACGGGGAAGAAGGTGCAGAGACCAAGTTCAAGAACTGCTTTTTCCCAGGTTCCTGCATAATGCACAACACAAACCACTACCTCAGCACTAGCTCTCCTGCATTGCTGCTACATATGGCAATTAAACTCAACTCTTGAGATATATATCTGAAGAAGGGTCTTGACCTGAAACGTCACCTATTCCTTCGCTCCATAGATGCTGCCTCACCCGCTGAGTTTCTCCAGCATTTTTGTCTACCTTCGATTTTTCCAGCATCTGCAGTTCTTTCTTAAACACTTGAGATATTTATGCAGTTTTTCAAGAACTGCAATGGTTTTATAATCGCAGAGATTAAAATGATGTAATATTTCTTTGATCTAACTACCGGTTATGAGATCCTGAGTTTGGAAGCTGTGGATTGCCAGTGATGATCAGAGGCGAGATTATTTAACCTGATTAGTGGAACGGACACACTTATTTGGTTCTGCAACATGGTCAGAGTTAAAAGATTCTCCAATTGAATAGACAGAAACCTTTTAAAAGTTTTTAATTTTAATTAATGCTTGGGGTCAGTTTGAGGCTCAAACCTATAATTTTAAATAGCATTGGATCACCCAAACAATGTTTGAGGTGAAAGGATATTTTCAAAACGATGTTATGGCTGATAGTGTAGTACTGTCATTATTGCACTAGAGTTTTACCTATATACAGTGGCTTGCAAAAGTTTTCATACCCCTTGAACTTTTCCACATTTTGTCACGTTACAACCACAAACGTAAATGTATTTTATTGGGATTTTATGTGATAGACCAACACAAAGTGGTGCATAATTGTGAAGTGGAAGGAAAATGATACATGGTTTTCAAATGTTTTTACAAATAAAAAACTGAAAAGTGTTGCGTGCAAAAGTATTCAGCCCCCCCCCCCCCGAGTCAATACTTTGTAGAACCACCTTTCGTTGCAATTACAGCTGCAAGTCTTTTGGGGTATGTCTCTACCAGCTTTGCACATCCAGAGACTGAAATGTTTGCCCATTCTTCTTTGCAAAATAGCTCAAGCTCAGTCAGATTGGATGGAGAGCGTCTGTGAACAGCAATTTTCAAGTCTTGCCAGAGATTCTCAATTGGATTTAGGTCTGGACTTTGACTGGGCCATTCTAACACATGAATATGCTTTGATCTAAACCATTCCATTGTAGCTCTGGCTGTATGTTTAGGGTCGTTGTCCTGCTGGAAGGTGAACCTCCGCCCCAGTCTCAAGTCTTTTGCAGACTCTAACAGGTTTTCTTCCAAGATTGCCCTGTATTTGGCTCCATCCATCTTCACATCAACTCTGACCAGCTTCCCTGTCCCTGCTGAAGAAAAGCATCCCCACAGCATGATGCTGCCACCACCATGTTTCACAATGGGGATGGTGTGTTCAGGGTGATGTGCAGTGTTAGGTTTCTGCCACACATAGCGTTTTGCATTTAGGCCAAAAACATCAATTTTGGTCTCATCTGACCAGAGCACCTTCCACCACATGTTTGCTGTGTCCCCCACATGGCTTGTGGCAAACTGCAAACGGGACTTCTTATGGCTTTTTTTCAACAATGGCTTTCTTCTTGCCACTCTTCCATAAAGGCCCGATTTGTGGAGTGCACGACTAATAGTTGTCCTGTGGACAGATTCTCCCACCTGAGCTGTGGATCTCTGCATCTCCTCCAGAGTTACCATGGGCCTCTTGGCTGCTTCTCTGATCAATGCTCTCCTTGCCCAGCCTGTCAGTTTAGGTGGATGGCCATGTCTTGGTAGGTTTGCAGTTGTGCCATACTCTTTCCATTTTCGGATGATGGATTGAACAGTGCTCCGTGAGATGTTCAAAGCTTGGGATATTTTTTTATAACCTAACCCTGCTTTAAACTTCTTCATAACGTTGTCCCTGACCTGTCTGGTGTGTTCCTTGGGCTTCATGATGCTGTTTGTTCACTAATGTTCTCTAACAAACCTCTGAGGCCACAGAACAGCTGTATTTATACTGAGATTAGATTACACACAAGTGGACTCTATTTACTAATTAGGTGACTTCTGAAGGCAATTGGTTGCACTGGATTTTATTTAAGGGTATCAGAGTAAAGGGGGCTGAACACTTTTGCACGCGACACTTTTCAGTTTTTTATTTGTAAAAAAATGTGAAAACCATGTATCATTTTCCTTCCACTTCACAATTATGCACCACTTTGTGTTGGTCTATCACATAAAATCCCAATAAAATACATTTACGTTTGTGGTTGTAACGTGACAAAATGTGTAAAAGTTCAAGGGGTATGAATACTTTTGCAAGCCACTGTATGTTGTAGATTTTGATTAAGTTTCATATCCTTAACTATGAGATTTGGAGGAACTCCCTTGAACAAAGCGTGTCTGATTTTTTTTAATTAAAAAAATCAATTTGTATCTTCGCTTAAACTGATGTATAATACAGTTTAATTCTCATAGCCTATATTTGGTGAGCAAAGAGACTTATTGAATCACTTCTTTTGTGTATATAAATCTGAGGTTTACTTGTTCCTTGCCACTGAGCTTTTCATAGACATTAGTTATTGGTGGCATGTTTTCAGTCAAAGCTGTAATTATCAAGTCTGTTTGGAGTTTCCTGCAACATGATGATTTTATGAGAAACCTGCCACGCTGTGAGCATGAGTGCAGTATTTTCAGCACTGACACTAATTGTTACAGAAGTTCATTTATTTTAACGTGCATTAAAGAGCCAATGTATAAGTACAAGTTGACTGTTTATCACATTACTTCACTAATTTGTTTACGATGTAAAATGTGATTTCCTTCGCAATTTCAAGTTCTGTATTAATATTAGACTACAGCTGCAATGGGATTCAAGGAGTTGATGCAATTTTAGTCTGCATTTGATAATATGACACAAAGTGCAGCTTTCAGTTTTGGCACTGAGGTGTTGGGGTAATGACATCGCAGTTTGACAGTGACCGTACCAACGCTCGCAATAGGGTGAACTTGCCAGGCTTATTCTATTTACAGTGATAAGGAAGTCCAGGACCACATGCCCCTTGAGGGGGGGGGTAGAGGGTGGAGGGGGAAGAGAGAGGGGAGGGAGAGAGGAGGAAGGAGAGGGGGAGGGGGGCCTCGCTTGGGTCCACATCCAACCGCAACCTTGCTCGGTGGGGAGGCTGCTGCTCTATGACCTGGGTAGGTGCTGCCTCCACACCCTCCCTCTGTGTCCCCTCCCTTTCTGCCCCCCTTCCTCACTGCCCCCCCTTCCTCTCTGCCCCCCTCCCTCTCTGCCCCCCCCTCCTCTTTGCCCCCTCTCCCTCTCTAGGGAGTGGTGAATATTGGGACCTATGGTTGAGTGGTGGAGTATGGCGTTCGGGAACCACCCCTCCCCTGTGACGCCGCGTGCCCCCCCCCCTCACTCTTTCCCCCCTCTCTCCCCCCCAGTCTCTCTCCCCCTCTCTCTCCTTCCATGTCCCGGGAAGGGGATAGAACGGGAGGGGGAAGGGGTAGAGGCAGCACATGGCGAAGAGTAGCAGCCTCCCCACCAGGCGCTGGGCCCGAGCGAGACTGTGGCCGGCGTGGACCTGAGTGAGGCCCAGAACGATCTGAGGACGGTCAAAAGCAGCGGAGGGCTGGCCGATCGTGGCTTCCGCAAGGGGAAGCCCACCCACCCGCATGACAGATGATCGGGCGGGGGAGACGGAGAGGCGGTCGTCCCCCGTGACAGCCAGAGATCACCAGGTGAGATCAGGATCACCAGCGAGGAAAAGGCGTCACGATTCCCCAAGTCCCTGCGATTGACGGAGGAATCGTAGGTCTCCATAGACGGCCTCTGCCAGAGTGAGTAATGGTCGCCACGGCCACCTTCCCAGCTCGCTGCCCCGCGCCCGTGCGGTAATAACGACCGCCGCCGCCATGTTCTAGAACTTCAAGAAGCCCAGCGGAGCGCGCAGCATGCCCTGCGCAGCTTTTTAGAACCGCGAAGTGACAAATTTAAAGGAGTGAAAGTTAAGAAGCCAAGAAGTACAGAAGACAGAACAAGGGTAATGTCACTCGCAGCGCGAGCAGAGGCAGGCAGTCAGGTCCATTGTGATGTCATCAGCGAGACCATCTCATTTATTTTCTAAGTTATTTGAAATTTTTGAACATTTTCATAAATAACTAGAGAAATAATGCATGAAATTTTCAGATACGGTGAATTTTGACATCATGGCGTAAATCTCTATCAGAATATGTAAAAATTTCACCGTTAACGCGTCGTGTTTTCGAGGAGATGTGAAGCACACACGAACATCGCACAATACACATACATCCAAGATCAGAGTTTTATAAGAGTAGAGATAGACAATAGGTGCAGGAGTAGGCCATTCGGTCCTTCAATGTGATCATGGCTGATCATACCCAGTCAGTACCCGTTCCTGCCTTCTCCCCATATCTCCTGCCTCTACTATGTTTAAGAGCCCTATCAAGCTCTCTCTTGAAAGTATCCTGAGAACCGGCTTCCATCGCCCTCTGATGCAGAGCATTCCACAGTCTCACAAATCTCTGTGTGAAAAAGTGTTTCCTCATCTCCATTCTAAATGCCTTACCCCTTATTCTTAAACTGTGGCCCCTGGTTCCGGTCTCCCCCAATATCGGGAACATGTTTCCTGCCTCTAGCGTGTCCAAACCCTTAATAATCTTGTATGTTTCAATAAGATAGCCTCTCATCCTTCTAAATTCCAGAGTATACAAGCCCAGCTTCTCCATTCTCTCAGCATATGACAGTCCCGCCATCCCGGGAATTAACCTTGTGAACCTACGCTGCACTCCCTCAATAGCAAGAATGTCCTTCCTCAAATTAGGAGACCAAAACTGCACACAATACTCCAGGTGTGGTCTCACTGGGCCCTACACAACTGCAGAAGGACCTCTTTGCTCCTATAATCAACTCCTCTTGTTATGAAGGCCAACATGCCATTCGCTTTCTTCACTACCTGCTGTACCTGCATGCTTACTTTCATTGACTGATGAACAAGGACCCCCAGATCCCGTTGTACTACCCCTTTCCCAACTTGACACCATTTAGATAATAATCTGCCTTCCTGTTTTTGCTACCAAATTGGATAACCTCACATTTATCACACTGCAACCTCACACTGCATCTGCCATGCATCTGCCCACTCACCCAACCTGTCCAAGTCACACTGCATTCTCATTGCATCCTCCTCACAGTTCACACTGCCACCCAGCTTTGTGTCATCTGCAAATTTGCTAATGTTACTTTGAATCCCTTCATCTAAATCATTGATGTATATTGTAACTAGCTGCGGTCCCAGCACCAAGCCTTGCGGTACCCCACTAGTCACTGCCTGCCATTCTGAAATGGACCCATTAATCCCTACTCTTTATTTCCTGTCTGTCAACCAATTTTCTATCCGTCAGCACTCTCCCCCAATACCATGTGCTCTAACTTTGCCCACTAATCTCCTATGTGGGACCTTATCAAATGTTTTCTGAAAGTCCAGGTACACTACATTCACTGGCTCCCCCTTGTCCATTTTCCTAGTTACATCTTCAAAAAATTCCAGAAGATTAGACAAGCATGATTTTCCCTTCGTAAATCCATGCTGACTTGGACCGATCCTGTTAATGCTATCCAAATGTGCCGCAATTTCATCTTTTATGATTGACTCCAGCATCTTCCCCACCACCGATGTCAGGCTAACTGGTCTATAATTCCCTGTTTTCTCTCTCCCGCCTTTCTTAAAAAGTGGAATAACATTAGCTACCCTGCAATCCACAGGAACTGATCCTGAATCTGTAGAACCACGATTTCTGGGATGCAGACCATCAGGCCCTGGGGATTTATCAGCCTTCAGTCCCATCAATCTACCCAACACCATTTCCTGCCTAATGTGGATTTCCTTCAGTTCCTCTGCCACTAATACATCAGGAAGATTGTTTGTGTCCTCCTTAGTGAAGACGGATCCAAAGCACCTGTTCAACTCATCTGCCATTTCCTTGTTCCCCATAATAAATTTCCCTTTTTCAGTCTTCAAGGGTCCAACTTTGGTCTTAACTATTTTTTTCCTCTTCACATATCTAAAGAAGCTTTTACTATCCTCCTTTATATTCTTGGCTAGCTTACCTTTGTACCTCATCTTTTCTCCCCGTATTGCCTTTTTAGTTATCTTCTGTTGCTCTTTAAACATTGCCCAATCCTCTTGCTTCCCGATCATCTTTGCTATGTTGTACTTCTCTTTTATTTTTATACTGTCCCTGACTTCCCTTGTCAGCCACAGTCGCCCTTTACTCCCCTTGGAATCTCTCTTCCTGTTTGGAATGAACTGATCCTGCACCTTCTGTATTATTCCCAGAAATACCTGCCATTGTTGTTCCACTGTCATCCCTGCTAGGGTCTCTTTCCAGTCAACTTTGGCCAGCTCATCCCTCGTGGCTCCATTGTTCAACTCCATTGTTCAACAAATGGCTCAATTGTTCAAGGCTTCCCTTTGTTCAACTGTAACATGGACACCTCCGATTTACCCTTCTCCCTCTCAAATTGTAGATTAAAAACATACCATATTATGGTCACTACTTCCTAATGGCTCCTTTACCTCGAGTTCCCTTATCAAATCCGGTTCATTACACAACACTAAATCAAGAATTGCCTTCTCCCTGGTAGGCTCCAGTACAAGCTGCTCTAAGAATTCATCACGGAGGCAGTCCACAAACTCCCTTTCTTGGGGTCCAGTACCAACCTGATTTTCCCAGTCTATCTGCTTGTTGAAATCTCCCATAACCACTGTATCATTACCTTTACAACATGCCAATTTTACTTCGGAGTCACGTGAGTGACTACGTGAAGAAGACCCGTCAGGGCGCATGCGCGTCATTACGTCGGTCGCATTGGCGCAGACAGGCTGGGAGGAACAGAGTTCTCCAGCGGTAAGTTTAAAAATCCTGCAGTTAAGTTTAAACTTACTTTTCAGGTTGTCCGTTGCAGGAATCTTTTTTCGCAGGTTCCTGCTGGACATGAAATTCAGCAGAACCCGGTGGACCGCGGGGAAATTGTGGACCGCGGGGATGTCGGCTTCAGACCGCGGGAGTGCGGTAGCAGGCGGCCGGTAGGTTTTGCTGGTTGAGTCGCGGACAGAACGGTCCGCGACTCCCGAGGTTTAATTCGGGCCGCTGGTTTTTTGTAGACCGCGGGTTCAGCAAGCTACGGTCACTGCGGGTGGCTGTTGGGCTTGTTGTTCGAGTCGCTGACAGGCAGGTCAGCGACTCCCGAGATGTGTTTAAAATAGGGTCCGCGGGGTTCTCTAGACCGCGGGGAGACAGTAAGTCGGACTTCTTGTTAGAGTCGCTGACAGTAAGGTCAGCGACTCCTGAGGGGTTCCTACACGACTCATTGAGGCAGGGACCTCGAATTTGGCAGCCCATATGAATCTAAACTATGTGGAGCCTGGCCAGGAGGGTCCCCTCTGTTATATGTATGTCCTCACACGTGCATTATCCTGATATTGTGCTCCATATCAGGGCAGGACATCAGGGGATTGCGGCAGCACCTGTGTTTTCAGGGCTGCTTACAAATTCCCTCAGTGGAGAGGAGTACAAGAGGTCAGTGTGTGGCTGACCCCAACCCCAACTCAGGAAGTGAGATTAGTGGTTTATCACTCTTATGTGTCTATGGCAGTAGCATTTTCTGCTAATTCTGTGGAGGTTTCAGGTCTAGGCCAAGCTGGCCTTCACGGAGAATTTACAATTCACGCATGCTCTCCAAATTAAGGACGAACGCAGTTTTGGAAACGTTCAAAAGGGTAGACATTATAGTTACCACTTGATCACATTGTGACTATTATACCGAGACATGATTATCATTTACTCAATTAAGGAAATGGGAAGCCCCCCCTTGTTG
>CM075987.1:2375069-2460925 GCA_038087875.1 Malacoraja senta
ATCTACCATGCATCTGCCCACTCACCCAACCTGTCCAAGTCACCCTGCATCCTCATAGCATCCTCCTCACAGTTCACACTGCCACCCAGGTTAGTGTCATCTGCAAATTTGCTAATGTTCCTTTGAATCCCTTCATCTGAATCATTAAGTGGAATATTCTTCACTTTTTGAACTGGTAGGCAGTGGGCTGGCAATGAATAAAACAGCTTTTGCTGTTAGGGCCACCCCATTGATGAGTTTGTCTATAATAACTGGCATTTTTAACAGTTTTGATGGCGGTGCCTCTTCCCAGCCTCCCCCCTGGTCCCCGACAGACTCTCCCCCTCAATCCCCTGGTCTACTTCCTCTGCCCAGGTGAGGAAGGAGCTGAGCAGACACGCCCAGGTAAGGCTATGGATCTCGATGGTGTCAGCCTTAAGGTTCTCAAGGCGTGTGCCAGCCAGTTGTGTGGAGTACTCCAGCATATCTTCAACCTGAGCCTGTGCCTGGAGAGAGTACCTGTGATGTGGAAGACATCCTGCCTGCTTCCTGTACCAAAGAGGACGTGCCCCAGCTCCTCCAATGACTACAGACCGGTGACTTCACACATGACAAAGTCCCTGGAGAGGCTGGTGCTCACTCACCTCCGACCCCTGGTTAACCCCTACCTGGACCCCCTGCAGTTCATTTACCAACAAAGATGGGAGTTGAGGACGCCATCATCCACCTGCTCCATCGTTCCTATGCTCACCTGGATAAGCCGGGAAGCATTGTGAGAGTCATGTTTTTTGACTTCCCCAGTGCTTTTTACATGATCCGGCCTGCACTGCTAGGGAACAAAGAGACGAAGATGCGGGTGGATGCTCCGTTGGTGTCTTGGATCACCAACTACCTGACTAGATGACCACAATATGTCAGGCTACAGAACTGTGTCTCGGACATGGTGGTGAGTAACACAGGAGCCCCACGGGATGGTCCTCTCTCCCTTTCTGTTCACCATCTACACCTCAGTTTTCAGATGACTCTGCAGTTGTGGGCCTCATCAGTGAGGGGAGGGACGCTGAGTAGAGCTGTAGTCAACGACTTTGTTGAGTGGTGTGGGCTGAATCACCTGCAGCTCCACACCGACAAGACTAAGGAGTCGATGGACTTTAGGAGAAGAGGAACATCCTGTTCCTTGTCTCCATCAATGGTGTGGATGTGCAGTTTACCAGGGAATACAAATACCTTTGTACCTGGACAGTTAACTGGACTGGTCCAGGAACGCTGAGGCCCTGTACAAGAAGGGACAGAGCCGGCTGTACTTTTTGAGGTGGCTCCGCTCCTTCAACGTCTACAGTAAGATGCTGCAGATGTTCTAACAATCGGTGGTAGCCAGTGCCATCTTCTTCGCTGCTGTATGCTGCGGCAGCAGGGCGAAGGCCACAGACGGCAATATGATCAACAAACTCATCATGAAGGCTGGGGGCGGAGTTGGATTCATGGGAGATGGACTTGGAGGGGAGGATGCTCTTTAAACTGTGGAACATCCTGGACAATGCAGCTCACCCCCTCCATGGCATACAGGTCAACCTGAGGAGCACCTTCAGCAACAGACTGGTTCCACCAAGATGCAGGACTGAACGTCACAGGAGATCCTTCTACCCTGTGGCTATCAAACGTTAAAATTCCTCCCCTTCTATCTTGGGGTAGACTGAGCCTGAACCCTCCCCCCCCCCACCCCCCAACCTCCTCAATCTCTGCACATCCCCAAAGCCTTACCACTCGTCACTTTCTTTTCATTTCATGTATTTTATGTTTTTTATGACTGTTGGCAAATTAATTTCCCTCCTGGGATAAATAAAGTTCTATTGTATTGTATTATTGCACATACTCAGTAGCTTTGTGCATATTGATATCCTCTAAATGGATGATCATACTGAAATTAATGGAATCATAAAACATACACTGTAATTTAGCTGTTGCATTTCAGATTTATATTCTCTTACATGGTGCACAGACTCTCCAGTATAATTTCTAGGGTTGTTTGTTTGAGTGCTGTCCACATTGGATTTTCACCATAAAATAATTTAACTGAGATGTGCAAATTTCAAGAAAAGTGACCTCCTGAATTGATATTACATGGTCTGTCTTTCTTTTCTTGATTGGGTTACAAGCAATCACGTTTTTATATTGATTTGAGGTTGGGTGAAGACAGTGATGTTTAGTTTTCGTTTCCCTTATCCCTAACCAGTCTGAGGAAGGGTCTCGACCCGAAACGTCACCCATTTCTTCTCTCCAGAGATGCTGCCTGTCCCGCTGAGTTACTCCAGCTTTTTGTGTCTATCTTTGGTTTAAACCAGCATCTGCAGTTCCTTCATACACATTTCGTCTGCTCCACTGCAAAATCTCCTCAAGGTATGTCTACTTTGAAGAAGTTGTCTTCTCTCCGACGAGAGTTTTGCAACATCCTCTCTGGCTCCTCCCCCTCTGATTCTTCTTGCTCTACGACTCTATGACCACGTTTTAACCCAGACTCGTTACCACAGCCACGTGTGTTTTCTCGGTGCTTGCCTGCGCCTCCATCTTCTATCTCGTGGATTCCAGCTCCGGTTCCAGACATCTCAGTTCGGACCCAACCTGGATTACAGGTACTGACAGTTGATCTGCTGCTTTTCGCAACAGTTCTCATTCCATGCCCTGCGTTCTACACTGGCTGTGATGCGCCGTCACCAGCAGGCCCTCTCTCTGACTCTCCTGCAGCTCCGGGCCTCACTCATCCAGATCTGCAATGGTCCACAACTGTACTTCATTCAACGGCAGATCCACACCCTCAACAAATGCTTCCTCGCCGACCTGGACTCCACCAAGGATCACAAGCATTCCCACTTCCAGACCAGTCCCATCACTGACACTTCTCGACTCGACCACCCGCAGGCCCGAGGCTCCACGCTAGACTATGCCGCCTGCCTGAACACCACGAGGCTGAGATCGCCACCACGAGGAGCAGCACCAACTTCCACCGCCTCACCTACCTTCACTGGCTGAACCCAGGCCCGGACCACCAAAACTGCCGCGGCTGCCGACTCTCACCACCTCCCTGGGGCCACCGCTGCCGCTGTCGGCGACCTTCACTGACTCCCCGGGGCCACCGATGCTGCTGCCGCCGACCCGTATCTCTACTCCATCGCCTCACGGGCCTCCACCAGTGACTCCGCCGACCCTCGCCTCTCCACCGCCCATCAGCGGGCCGGAGCCGTCGCCTCACTTGAGTTCCAGGCTCAGCACTGGATCCACAGCCTCCACGATGCAAACTCCCACACCACGTGGCCTGACTCTGCTGGGTCCTGCTGCTCTCCCCCCTCCTACCAGGTACCTCAGTAGTGATGGGTCTTCCCCTTCCCCCTCTTTTAACCAGGTTACCCTGGCCACACCACACCCATAGTCCTCACGCCCCCCTCCTCTCTGAACACCTACCACCCCCCCCCCCCCCCCCCTCCAACCAGATCTCGCCTCAGCCTTTGTCCACTCCCCGGCCCTCCTCTGACCCCAACCCCACCCATGTTGTGTCTTCACCATCCCCCCTGACCTCCCCCTTTCTGATAGGGAACGGTCTGTCCTCAACAGAGGCCTCACCTTCATTCCCCTCCGCCCTCACCTCAAGGAGTTCCGGGACCACCATGACGTCGCCTCCATGCCTCCTCACCACCCAGCGATGACCTCTTCTCCTGTCTCCACCGGTCCCCCTCCTCTTGGACTCCCCAGAATGACCTTCTAACCTCTGTAGACCTTTTTATTTCCAACTGCCGGCGTGACATCAACCGTCTCAACTTCCCTTACATACTCCAACCTCACCCCCTCTGAACTTCCACTCACTGCAGCATCCCTGACATTATAATCAAACCCGCCGACAAGGGAGGTGCCGTGGTAGTCTGGCGCGCTGACCTCTACCGGGCTGAGGCCAGGCGACAACTCTCAGACACCTCCTCCTATCTATCCTTGAACCATGATCCTACAGACGAGCACCAGGCCTTTGTCCCAAACAACATTACTGATTTCATCACTTCTGGCTGTCTGCCTTCCACAGCCTCCAACCTTATCGTTTCCCAGCCCCGCACAGCCAGTTTTTACCTTCTCCCCGAAATCCACAAACACAACTGCCCTTGCAGACCCATTGTTTCTGCCTGCTCCTGCCCATGGATCGGATTTCCACGTACCTCGACTCCATCCTATCCCCCCGGTCCAATCTCTCCCGACCTATGTCCAAGATACCTCGCATGCCCTTCGTTTCTTTAATGACTTCCGCTTTCCGAGCCCCCACTCCCTCATCTTTACTATGGACGTTCAGTCACTCTACACCTCCATCCCCCACCAGGTAGGCCTTAAAGCCCTCCGTTTCTTCCTCGACCGCAGAACCATCCAATTTCCCTCTACTAACACTCTACTCCGCCTAGCGCAGCTGGTCCTCACCCTCAACAACTTCTCCTTTGACTCCTCCCACTTCCTCCAAGTCCAAGGCGTAGCTATGGGACCCACATGGGCCCCAGCTATGCCTGCCTCTTTGTAGGGTACGTTGAACAATCACTGTTCCAGGCGTACACTGGCCCTATCCCCGAACTCTATCTCTGTTACATTGATGACCGCATCGGTGCTACCTCCTGCACCCATGCAGAACTCATGGACTTCATCAACTTCACCACCAATTTTCATCCTGCACTCAAATTTACTTGGAGCATCACCGTCACATCCCTCCCCTTTCTTGATCTCACAGTCTCCATCACAGGAAATAAACTATAGATTGATGTCTATTGCAAACCCACTGACTCCCACAACTATCTTGACTACACTTCTTCCCACCATGCTTCCTACAAAGACTCTATTCCCTACTCCAAATTCCTCCATCTACGCCAAGATGAGGTGTTCCATACTAGAACATCCGAAATGTCCTCATTCTTTAGGTCACAGGGGTTCCCCTCTCCCATCATAGATGAGGCCCTCACTTGTGTCTCCTCGGTATCCCACAGCTCCGCCCTTGCTCCCCCTCCCCCTAGCCGCAACAGAGACAGAGTCCCCTTAGTCCTTATATTCCACCCCATCAGACGCCACATACAGCACATAATCCTCCGAAATTTCCGCAACCTCCAACGGAATCCTACCACTAGCCACATTTTCCCATCTCCACCCTTTCCACCTTCCGCAGAGGCCGTTCCCTCCACAACTCCCTGGTTAACTCATCCCTTCCCACCCAAACCACCCCCTCCCAGGTACCTACCCTGCAACTGCAGAAGATGCAGCACCTGTTGCTGTACCTCCACCCTCGAATCTGTCCAGGGATCCCGATAGTCCTTTCAGGTTAGGCAGAGGTTCACTTGCACCTTCTCCAACCTCATCTACTGTATCTGTTGTTCGAGATGTGGACTCTTATAGATCGGCGAGACTAAACGCAGACTGGGCGATCGTTTCGTGGAACACCTTCGCTCAGCCCGCCTGAACCAACCTGATCTCCCGGTTGCTGGATACTTTAATTCTCCTTCCCATTCCTACACAGACCTTTCTGTCCTCGGTCTCCTCCATTGATAGAGTGAGGCTAAACGTAAATTGGAGGAACAGCATCTCATATTTTGCTTGGGCAGCTTACAGCCCAGTAGTATGAATATTGATTTCTCTCACTTCGGGTAGCCCCGACATTCCCTCTCTCTCTATCCCTCCCCACCCTAGTTGCACCAGCTTCTCATTTTCACCCTAAAAACATATGACAATGGCCTGTTTCCTTTATCATCGTTACTTTTTTGCATATCTTTCATTCATTGTTCTTCATCTCTCCACATCACCGTCTATATCTCTCGTTTCCCTTATCCCTAATCAGTCTGAAGAAGGGTCTCAACCCGAAACATCACCCATTCCTTCTCTCCAGAGATGCTGCCAGTCCCGCTGAGTTACTCCAGCTTTTTGTGTATATCTTCTGATGTTTAGTTTTACTTTAATTTAGAGATGCAATGTGGAAACAAGCCGTTCAGCCCACCGAGTCCGTGCCAAGCAGTGATCATCCCATATACTAGTTCTATCCCACACTAGGGGCAATTTCCAGAAGGCAATTAACATACATACCTGCACGCCTTTGGAATATGGGAAGAAACTGGAGTGCCCGGAGAAAACACACGTGGTCACAGTAGCGAATATACAAACAGACTTTCGTACAGACAATGCCCGTAGTCGGGATCGAATATGGGTCTCTGGTGCTGTAAGGCAACAGCTCTACCGTTGCGCCATTGTGCAACCCTTAACTCTTAATGTTGTTGATTGAAATATTCAATCTTGTGCCCGTTTGTGCTTGATAAAATTATTTGTCATTACTGAGTTTTTGTACACTTCTTCACGTGCAATCAATGGGAGATGTGAAATTGATTTATTACAGACATTTAGGAGAGATATGCATAGTTAAAGAAAAAAAGTAGAAATTGATACAGCACTTACAAGAAAATTTTGTTTCCCCTCCTAAGTGCTATGTATCTTTCTGACTAAAAACACGGATTATAAATTGGGATTTTTCATCTGTTTTTAATTAAGGTCATGTGGAAATTCACCATTTAAAATAGATTAAACTTGAATCTGGATTGTGCAGGGTACATTTTATTGTTTTGCCATGTCCAAGATGTATGTTTTGAGCATGTTGCTTATGCAGATCATGGGTTGAATGATCATTTTTGACCTGTTTCATGGATCTGGAATGAATTTGGAATGGTTGTTCACATTGGTTGATCTGCTTGTGATTTTCAGCCATACAAGTGTCCTTTAAAAATTTCCGCTTGAAGCTTCTCTGCTTTAAAAAAAAATGTAATCCTTAAAATGTAGGTTTGCAAATGTAGTGCTGCCAACTTCATTGATTCTCTTTTGGTCATCAGCTCTAAAATATATTCCTTATTTTTGATGATCTGCTTTAATATGCTGAAGAAACTGCATTAACAAGTTGGAGCCGCTATGTGAAAGATAAGTAGATTCATAACAAATTGTGTGTGGTGCTGTTTTGCTATAGTGCCCATGTTTGTTGATTCCTGAAAATAAGCTTTTTGGCTGCTATTTGAAATTATGGAATTTTCAGGCTCTGCAGTCATGGACAAAAAAATTGAAAGTATCTAGCATAATTGGCTGGATTTTGCTGTTAATGAAAAACACTGTCTGTCAGACTTGCACTTTCCAAAAGCTTTTTAATGAGCTTTTGAATAAGATCTCCCTGTCAGCCATACATATAAAAACACCACAGGATTTTAAACAGAACATCCAGGACCTCTGAACAGGCTGTATCAGTTTGAAGTAACACAGTGAATGTCTGAAACGGAAAATTTAACTGCAATATTTCATTAATTTCTGAATTAGGCACAACGTAATACAGAAGGAAAGAGTTTTTAATTAAGGGATGTAACTGAGACTTTTTTCAACTTGAGAAATAAGACTTCAAATTTGATAAAATTAACTTTCAGTGACAGAGATTGTGTATCTACGATTGAGATGAATGTAGTATTAATGAGGTAAGAATGGAATGGCTTAACTGATTACACTTGCAGCAAAATGTTTCCAAGGCATCAGTACAAAAAACTCTGGATGCATAGACTCTATTCAAGTTGTGAACTGGGAGGTGATTAATTACCTCAACAGTTTCAGAATTTGTAAAGCAGACACATCCTGGACTGCAGCATCTGGATTTCAGCATATATCCTTTGATTGAATCTACTCTGTCTAAATAACAGTGTGTACTATTAAACAAGTCACAGAAAAATCTGCCCCAGTACATCAAAAAATATTGAATTTATAAAGTTTCCTGAACAAAAATCAGCTATAGCAGGAAACAATGTTGTGGTTAAAGGTTCTCATCAATGCAAAATACACAATTAAAAGCAATCTGTGTTCAGTAATCTTTTTGTGGAACAGGAGACATGGTTTATATTTTGGTTTTACTTGTTCCTCTTTGTAATATATTACTTGAGTGAGGTTAGATTGTATCAGCAGGAACTGGAAAATACGACATATTTATTTTGGCAAAGTTTTTCAGCTTGTAGTTATATATAGTATACAAAAACACTCTGATTAGGTTTGGGGGAAAAGCACAAGGGCTTAACTTACAGTCACCGGTGAGTTGCCCACGATGGCCATTGATCTAAATGGGCTTGTAGAAATCCTGCCTTTTGCAGATTAGTCTGCATCGACTTTCTGGTAACCGCCACTTCAATCCAGGAGGACTTTATGCTCTTAATGCAAGAAAGTGGAGAGGTGGGAGTCAAGATTGAACTGGCCCCATCCACGAGCAAACAATCTTTGAAGAGTTGGTTGGCAATGATTGCTTGGTGGTCATCATTTTTCGAATTCAAGAAAATATTTAAAAGAACACAATTCTCAAAATATATACACGACTTAATACTTGGCAAGGGACAATACAACCATCCTCTTTATTGAAATAAATGTAGCTGCTGTATGGATCCACAGCTTATGTTTTACAGCTTATACTCCAGGCTGTTATCTCTGTTAATGGTTTGAATACTTAAAGTCTGCAGTCATTAACGGATCATGAATACCACAGAAAAACATGACGAATAAACTTGAATTGATAAATTGCTGATAATGCATGAGGCAACGGTATGGGAAGATTCGTATAATGGAATTTTGCTGGTGTTATTCGCTTTTCAATAACTGCCATGTTTAAAATGGTCAGTGATGTCATCCGAATAAATTAAATTTCCCCGCCAAGCGTCTAAAGGAAGAAAAGACGGTTGCTTTGCCCAATTTGTACAAAAAACAAAATAATTCTACAGAAAATAGACATTAAAAACTTAAAGTCTGCGACAGCGCTGAATGGTGGCAATTATTTTATCATACCGCATGTAATATTTGCAAGTAATATTTCATGAAAATATGAGAACAGGTAGCAGTTCCATCCAGAAGATAACTGTGTAAGTTCTAGGAGCAGAATTAGACCATTCGCCCATCAAATCTACTCCGCCATTCCATCATGACTAATCAATCTTTCCTTCTCAACCCCATTCTCCTGCCTTCTCTCCGTAACTCCTGACACCCTTGCTCATCTAGAATCTGTCAATCTCCACCTTAACTAATATCCATCGACTTGGCCTCCACAGCCGTCTGTGGCAATGATTTCCATAGATTCACCACCCTCTGACTAAGATCACGTAGAGTTTCATGATACATTTCTACATTTGGAGTGCCAGTTTTACATAGGAATGTGTGGAGATAGTGGTCTAAAAGGATCATGTGGCACTAACATGATTTGACTAGTTTAGTTTATTGTCGCGTGTACTGAGGTACAGTGAAAAGCTTTTTTGCGTGCTATCGAGAGTGAAAAAACTATATATAATTGCAATCAAGCCGCCCACAGTGTAAATATACAGGATAATTGGAAGGCAGACAAAAATGCTGGAGGAACTCAGCGGGTGAACTCAGCAGCATCTATGGAGAGATGAAATAGGCGACGTTTCGGGTCAAGACCCTTATTCAGACTGATGTCGGTTGGGGGGGATGGGGGGCGGGAAAAAGAAAGGATGAGGCGGACATAGTAGGCTTGTGGGGGAGCTGGGAAAGGGGAGGGGAAGGATGGAGAAAGCAAGGACTATCTGAAATTAGAGGTCAATGTTCATACCGCTGGGGTGTAAACTACCTAAGCGAAATATGAGGTGCTGTTCCTCCAATATGCGTTGTGCCTCACTCCCGCAATGGAGGAGGCCCAGGACAGAAAGGTTAGATTCAGAATGGGAGGGGGAGTTGAAGTGCTGAGCAACCGGGAGATCAGGTTGGTTAGTGCGAACTGAGCGGAGGTGTTGGGCGAAGCGATCGCCGAGCCTGCGCTTGGTCTCGCCGATGTAGAGAAGTTGACACCTGGACCACGGATGCAGTAGATGAGGTCGGAAGAGGTGCAGGTGAACATCTGCCTCACCTGGAAAGACTGCTTGGGACCTTGGATGGAGTTGAGGAGGGAGGTAAAGTGACAAGTCTAGCATTTCCTGCGGTTGCAAGGGAAAGTAGGCGGGGAGGGGGTGGTTTGGGTGGGAAGGGACAAATTGACCAGGGAGTTACGGAGGGAATGGTCTCTGCGGAAAGCAGAAAGGGAAGGAGATGGGAAGAATATGATCAGTGGTAGGATCCCGTTGGAGGTGGCGAAAATGTCGGAGAATTATATGTTGTATACGACGGCTGATGGGGTGGAAGTTGATGACAAGAGGGACTCTGTCCTTGTTACGAGTAGGAGGATGGGGAGTAAGAGCAAAGCGGCGGAATATAGAGGAGACTCTGGTGAGAGCCTCATCTACAATAGAAGAGGGGAACCTCCTTCCCTAAAGAATGAGGACATCTCCGATGCCCTGCTCTGGAACACCTCATCCTGGGTGCAGATGCGGCGTAGACAGAGGAATTAGGAGTAGGGGATAGAGTCTTTACAGGAAGCAGGGTGGGAAGAAGTGTAGTCCAGATCGCTATGGGAGTCAGTGCGTTTGTAGTAGATGTCGATCAGTAGTCTGTTGCCTGCGATGGAGATGGTGAGATCTAGAAATGGGAGGGAGATGTCGGAAATGGTCCAGGTGAATTTGAGTGCCGGGTGGAAATTTTTGGTGAAATGTATGAAGTCAGTGAGTTCTGCATGGGTGCAGGAGGGAGCACCAATGCAGCCGTCAATGTAGTGGAGGTGGAGATCGGGGATAGGGCCACGGTACGCCTCGAACAGGGATTGTTCGACGTACCCTACAAAGAGGCAGGCATAGCTGGGCCCATAGCTACGCCTTGGATTTGGAGGAAATGGGAGGACTCAAACGAAAAGTTGTTGAGGGTAAGGACCAGCTCTGCTAGGTGGAGGAGAGTATTAGTAGATGGAGATTGGTTGGTTGATAAAGGGAATAATGTTTGGTGCAAGATAAAGTCCTGTAAGGTCTGATTCAATGACAGTCTGAGGGTCTACTATGAGGTACATGGTAGGTCAGAACCACTCTCTAGTTGGTGGTAGGATGGTTCAGTTGCCTGATAACAGCTTTTTGCATACACTTCATAATTCTGGAATGGATGGGGCTGAGAAGCAATGAGCAATATTCTCTGCCATGTCACAACTTGCATGTTTGACTTGATGCTTGTACTGATTGGATAGTAAAAGATAAATATGGAAATAATTATTGTTTTCTGGTGCTTATGGAATATTATGCAAAAGATCCATGATCTGAAATGATATTTTATTGATTTAGGTGTTTGGTGTTTGAAAGTTGATAGAAAGATCTTTATCTCCCTGTTATTAATGTGTAATCGAGTATTATTGTGCAAATGAGCCCAAATAGCAAACCTGACAAATGGAAGTTCGTCACTGGAGAAGGGGCAAAGTGACAAATGCATTTCTGCTACAAGATGCGAATATACGTTCCACTGTTTTGAAATGTTGATAGTAAACGAGGTCAGTTGAATGGTTGGGCAGCTGCACTATTGAAGTAGATCCTTGGTTCCATTAGGTTGTCCAGAATGCTAAGTACATTTATTTCATGATGCATGATAACTGATGTTTGCAAATCTGTATGTTAACTGCTTATTGCTTTGTTTTCCTAGTAATTTGCTGACTTTTTTTTCAAAATTCTGCTGTTAGAGTTTCAGATTAAACATTATATACTGTGATACATTTATATCAGCCTAAAGAAATTTGGGTCATGGTTTTATTTTATCTGATTGTTTATTATTAAGTAATAACGTTTACTACCTTAGGCTTAGGGAATTGAATGCAAAGCTAGGGAGGCTATGCATCAGTTGCAATTAAACTCATAATCTACTACCCAATATGTCACCTATCCATATTCTCCAGAGATGCTGCCTGACCTGCCTAGTGACTATTTTTTGTAAACCAGCATCTGCAGTTCCTGTGTCTCCATTCAAAAATCTTGTTGGTTTGGCATTTGGCTTACCAGATTAATATTTACTGTTTTCCTTTCTGACTTGCCAGGGTTCCATTCTCATGTTCCTTTCTACTTGCCTGTGCTCCCCTTGGCCTCACCAAGGATCCAGTTCTTCCACTCGCCAGGATCGTGTGCTCTTTCAACTGACCATGAGCTCCACATCTAAGGTGCTGAAATGATTGAAACCCTCAAGTTTCTTGTCGTAAATCTTACCAATATTGCCGTGGAACAACCACATTGAAGGGACAGCCAAGAAGACACACCAAAGCCTCTGTTTTCTCAGGAGAGTGAGGGAATTTGGCAGGTCTCCAACGATTCTTACAAACTTCTACAGATGCACTGTAGAAAGCATATTGCTGGGTTGCATCACAGTTTGGTTTGGGAATAGCTCTGCTCAAGAAAGCAAGAAATTGCAGATAGTTGTCGATGTTGCCGAGTCTACCATAAAAACCAGACTCCCCACTATTGACTCCATTTATACTTCGAAACAGCCAACTTAATTAGTTTAGTTTAGAGATACGGCGCGGAAATAGGCCCTTCAGCCAACCGAGTCTGCACCGGCCAGTGATCACCGCACACTAACACTATCCTACACACTAGGGATAATTTACAATCTTTACCAAATCCAAATAACCTACAAACCTGTATGTCTTGGAGTGTGGGAGCAAACCGGAGCACCTGAGGAAAACCCACACGGTCACGGGAGAACGTAAAAACTCCGTAAAGACAGTTCCCGTAGTCAGGATCGAACCCGAGTCTCTGGCGCTGAAAGGCAGCAACTCTAACTCCGCGCCACCGTGCCCCCAAAGACCTTTCCCACGATGGTCATTCCTCCTTCCTGTTCCCATCAGGTAGGAGATACAGAAACTTGAAACCGCGCACCAACGGACTGAGGAATAGCTTCTTCCCTGTTATTAGGCTTCTGAATGGTCCAACCATTCACTAGAATACTGTCCGGACTATTGCGGCCATTGGAATTTTTTGCTGGAACCATAAAGCTACAATTCTGACAACTAAGTTCTGCATTCTGTTTGATTTAAATATATTCATGTATCCGATTTGATTGGATAGCACGCAAATAAAGCTCGCTACATAACCACTGCCTTTAGACATACCTGGTTAACTGGGAAATTTACTATAATACTGTGTAATATATGAAAAGTAAATATACAAGAAAAGTGCTTTATTGTTATGTTTCCTTAAATGGATAAATGAAATTCTTTCTTGCAGTAGCACAACAGGTATGTAAACATGTGTAGGAAAGAACTGCAGATGCAGGTTTACACCGAAGATAGGCACAGAATGCTGGAGTAACTCAGCAGGTCAGGCAGCATCTCGGGAGAAAAGGAGGTGAAGTTTCAGGTCGAGACCATTCTGCACCTCCTCTGTGATTCCTCCTGCTCTACGACCATGTTTTAACCCAGACTCGCTCATTAATTTGTTCTTTGTACCTCTTCATACCACTAGTTTCCCTCTCCCCTGACTCTCCATCTGAAGAAGGGTCTCAACCCGAAATGTCACCTATTCCTTTTCTCCAGAGATGCTACCTGACCCACTGAGTTACTGCAGCATTTTGTCTATCTTTGGTGTAAACCACCATCTGCAGTTCCTTCCTGCCCATTTTGTCTGCTCCACTGCAAAATCTCTTCAAGGTATGCCTACTTGGAAGAGGTACTTCTCCTCAGAGTTCTGCGACACCCTCTCACTGCACCCTGTCTATGATCTCTCCGGCTCTGCGACCATGTTTTAACCCACACTCGCTCATTCATTTGTTCTTTGTACCTCTTCATATCTCTAGTTTCCTTCTCCCCTGATTCTTGGCCTGAACAAGGGTCTCGACCCGAAATGTCACCTATTCCTTTTCTCCAGAGATGCTACCTGACCTGCTGAGTTACTCCAGCTTTTTGCATCTATCTTGGGTATGTAAAAATAGTACTCTGTAAACACCATAACTAACAAACAAAAATAGTTCAGTACATAAAACACAAACAAACAATAATAGTACAAAGACAAAACCATTGCCCACCCAAGTCTATGTAGTTCGGAGCTTAGTTGGAGGTTGTAGTGTTTAATAATCTCATGGTTATTGGGAGGGAGTTGCTCCTGAACCTGGACGTTAGGTTTCAGGCTACTCTACCACCTTCCCGATTTTTTTTTCTTTAAAATTTATATTTTAGGAATGAAATGAGAGCGTGGCCAGGGTGGTGCGGGTACCTGATGATGCTGGTTGCCTTTTTGAGGCAGCAACACAGTAGATATCTTCGATAGTGCGGAGGTCGGTACCTGCGATGGACTGGGCATTGTTCATCACTTTTTACAATCATCTTGTTTTATGGGCATTTGAGTTGGCGAGCCAGGTCGTGATGCAACCATTTGATATGCTCTCTACTGTACACTTGTAGAGGTTCAAGAGCGTATTCGTCAACATACCAAATCTTCTCTACTAAAGAAATAGAGGTGTTGATGGACTTGCTTTATGATATATATTAATGAGCTGTGTCCAGGTCAGATCTTGCATGCCCAGGAATGTTGAATTTCCACCACTGTCCCGTCGATGAAAACAGGCGACTGGATCCTTAGCCGCCTCCTACAAAAGTCAACAATCAGTTCTTTGGTTTTACTGACGTTGGGAGCAAATTTGTTGATCTGGCACCATTCTGTCAGTCGGTTAATATCCCTCCTATACTCTCTCATCGTCATCTGTAATTAGCCGAACAACAGTGGTGTTGTTGCATAACAGGGGCGCTGCACGATTGGCAGCCCCGCCAACATTCTGTCTGTTTTTTCGTCTTATTTTAAATTTTTAGTGTGTTTTAAAAGTCTATGTAAATGTTCTGTGGTTTGTTTTATGTGGGAGGAGGGGGTCAGGGGAAACTATTTTTTGTTTCTTATATTGCTATTTTGATAGATGCTATTTTTTTCCGGATCGCATCTTCGGTCGCTCTGTAGCCTACTATCGATGGAGCTGGAGGCCTCCTCGGACTGACCTTGAGCCCCACCGTGGGGCGTGGACTTAACATCAGAGTTGATCCCTTGCCTGGGATCGCTCCAACCGCGACCTGCAGACCTTACCATCGAGAGCTCGCAGTCTCGCGAGAGGCTAGTCGGGAGCTCCAACGACGCAGACGCACGACCAGCCCCGACGCAGGCTTCGATCACCCGGTGCATGGGAGCTGACATCCCCCCCGATGGAGGAGCTGATCGCCCCAATGCGGAAGGCGAAAACGCCGCTGGCTACGGGAGTCAAGATCGTCCCATCAACGGAGTGCTCGAGGCCCCCGACCGCGGGAGAGCAAACAAGAGAAGAGATTGAACATTTTTTTTCGCCTTTCATCACAGTGAGGAATGTGGAGGAGTCTCTGTGGTGGATGTTTATGTTAAAATGTATTTTGTGTGTTCCATTGCTTTTTATTTGTCTGACTGAGTTGGCAAATGAAATTCCTCGTATGTTGTAAAACATACTTGGCTAATAAAGTATTATTGTGATTGTGATTGGAAATGGAGTTGGAACGGTATGTAGCTACAGAGTCAAGGATATAAAGTGAGTAAAACAGGCGGCTGACGCACAACCATGAGGAGGTGCTCCCGTACTGATGGTTATCGAGCAGACAGTATTGCTGCTAGACAAAAGTGCTGGAGAAACTCAGCGGGTGCAGCAGCATCTATGGAGCGAAGGAAATAGGCAACGTTTCGGCCCGAAACGTTGCCTATTTCCTTCGCTCCATAGATGCTGCTGCACCCGCTAAGTTTCTCCAGCACTTTTGCCTACCTTCGATTTTCCAGCATCTGCATTTCCTTCTTAAACAGAAAGTATTGCTGCTTATTCGTACTGGTTATGTTCTGTTGCTGAGGAAATTGAGTATCCAGTTGCGGAGGGATATGCAGAACATTAAAATATGTTTTAATGACTAACATTTACACGTCCAAAATATTTGCTAATCTGGCACCATCAATGTTCTGAGTGTCCCTGTTTATCAGAGTTATTGGTGAACCTATGTCAGAAATGAGAGATTACCTTTTTTAGAAACCATGCTAATATGTAGGAATCGGTCCATAAATGCTTATTGGATAATCACTGGAGTGGACAGCTCGTTTTGAGGAAAAGTTGAGGAAAAGTTGCATTGGTTGGGGCTTGGATGTGCTGGAGTTTAGAAGAGTGAGAGGGCTATGATTTGAAGCTGAAGATCCTGAGGGATATGGAGAGGATGGTTTCCTCCTGTGGATGAATCCAATCTAGGAATTCGCTGTTTATAAAATATGTCACTAATTTAAGATGAAGATTAAATAGTTTACTTTAAGGTTAGTAGGTGAAGTCGTTGAATATTTTCAGAGCAAAAATAGATTCTTGGGGTGAAAGTAGATTAACACTAACAAGAGCTAACAAGTAGATGGAAATTAGGATAATTTGATTGAAATTCAGAAGTTTGTGCTTCAGTTATCATTTGTCTGCTAGTAAAGAATTCATGGAGATACAAGTTTTAAACTGGTGAACAACTAAATGTAACAATATGCAATGGAAAGTATTTACCACTGGCTGCACTGCAATTATCTGACATGACTTTCATATTTAATTAAAAGATATACCGTCCACAAAAGTGGTGTTTGGAAAAAATGGTAATTCCTCTGAGTAAATACAGATCATAGTTTCAATAAAATATGAATGTCTCCTTGAGAATATGTATCTACTGAGAATACTGTGTAAAATAAGTTTCAGTTAAACTATGAAATTTAGTTTAGTATAGAGATACAGCACGGAAACAGCCCTTCAGCTTACCAGGTCCGTGCCGACCAGCGATCCCGCACATTAACACTATCCTACAATTTTCACATTTACCAAGCCAATTAACCTACAAACCTGTATGTCTTTGGAGTGTGGAGAAACCGAGATCTGGAGAAAACCGACGTAGATCACGGGAGAACGTGCAAACTTCATACAGACAGTACCTGTAGTCTGGATCGAACCCGGGTCTCTGGCGCTGCATTCGCTGCAAGGCAGCAACTCTACCGCTGCGCCACCATGACCATGATGTATCAGACAAGATTTTACACCAACTTTAATTTGCTGCTGGCACACTGTGTCTGGCACTTTCTCAAGGAAGGCTTCAAGTTGGAATTGGAATTGACCTTGAGGTGTTATCTGGCCTGCTCCATAATTAAAGGTTTATTTAAGAGGTACCATCTCCAGTCTTGTGGCCCTTTTTAAGAGTCCATTTAGTATATGTGCCTTGGCAGGCCTTGATTACAAGGGAAGTCACATCAACCATGTGACTTTCTTTGATTATGTTAATTTGGATACTATACTGTACTAGCGTCTATTGACTCGCCATAGATCAAGATGCTATCTTAATCTTTGCTGCTCCAGCCTTGGATAGTACAGGTAGCATTGATCCATCTGCAAAAATGTTAATTAAATAATAGCAGGTAATCATCCATCTGAGTTTTTTTAATATGAAGATCTTGTGATTTTTGTTACTGTGTATCAGATGTATTTATGCATATTTAGTGAAATAATTGCCAAATTAAGATTTCCTGAGAATTAGTTGCTGCCAGAAAATCTATGATTCAGAGAGACTTCAAAGAAAAGCAATTGTGCGGTAGATTTGGGAGCATTCCTTTTACTATTAAAAATATGAATGCCACATCCGTCACAGATAGAACTAAAATGAAGAATCGGTATTAGAACAATATTTCCCATTAAGTACTCTGCATTAAGTTTTTTTTAAATTTGTTTGTCATGGAAAAAATTAGTTGAAATATTTTTGTAAAATTAGTTATTCTCAATTATTCTAAGCTTAAAAAAAAGATGCAGTAGAGTGGTCTTAAATCACGGTTTGTTCCCCCTGTTGTGCAAATCAAGCAGTATGTTGGAAAAAAACTAACTTGACCTTTTGTCATAATTTAAAGATAAGAGTCCCTGCAAACCTGAGTGATGGGAATTGTAATGTACAGATGTACAAGCTGGAAAGGGTACGGAGAAGATTTACGAGGATGTTGCAGGACTCGAGGGCCTAAGCTATAAGGAGACATTGATCAGACTAGGACTCTATTCCTTGGAATACCTTATCCATTGCCTCGAGGATATAAAGTGTTGGATGGCCCAGAACTTCCTCCAACTAAACGAGAGTAAGTCTGAGGTCATCCTTCTCGGCCCGTCGGACTCAATCAAAATGATAGCAGGCAGCCTTGGAAGCCTTACCCCATTACTCAAACCTCACGTCAAAAACCATGGCGTAATATTTGACTCGGCATTAAAATTTGACAAACAAGTCAATGCCGTGGTAAAAGCTAGCTTCTTCCAGCTTTGGACGATAGCTAAAATAAAACAATTCCTCCAGTTTGATGACCTCATCCACACATTTATCTCCTCCCGCCTCGATTACTGCAACTCCCTTTACACTGGCGTCAGCCAATCTTCCCTGTCCCGCTTGCAACTGGTCCAAAATGCCGCAGCGAGACTCCTGACTGGCACCCGAAAAAGGGACCACGTCACCCGGATTCTGGCCTCTCTCCACTGGCTCCCTGTGCGGTTCCCAATAGATAGATAGATAGATAGATAAACATTTATTGTCACATACACCAATTGGTGCAGTGAAATTTGACTTGCCATGCAGCACACAAATAAAGATAACATCAAAGAATTTAACAACATAAAAACATCCCCCCACAATGGTACCCACTGTGGGGGGAAGGCAGCAAAGTCCAGTCCCATCCCCAGTTCACCCATAGTCGGGGCCTATTGAGGCCTCTGCAGTCGCCGATACGGCAGCCCGATGCCTCAGGCCCTCTCGCCGGATGATGAAGCGGCCGCCTCCTCCCAGTAGACCGCGGCTCCCGAAGTCCACGAGCCGCGCTGGTCGATGCTCCGACTCTGGCGACCTCGTCGTGAGATCCCAGGCTCCGCGGTGTTCCAAGCTCAGCGCCGCCCGCGGCTGGAAGCTCCGCAGACCGCAGACCGCAGCTTCGCGATGTTGGTGCCGGCTGTCACAACACTCCGGAGCTTGCTGCACGGCGACCCGGGTTAGGCATCGCCCGCTCCGCGATGGTACTTCAGCGCTGTGCCGCCGCCGAAGCTGAAGTCCTGGCCGGTCCCGGCAGGAAAACGCCGCTCCAGTCTGCCCGTAGGCCGCGAGGAAGGGGCGAAGATCCAGCTCGGAGAAAAGCCGCAACTCCGACCAGGTAGGTACTGAGAAAATAGTTTCCCCCTAACCCCACCCCCCAACCCCCACATAAAAAGACTAAAGACCTCCAAAACAAACACTTTCAACTAACTAAAAATAAAAAAAGGGTGAAAAAACTAACAGCTGCTGGCAGGGCAGCCATACTCGACGGCGCCCCAGGTAGAATAACTTTCAAGATTCTTGTTTATGTCTACAAAGCCCTTAACGGGCTTACCCCACCTACATCAAAAGTCTGCTTACCCACCACACCACCTCCAGGTCCCTCAGATCGGCCGACTTGGGGTTACTGAACATCCCGCGGTCTAGGCATAAGCTCAGGGGAGACTACGCCTTTGCGGTTGCAGCTCCTAGACTGTGCCCCCTCCATCGACTCCTTTAAGTCTGGACTTAAAACTCATCTTTACTCTCAAGCCTTTCTTGACGTCCTCTGATGGAGGGCTATATGTATGTATTTATTTATGTACTTAATCTATGAACCAATGTTGTATAACATTAGTACCTCCACCAATGTGGAGAACGAGAGTTGTTTTTTAAATGTGCTATAGAAATAAAAGTGACTCGACTTGAAGTGACTTGGAGCGCAGGAGGATGACGGGTGATCTTATCGAGGTATACAAAAGCATGGGAGAAATAGATTGGTTAAGCGCACAGAGTCTCTTCCCCAGAGCAGGAGAATCGAGAGCCAGAGGACACAGGCTTAAGGTGAGGGGGGAAAGATTGAATAGAAACCTGAGGGGTAACTTTTTTACGCAAGGGGTGGTAGGTGTATGGAACTTGCTACTGAAGGAGGTAGTTGAGGCAGGTACTATCGCAATGTTTGAGAAACATTGGACAGGTACTTTAGGATAGGTTTAGAGGGATATGGACCAAACACAGGCAGGTGGGACTAGTTTAGATGGGACATGTTGGTCAGTGTGGGCAAGTTGGGCCGAAGGGCCTGTTTTCATGCTGCATGACTCTATGAAGAAAATGATGATATTTGGAGACAACTGGTGTTTAGAGCATTGTGCTTGATGGCAAAGAAAAATATCTAAATCATTTGTAAGATCTATTTTGCTCAGATTATTCTTGTTTATTTTTGTACTACTTAGATCTTTTGACTTAATTCGGTTGATAACCTGATTTTAAGTTCTGCAGGAGCAGGTGAGAACTAGAAATGGAACACACGGCTACTCTATTTGCTGTTTATTGGGTGAAATGATTTGCATTACATACCTGCTCCTAATTTGCGATTTGTTGTAGTGCCATATACTATATCTTCATTGTTAGTGGAATAGGTTTGGTGAGCAGTAGGAAGTGTGTACATGGAAGGAGTTTTATATTGTATGTATCAGGCAACGTTTTATTGAATGTAGAGCCCCCAGCAACCATCTTTTTGCAAACTCCCAAGATATATGTGCAAGATTAACTAAAGGCAATACCAAGTTTGAGTGGACATTTGCTTTTCCTCTAATTAAATATTGTAATCTACTTTAATAGATAAAATTGTAGTTTTAATCCCGGAATTCTTCAACGAAACAATAGCTTCATTTTGATGAGCATTTTAGGGTTTAAAAAAAAATCAAAGCTCATTGTATTTAATTTTATTGATATCTTTGAAACATAAATAAAACTCATTTCGATCCCACGGTTATTTCTAAACTAACTTCAAATTCTGATGTTGGATGTTATGACTTAATAGTGCCAATTAACACTATCAATGTGTATGGGATACATCTCGTTGAAGTTACTTGTTTGACATGTTTTTAACAAAAAATAATGTGCTCGAGGCATCTTTCAGTTTCCGTTTTTGATTTGATTTTAAAGCAGATTTTTACCACATTTTCAGCATCTTATTTTTTCCCCCCCAAAAAATGTAAACAGGAGTGCATTGCTTGATTAAAATGTTTTGAAGTTCAGGTGAAGGTTTTTTTTGTGTATAATTATTCCTTGGGCAGGTGTTTATTCTATTATATATACTCCATCTTAAAAGCTTGTCTCACTTTTGTCTGGAATAGATGCTGGTCTGCATGCTATCCCATTGTCGACAGCTTATTCATCTTGTTATGGTAAAAGCTGTAACGTTGTCTGTAAGACGCTAGGCTATTGAGTGCAGCGTCCTGAAAAACCCTTGATGATTGGCTGCCACAGAGGAATTCAGCTTGTAGAGAATGTGCGAACACCATCTGCTGTAGGGGGTTGCAGCCAGTGTGCAGCTGTCTGTGCAGGCTTTAGGCTAAAGACCAGGCAGCCACTTCTGCTTTAACTTGGGTGTTTGTAAACTTTGCATTTCTTAAGTTTTATCTGTTCCTTTTTCTGTGATCAATTTATATGTTACTTGGAATTCTCCAATGTTTTAAATGAAATTGAAAGAAGGAAATTGCGAAAGGATGACAACTTGTTGCTTTTGGCCTCTGATATAAGAAAAGAACTACAACGATCTTGGGCACTGGTTCATGCCTGGTTAATCGGTTAAAGGTAGGGTATTAGTTCAGACAAGTACCTTAAAATAAAACATGAACTCTCATATTTAGCGTATGTGAGAGTGTGCTTGTTCCTTCAACAATTATTTGCTGATTTGTAAACAGTTGTACTGCTTCTAGTTGTTTTTACCTATCTGTATGAAATTACTTGAGAATTTTATTTCCCAAAATTTTGTATAATTTTGGATCTTTTTATTTATAAATGATGGAATAATTTTCTAAGATTGCTCACATAAGCTTCACATTTCGTTTGGGGCTAACTGTGAAAAATTCTAGAGTTACTACTTATACAGTTATTTCAGTGCAATCAGAATTAAGATATACCAGATTTCACTGTGGTTTTGTAGTCATGTAAATATGTTGATTTTCAAAGGGCTGGAAATACAAATTATTCCTTGTTGGGGGCATAATTTGGAAGAAGACAAGAAAGTCAGATTTATTAACCCTCTTTCACATGTTAATTTCAACATTCACACTTGCACTTACAAACTTTTATGGGTTGCTGAATAGCTGTGTGGCTTGAGAACACGATGCATACTCTATAACTGTAAACTGGATAAGATTTTTAGGAAGTTGCGGTTATCGTAATGCACTATGATGAGCATATCAAGCTTTCAAAGTTGATCGATCCTTATTTGAAAATTATCTGAATCTGTAACATTTTTAATTAATCACCCAACTACAAATGTAAAATTTGAAAAATGTCCAATTACATCAGCATAATGATTATTGAACAAACTGAATGCATTGTGGTTGCTAATTTATATTGTACCTTTTTTAGCTGCCACCTCCAAGAATGGCTAATGATATGTTCTGAGGTCTGCTCTTGCAGAATTCTAATGAGAGATGTGAGAGAGTGGTCTGGGTTAATATGACCTGCATGTTTTCCTAAGATAGATACAAAAAGTTGGAGTAACTCAGCGGGTCAGTCAGCATCTCTGGAGAAAAGGAATAGATGATGTTTCTAGTCGAGCCCTTCTTCAGACTCATTTATTTGCCAATCCTCAATGAGAATTGACTGCACAAATCTACTAACTGTGATGTTTTAACATAATTTTTAAAAAATATTGGATTGAGAATGGGGCATTTACCAATTGAATTTCATTCAGAAATTCAACTTAAAATGTTTTTTGGTATTAGTCGAAGAAACATGCTTTGCATTTTAACATCTGCACTTGAATACCTTTTTTATAACTGGAGAAATTACTTTGTGATTATAGTAATGATGAATTAAAATGGAAATATGTTTTGCTTTTGTTGAAAATGTCATCAAATGTGCTGGTAGAAAATCTTATCACATTGCCATCCATCTGAGCATGTAGATTGAACATAATATGCAGCAGTAACACATGGTTCCACTGTGTCAATGTTGTAAATGCGTATGAAATTTAGTTTTGTCTTATTCAATATCTATTCTTCCCCCCCCCCACACACACCACTCACATTTGCTTCCAATGTCTTCCTTGCCAATATCAAAAGCAGTGACTCATGCTGGATACTCCATTGTAACTAAAAGCTGTTCAACACTTTGCACTTTTCTGCTGTGGGTGGAGTGTGATTCAACAAGCATCTGATTTCAATGCATGCTCATACAGAAATATGAATTTGACACGTAAGTAGGCCACCCTGGCCTCAGGCCTGTATCGCTATTATAAGATTGTCTTATACAAAAGTGGGTGGTTTTGCCTATAGTGAAGATGGTTGTGAAAAATTGCAGCAGGATCTTGATCAATTGACCAGATGGGCTGAGGAATGGTTGATGGAATTTACAGAGAAATGTGAGGTGTTGCATTTTGAGAAGTCTAGCATGGGCAGGACCTGCACAGTGAAGGGTAGGGCTCTGGGGAGTGTTGTAGAGCAGTGGGATCTAGGAGTGCAGGTGCAAGGTTCCTTGAAGATTGAGTAGCAGGTAGATCGGGTGGTCAAAAAGGCCTTTGGCACATTGGCTTTCATCAGCCAGAGTATAGAAGTTGGGAGGTTGTGTTGCAGTTGTATAAGACGTTGGCGAGGCCGCATTTAGACTATCGTGTACAGTTCTTGTTGTGTTCAAGATGTTGTCAAGCTGGAAAGGGTACAGAGAAGATTTATGAGAATGTTGCCAGGATTAGAAGGTCTGAGCTATAGGGAGAGGTTAAGTAGGCTGGGAGTGCAGGAGGATGAGGGGTGATCTCTTAGAGGTGCGTTAGATCATGAGAGGAATAGATCGGGTAGATGCACAGAGTTTCTTGCCCAGAGTAGGTGAATCGAGGACCTAGGTTCAAGGTGAAATGGAAACGATTTAGCAGGAATCTGAGGGGTAACTTTTTCACACAAAGGGTGGTGGGTGCATGGAACAAGCGAGATAAAATGAGAATATTAGAGGCAGCTTAAATGCAGAAAAAAAACTTTACTGCCGACTATCTGGATGTGAATGAATAAGGTTGGAATAGGTATTTTATCCAGGCATGGCATTGAAATAGGATAGGATGGCAAAAAGTGGACATGAAATCTATCAGGCAAGGTAAAGGAAAATTCTGAGAAATTCTACAGGTATATTAAGAGTAAAAGGGAGGCTCGGGATAGATTAGCGTGGCTGTCTTGTACAGAGTTACACAAGATGGGGAGATATTAAATTAATACCTCACATCTTTTTTTTCTGAGAATATTATGAAAGCTAAAGAATTGAGGCATACAAGTTGTGATGTCTTAGATCATGTACAAATTACTAAAGAGGAGGTATAGGTAATTTTAAAGTTCCTTAAATTGGATAAATCTACAGGGCCTGACCAAGTGCATGCTAGGATTTGTGGAAAGCTCTGGAAGAAATTGTGGAGGCCCTTGCAGACATGGTTGGATCATCATCAGCCACATATGAAGTTCTGGAAGATTGGACAGTGGCTAATGTTGATGTGTTATTTAAGAATGGCATGAACAAGAATTATTATTTAAGAAAAGGGAACCTAATATCAGGGGTGGGGAAGTAGTCAGAGCAGATTTTCAGGAACATGATCTACTAGCATTTGAATAGGCGCAGACTGATTAGGGATAGTCAGCATGGTTTTGTGCATGGAAAATCATGTCTTACAAAAAACGTAATAGTTTTTTTAAGAGGTCACCAAGGGAATTGAGGGCAGTCAGTGGATATTGATTATATGGATTTTAACAAGGTTCCTCTATGGTAGGATAGTCTGGAAGGTTTGATGCATGGAATCCAAGATGAGCTAGCATATTGTATTCAAAATTGGCTTGGACAAAGGTATCAAAGGGTAGTTGTGGAGGGTTGTTTTTCTGATTGGAAGTGACTATGGAGTGCCACTGGTGTTTGTGCTGCGATCACTGTTGTTTGTTATATACATAAACCAGTAGGATAATAGTGTGCTTACCATTGTTAGTAAATTTGCAGATGAAACCAAAATTGGTGGTAAAGTGGACAATGAGGAAGGATATCTAAGTTTACAACAGGATCTTGATATGTTGGGAAGTAGAGCCAAGGAATGGCAAATAGAATTTAGCTCCGACAAGTGTGAGGCGTTGTACTTTAGTATGTCAAACGAGGGCAGGACTTGAACAGGAAATGATAGAGCCCTGAACAGAGTTCAACAACGGTGAGATCTTGAGATCTCATTGTTGAGAAGGAAAAACCTCTCTGGGTGAGAAAAAGAGATCAACCATAAGCGAGTGGCGGAGCAAAGTTGAGCCTGAATGGCCTAATTCTGCTACTATGTCTCATGGCCCTATCTGGGCGTACAGGAGTGTGGTTCTCTGAAAGTTGCTATTCAGTTGGACAGGCCATCTTGGAGTACTACGTGCACTTCTGGTTGCCCAGCTATACGAAGGATCACATTACATTGGAAATGGTGCAGAAGAGATTCATCAGGATGTTATCAGGACCTGCAGGTTTGATTTATAGTGAGAGGGTGGATAGGCTGAGATACTTTGTTTGAGTGTGGGAGCTGAGCGGTCACCTTATTGAGATGAAGATAATCATGAAGGGCATGGATAAAGTCAGCTTATTGTGAGAATGCAGGCATATTGGACAAACCCCGAATTTTAACTTGGTTGGCAGAGGCAAGGTAAGCTGAAGAGCATTATGACTTTGTCTCTGGTGTGTCAAAGACTGGTAACGGGATGAGTCGAATGAGGGGGGTAGATTTCAATCATACAAGATGTGACAGCAACAGAGGTGGGTTTGAAATGTATAGTGAATACAAAGTAAAGTAATAGTTCAAAACATATGATATTTGACAGTAGGAACTTGGAGAATGACAAGTAGTGTGGTGTGTTCAGCTTTATTCTTGTACAGAGCTCTCACAATCCACACCCAGATTATCCAAGCTATGACACCATTGATTATTTTTAGTATTCAGATCATGCATTTATGGTTGTAAGGGAATACCAGAAGTGCAGAATGGTTTAATTGCTTCCATATGATTTGTTCATGTATCAACTTTTAATTTTATAGTGAAAATGTTTCATAAAGCTCTGATGGATAGATGTTTTTAAGCATAGAAACATTGTGGCTTTCCTGAATTAGCTGTTTGAACTCTCAAGTTGTGGCATTGGTATACAAATTTAATTATAGTTTTAATTGTCTAGTATGGGCTTATTGTTTAGTTTAGGTGGGTTTTGCAAAGAAAGTTGTCCAAACCCCTGGGTTCGAACTGCTGTTAGTAATAGAGCAATGACAATGAATTTGAGGTAATTTCATTGGGATGTTGAGATGATATAGGCAAGAAAAAAAACCCTATATGATCCTTTTGTCAATTGCATGCAGCATTGAACATTTTTTTCTAGGAGGATTACAGGGAGCATGAAAATCTGTGACAGTATTGTTGGTATCAAAACATTTAGGGACCCATTCATCATTTTTGTCTAGATCAATGTATCTTTCAGCAATTAACAGCAGAAGCCCTTTTACCAAAAAGATGCAAAGTACTGGAGTAACTCAGCAGGCCAGTCAGCACTTTGTAATTGAAGAGGTAATGTGCTTAAAACTGAGGATGGAGGAACATTTTGGAAATGCATTTTTTGGTGAAGCAATTCAAGATGATAGATTCCCGATGGTACAGTAGGAAGAGGATTAGTTGCACAGAAACCCAGTGAAAATACCAAACAATAGAAACTTGAATATTAGACCAGAGAGGTGAAAGGATGAAGCAAGGAATGACACAAACAAGTCTGCTGATCTTGAAATGGCATGGAGTAAAAACTGGTAAACAAAGGTAAGAGATTCAAAAGTGATAACTAATTTGTATAGAATGCAATGCATCTTGTAGTTATGCAAGACTGCAGTATGCTATTCAGCGGAGGAGGACGTGAATGTTTTGGGTCGATGATGACGCCAAATCATTGGAGTGGATGGGTTTAAACTGTTTGAGAAAAAAGACAAAGCAATGGTGTAACTCAATGGGTCAGGCAGCACATCTGAAGAACATGCATATGTGTCTTTTCAAGTTGGGACTTTTCTTCCATCCATGTTCTTTAGGGATGCTTCCTGACCTGCTGAGTTTCTCCAGCACTTTATCTTTTTCCGTAAACCAGATTCTGCAGTTCTTTGTATCCACATTAAGCTGTTTGAATTTTATTGAAGCTGCATTTATCTGGATAAATGTAGGGTATTCCATTATCTCTTGTATCTTGTAATGGAGTTTTGACATGAGGTGAGGGCTGTCTGCAAGATACCCACTCTCTGATCTGGTTTTTGTGGCTGCTTCATTTGAATTTGTGGAAATGTTGGTAATATCATTGAATGTTGAGGGACCGTTGCAGGAGGAGGAGCAGCGTCCGGGTAGTGAGTAGTTAAACAGCGCGGGGCTTTACTTTCCAGACGCCCAGGCACCGTTGCAGGAGGAGGAGCAGCGTCCGGGTAGTGAGTAGTTAAACAGCGCGGGGCTTTGCTTTCCAGACGCCCAGGGACCGTTGCAGGAGGAGGAGCAGCGTCCGGGTAGTGAGTAGTTAAACAGCGCGGGGCTTTGCTTTCTAGACGCCCAGGGACCGTTGCAGGAGGAGGAGCAGCGTCCGGGTAGTGAGTAGTTAAATAGCGCGGGGCTTTACTTTCCAGACGCCCAGGGACCGTTGCAGGAGTAGCCCAAAAACTGCAACGTTCCATTCAGGTTTCCTATAAGTGAGGAAGCAGCTGATTGGTGGAAGAGGACTAAGAGGAAGCAGCTGATTGGGAGTCGGATCCCTGCTGATTTCCTCCACCAGTTTGTATTGTATCCAGGGTAAGGGGGGAGAATGAGGGCCAGGGCAGTTTACTGTTCTGGATGTCAGATGTGGGAGGTCATGGAGTCTGATACCCCTCCAGACGTCCACATCTGTGTCAGGTGCGTAGAGATGGGGTTCCTAAGGGACCGTGTTAGGAACCTGGAGAAACAGCTCGATGACCTCTGTCTGATCAGGGAGAGTGAGGAGGTCATAGAAAGGAGTTATAGGGAGGTCCCCACTCCAAGACCACGGGAGGCAGACAAGTGGGTCACGGTTAGGAAGGGCAAGGGGCAGAGGCAGGGACTAGTGAGTACCCTGGTGGCTGTACACCTAGAAAATAAGTATTCCTGTTTGAGTACTGTTGCGGGGGACAGCCTTTCTGGGCGTAGCGACAGCGGCCGGGCCTCCGGCACAGAGACCGGCCCTATTACTCAGAAGGGTATGGAAAAGAAGAGGAGGGCAATAGTAATAGGGGACTCTATGGTTAGGGGGTCGGATAGGTGATTCTGTGGACGCAGTCAGGAAACCCGGATGGTAGTGTGGCACCCTGGTGCCAGGGTCAGGGATGTGTCTGAACGTGTCCAAGAGATCCTGAAATCGGAGGAAGAGGAGTCGGAGGTTGTGGTACATATAGGTACCAATGACATAGGCAGAAAAGAGAAGAGGTCCTGAAAGGAGAATTTAGGGAGTTGGGAGGAGAGTTAAGGAGAACGTCCGCAAAGGTAACAATCTCAGGATTACTACCTGTGCCACGCGACAGTGAGAGCAGGAATGAAATGAGGTGGAGGATAAATGCGTGGCTGAGGAACTGGTGCAGCGGGCAGGGATTCAAATTTCTGGATCATTGGGACCTCTTTTGGGGAAGGTGTGACCTGTACAGAAAGGATGGGTTGCACTTGAACCCGAGGGGAACCAATATCCTGGCGAGGAGATTTGCAAAGGCTACTGGGGAGACTTTAAACTAGAACGGTTGGGGGGAGGGACTCAAATAGAGAAAGATGGTAGAAAATGTGGGAGGCAGGAGGCAGAGAAGGGAAGCACTCGGACCCAAAATGTAGGGGAGAAAGAAGAAAAAGATAATAAACAGAGAATAAGTGGTGGTGGGTTTCTTAAATGTGTATATTTTAATGCTAGGAGCATTGTAAGAAAGGTGGATGAGCGTAGAGGGCTCGTCTAGGGAGGCTATTTCGGTGGAGCTGAGAAATGGGAAAGGTGTAGCAACACTTATAGGGGTGTATTATAGACCGCCAAATGGGGAGCGAGAATTGGAAGAGCAAATATGTAAGGAGATAGCAGATATTAGTAGTAAGCACAAGGTAGTGATTGTAGGAGATTTCAATTTTCCACACATAGACTGGGAAACACATTCTGTAAAAGGGCTGGATGGTTTGGAGTTTGTAAAATGTGTGCAGGATAGTTTTTTGCAGCAATACATGGAGGTGCCTACTAGAGAAGGGGCAGTGCTGGACCTCCTGTTAGGAAATGAGACCAGGCAGGTGGCGGAGGTAAGCGTTGGGGAGCACTTCGGGTCCAGTGATCACAATACCATTAGTTTCAATATAATTATGGAGAGGGTCAGAACTGGACCTAGGGTTGAGATTTTTGATTGGAGAAAGGCTAACTTTGAGGAGATGCGAAAGGATTTAAAAGGAGTGAATTGGGACATGTTGTTTTATGGGAAGGATGTAGAAGAGAAATGGAGGACATTTAAAGGTGAAATTTTAAGAGTACAGAATCTTTATGTACCTGTTCGGTTGAAAGGAAATAGTAAAAATTGGAAAGAGCCATGGTTTTCAAGGGAAATTGGACACTTGGTTCGGATCTACAATAATTATAGGCAGCATGGAGTAAATGAGGTGCTTGAGGAGTATAAAGAATGTAAAAAGAATATTAAGAAAGAAATTAGAAAAGCTAAAAGAAGATATGAGGTTGCTTTGGCAAGTAAGGTGAAAGTAAATCCAAAGGGTTTCTACAGCTATATTAATAGCAAAAGGATAACAAGGAATACAATTGGTCCATTAGAGAGTCAGAGTGGACAGCTATCTGCAGAGCCAAAAGAGATGGGGGAGATACTGAACAATTTATTTTCTTCGGTATTCACCAAGGAGAAGGATATGGAATTATGTGAGGTAAGGGAAACAAGCAGAGTAGCAATGGAAACTATGAGATTCAAAGAAGAGGAGGTGCGGACACTTTTGAAAAATATGAAAACGGATAAGTCTCCAGGTCCTGACAGGATATTCCTGAGGACATTGAGGGAAGTTAGTGTAGAAATAGCAGGGGCTATGACAGAAATATTTCAAATGTCATTAGAAACGGGAATAGTGCCGGAGGATTGGCGTACTGCGCATGTTGTTCCGTTGTTTAAAAAGGGTTCTAAGAGTAAACCTAGCAATTATAGACCTGTTAGTTTGACGTCAGTGGTGGGCAAATTAATGGAAAGGATACTTAAAGATAATATATATAAGCATCTGTATAAGCAGGGTCTGATTAGGAACAGTCAACATGGATTTGTGCCTGGAAGGTCTTGTTTGACTAATCTTCTAGAATTTTTCGAAGAGGTTACTAGGGAAATTGATGAGGGTAAAGCAGTGGATGTTGTCTATATGGACTTCAGTAAGGCCTTTGACAAGGTTTCTCATGGAAGGTTGGTTAAGAAGATTCAATTGTTGGGTATTAATGGTGGAGTAGCAAGATGGATTCAACAGTGGCTGAATGGGAGATGCCAGAGAGTAATGGTGGATGGCTGTTTATCAGGTTGGAGGCCGGTGACTAGTGGGGTGCCTCAGGGGTCTTGTTGGGTCCACTGTTGTTTGTCATGTACATCAATGATCTGGATGATGGTGTGGAAAATTGGATTAGTAAGTATGCAGATGATACTAAGATAGGTGGTGTTGTGGATAATGAAGTCGATTTTCAAAGTCTACAGAGAGATTTGGGCCATTTGGAAGAGTGGGCTGAAAGATGGCAGATGGAGTTTAATGCTGATAAATGTGAGGTACTACATCTCGGCAGGACAAATCAAAATAGGACGTACATGGTAAATGGTAGAGAATTGAGGAATGCAGTTGAACAGAGGGATCTAGGAATAACTGTGCATAGTTCCCTGAAGGTGGAATCTCATGGTAAAGAAAGCTTTTGGGGTGCTGGCCTTTATAAATCAGAGCATTGAATATAGAAGTTGGGATGTAATGTTAAAATTGTACAAGGCATTGGTGAGGCCAATTCTGGAGTATGGAGTACAATTTTGGTCGCCTAATTATAGGAAGGATGTCAACAAAATAGAGAGAGTACAGAGGAGATTTACTAGAATGTTGCCTGGGTTTCAGCAACTAAGTTACAGAGAAAGGTTGAACAAGTTAGGTCTTTATTCTTTGGAGCGCAGAAGGTTAAGAGGGGACTTGATAGTGGTCTTTAAAATTATGAGCGGGTTAGACAGAGTTGACGTGGATAAGCTTTTTCCATTGAGAGTAGGGAAGATTCAAACAAGGGGACATGACTTGAGAATTAAGGGACAGAAATTTAGGGGTAACATTAGGGGGAACTTCTTTACTCAGAGTGGTAGCTGTGTGGAATGAGCTTCCAGTGGAAGTGGTGGAGGCTGGTTCGATTTTATCCTTTAAAAATAGATTGGATGGGTATATGGACGGGAAAGGAATGGAGGGTTATGGTCTGAGTGCAGGTAGATGGGACTAGGGGGAAGTATTTTTTTTTTTTTTTTTTTTAAATAATAATAATAATAATAATGTTCGGCACGGACTTGAAGGGCCGAGATGGCCTGTTTCCGTGCTGTAATGGTTATATGGTTATATGGTCATTTGTTTCGAGTTTCATTGGAGATAATCATTGTCTGGAACTTGGCGTAATTAACTGTTTGCAGTTTACCAACCCATGTGTAATATATCATGTCGAATTTCACCTGGAGAGTAAATTTAAAACAAATGAATGTTTATAATCTAATATTTATTTGCTGGGATTGTATTGATGTGTGGAGTAAAATAAACATGTTGTACCAAATGAAGCACCGTGCACTTGGATTTCAATGTTCAAAAGAGCAAAGAACATTTTCACATTGGGATATCTTTTGATCCATGGTTTCTATGCTAATTGAGGAAAGTGCTTCTCAGCCAAAACCCACATTTATAGCTGGTGAGGTACTCCAGCACTTTGTCCTTTTTTGTAAACCTGCATTTGGAGTTCCTTGTTTCTACAATTCCCCACTTTTATAGTGTAAGATCCACTGTGCTGCAGATTGCATCTCTTGAAGTACTTATTAAATATAATTAGGGTTTCTGTTTCTAATTGTCTTTTAGGCTGTGAATTCCAGACCCTCAGAGATTTTTTTTATTTTCCTCCAATTCTTCTCCCAGTGGATTTACCTCTCTGACCCTTGACTTTTGGCCTGTATGCTAAAGGAAATGGGTCCTTCCTCATAATTTTAAATGCCGCAATTAAGTCTCCCCTCAGCCTTTTTCAAAGAACCCAAATTCAAATTTTCCTCTTAGCTCCAGCTTTCCTGTCTTGGCATTTCCCCAAGTTTCCTCTGCACTTTGCAATCCCATCTTTCCTGTAATGTGATTGGAACTCTCCAAAGTAATTGAACTGTAACATGACCATTTTGTGTAGGGTTCTCCCTTAACCATCCTGCTTCAGCTAATTGGGGAAACTGTCCTGTAGGGTAATGTAAACAACATTGCCTGAAGATGCAGGAAACTGCAGATGCTGGTTTAAAAAAAAGACACAAAATACTGCCGTAATTCAGTGGGTCAGGCAGCCTCTCTGGAGAACATCAGCAGGTGATTTTTAGGGTTGGGACATGTCTGGTTTGGAGTCTGAAGAAGGGTCCCGTTGCGAAACATTACCTATCCATGTTCTCCAGAGATGCTGCCTGACATGCTTAGTTACTGTAGTCTTTTTTTAAATCCTATCTGCCTGTTGTCGAACACAAACTCCAAGGGCCCTTCTTTTCCTCCACATAACTCAGATAGCCTACTCTTTTTCCTGCTTTTTTGTGCAAAAAGCAAACTGCTGGAGCAACTTCGTGAGTCAGGCAGCATCCATGGAGGGTGATAGACAGACAACATTTCGGGTTGGAAACCCCCTTTCTGATACAAGGGTTCTGACCCAAAAGGCTCGGTCCATTGCCCTCCCAGGTCTTGTGTGACCCACATAACTTCTCTAGCACTTTGTTTTTTGTTCAAGATTCCAGCACCTGCAGTCTTTTGTCTCCTGTTTTCATGTGTTCTTCAGTTTAATTTAGAGATACCGTGTGGAAGCAGGTCCTTCAGCCCACACAGTCCGTGCCGACCTGCGATCCCCGCTCACTGACACTATCCTACACACACTAGGGACAATTTACAACTTTACCAAGCCAATTAACCTACTAGCCTGTACGTCTTCAGAGTGAGGGAGGAAATCGGAGCACCAGGGGAAAACCCATGCAGGTCACGGGGAGAACATACAAACTCCATACGGACCGCACCTGTAGTCGGGATCGAACCTGGGTCTCTGGCGCTGTAAGACAGTAACACTACCACAGTGCCACCTTCTTCCATGATCAATTCTGGTTTGAGGTCTGGCAATGTTAGTGGTGCTTGATAGGTCCGTCTGCATCTGTGTTGAGGCGATTAAGGCTGGTAGTTTGGGTCAGTCTCTCATGATGGGGATCTGTCTTAGGAAGATGTCTCTGTTTCTGTCTCCACAATACTGTCTCGGCTGCAGAACGTTCATTGTGTTTTCTGTATTTGATTCAGATTTCCAGGCTTTTCAATTGGCCCGTTTTGACATTACATTTTTTCTCCTGATAGTTGCTGCCTGATATGCTGGATTTTGCCAGCAGTCTCCTTTGTTTCACATCTCTAGCAACCCCTGTATTCCCAGTCTCACAGGTTCAACAGTATTTTTATTTCTCTCTCTGTTTCCCCTTCTGCACATAGGTTAGTTGTCATTTAACACACTTTGAGCTGGAATCTATGTTATCTATTTTCTTTATTGATTTCACCGTGGCGCAGTCAATTCCTTGGTTCTTTCCACACCTAATTTTTTGCCACTTAAAACATGCCAGTATTTTCAATATTTCCTGGTTCCGATGTTGGTGTTTCCAGCACTTTAAGTTTTATTTCATATTTACAGATATGCAATTTAGATTATCACTTTGTTTTGTTCAATTGAACAGTGTCAAGGAGCTGAACAATTTATGGTCATTCTTGTAGCTCAGGCAAATGGCTTGGATAATTTGTGTAGAAATTAGAAAAATACAACTGGGGTGGGGAGGAAGGGATACTGAAAGGCTGAAAATGATGTGAAATAGATGGAATGAGAGGAGACTCAAAGTATAAAAGCCACCACAGGTTAATTGGGTTAATTTCCGCTTATCCACACTACTTAGTCACAGTAACTTAATACCAATTTTGCACTCTCCATCAATAATCAAGCCATCAATGTGTTTATGAGCTTAACCTCAGCATTAAACCAGGGAAACACTACTTGGCAAATATTGCTAATCCAAATACATCTTTGCCACCTAAAATAAATGTCAAATGGATTTATCCAATGCACTGTGCTTATTCTTTATATACATTATATAGCCCAGAGGACTGTTGATGCTCATTCAATATAATAGTGAATTTAATATTTTTGAGCACTGAGGAATAAAAGGAAATGGAATTTGCCCAGGAAGGTTGACAATTTATTGGACCATCTATGACATGAATGGGTGAGCAGGCTGGCTGCTTCCTTTGTCTATTTATGGTATTATATGCTTTCAGGAAGTCCATGTAGACAGCATCCTTCAACACTCCCCATTTCCTTTGCTCAGAAAGGAATTACTGAGAAATATTTTCCTCAGTAAGTCAAAAACTAAAGTGTATAGCTTTAAGGTGAGAAGGAGAAGATTTAAAAGGCACCCAAAGGCAATATTTTCCACACAGTACATGGAACAACCTGCCCTGCCAGAGGAATTGGCCGAGTACAATCGCGGCATTTAAAAGACACTTTGGTAGGTACATGGATAGGAACGGTTTTGATATGGGCCAGGTGCAGGCAAGTAGGACCAGCTTGGTTGATCAATGTGGTTGGCTTGGATGAGATGGACGAGGCCCTGCTTCCAGCTGTACAACTCTGGATATATGACAGCACAGAAACCGGACCTTGGCCAGCATGGATGAGTTGGGTCGAAGGTCCGCTTTCTGTGCTGTCATATATCCAGAGTTGTACAGATTTGCAGATTTCATGGCATTACCTTACAGTGCTGAGGGGTAATGTGAGTGGTACATTTATTTAATGGTTGTTCTATAATCAGAATATTTCTGATTTTAAAAAAGTCCTCAACTGGAATGCTATCTCTTTCTGACTCCATAATTATGTTCTGATTTAGCATTTCCATTTCTTGCATCTGCAGTATTTTACTGTTCAAATATACTCGTATTGCATTTGCGCAGGGCAGCCTACAAAATAATTCCAGATTGCTACAAGATGATTACCTCTGGCAGTTCGCTCAACACACCCACCACCACCCTCTGAGAGGAAAAAGTTACCCCTTGTTCCTATTACAGCTTTCCCCTTTACCTACAACCTATGTCCTCTGTTTTTTGATTCCCCTACCCTGGGTATGAGACTGCATTGGGGAAGATAAGTCAACAAGATTCTGCGCAGTTTTCTTGTATGATTACTTGGAGAAGTTTCTAAATCGGGTATTATCCAATAGTTTGATATCCTTAAATACTGCATGGAAACACATAAAACGACAAAGTACCTTAGTTTAACAAAATTCAGATCTTGTTAAATTTGAAGGGTTTATTTAAAACCAAGAGCCTGTCCAACTCTGCTTGTTTGTGGTTGGCTTTTTTTCTTCTATTGCATTAGAAGATTGTACAGTTCAACAGTTTTTGCAACAAAAATAGAAAATACTCAGCAGATCAAGCAGCATTAGTGAAACAAGAAGCAAAGTTAATGTTTTGGTCAAAGACCTGTCAACAGAACTGGGCAAGAGAGAAGGTAGACAAAAATGCTGGAGAAACTCAGCGAGTGAGGCAGCATCTATGGAGCGAAGGAAATAGGCAATGTTTCGGGCCGAAGGAAGAGGAGGAGCCAGTGGGCTGAGGGAGAGCTGAGAAGGGGAGGAGAAAGTAAGGACTACCTGAAATTAGAGAAGTCAATGTTCATACCGATGGGGTGCAAACTGCCCAAGCGAAATATGAGGTGCTGCTCCTCCAATTTACGGTGGTCCTCACTCTGGCCATGGAGGAGGCCGAGGACAGAAAGGTTCGATTCAGAATGGGAGGAGGAGTTGAAGTGCTGAGCCACCGGGAGGTCAGGTTGGTTATTGCGATCCGAGCGGAGGTGTTGGGCGAAGCGATCGCCAAGCCTACGCTTGGTCTCACCGATGTAGAGCAGCTGACATCTAGAGCAGCGGATGCAATAGATGAGGTTGGAGGAGGTGCAGATGAACCTCTGCCGCACTTGGAAAGACTGCTTGGGTCCTTGAATGGAGGTAAAGCGACAAGTGTAGCATTTCTTGCGTTAGCAAGGGAAGGTGCCCGGAGAGGGGGTGGTTCGGGTGGGAAGGGACAAATTGACCAGGTAGTTACGGAGGGAGCAGTGTCTGTGGAAAGCAGACGGGGGGGGGGAGATCGGAAGATGTGGCAAGTGGTGGGGTCACGTTGGAGGTGGCGAAAATGACGGAGGATTATTTGTTGTACGTGACGGCTGGTAGGGTGGAAGGTGAGGTCAAGGGGGACTCTGCCCTTGTTACGAGTGGGGGGATGGGGAGTGAGAGTAGAGTCACGGGTATAGAAGAGACCCTGGTGAGCGCCTCATCTATGGTAGAAAAGGTGAACCCCTGTTCCCTGAAGAATGAGGACATCTCTGATGCCCTGGTGGGGAACACCTCATCCTGGGTGCAGAGGCGGCATAGATGGAGGAATTGGGAGTAGGGGATGGAGTCCTTACAGGAAGCAGGGTGGGAAGAAGTGTAGTCCAGATAGCCATGGGAGTCAGTGGGTTTGTAGTGGATGTCGGTCAGGAGTCTATCACCTGCGATGGAGATAGTGAGGTCAAGAAATGGTAGGGAAATGGTCCAGGGGTATTTGAGTGCCGGATGGAAGTTAGTGGTGAAATGGATGAAGTCAGTGAGTTGTGTGAGGGTGCAGGAGGTAGCACCAATATAGTCGTCGATGTAGCGGAGGTAGAGTTCGGGGATAGGGCCACGGTACTTCTCAAACAAGGATTGTTCGACGTACCCTACAAAGAGGCAGGCATAGCTGGGGCCCATGCGCGTGCCCATAGCTTCACCTTGCATTTGGAGGAAATGGGAGGAGTCAAACGAAAAGTTATTAAGCGTAAGGACCAGCTCCGCTAGGCGGAGGAGAGTATCAGTGGACGGGGATTGGTTGGTTCTCCGGTCGAGGAAGAAACGGAGGGCTTTGAGATCCTCCTGGTGGGGGATGGAGGTGTACAGTGATTGGACGTCCATGGTGAAGATGAGGGAATGGGGGCCTAGAAAATGGAAGTCCTGGCGTCGACGAAGAGCGTGTGAGTTGTCTTGAACATAGGTAGGGAGGGATTTAACCAGGGGGGATAGGATGGAGTCGAGGTATGTGGAAATAAGTTCGGTAGGACATGAACAGGCAGAAACAATGGGTCTGCCAGGACAGTCAGGTTTGTGGATTTTGGGGAGAAGGTAAAATCGGGCCGTGCGGGGCTGGGGAACGATGAGGTTGGAGGCTTGGGAGGGCAGGGAGCCGGAGTTGATTAAGTTAGTGATGGTGCTCGAGATAGTGGCCTGGTGCTCGTCTGTGGAGGCAGAGAAGTTAGTTTTAAGTTGCAAATTATCTATTGCAAAGTTGCAATAGATAATTGGGACACAGCTACCATCCTTGGAGGGCATCTACTATATACGGTGCCTCAGGAAGGCCGTAAGCATTTACAAAGACTCCTCACACCCTTGTAATAGTCTGTTCGAACTTCTACCTTCCGGCAGACGTTACAAGGCCTTCTACGCCCGCACCTCCAGACTCAGGAACAGCTTCATCCCCAGGACTATAGCTGCTCTGAACCGGCCCTGCTGAGTGCCCCCACCCCCATGAACTCTCCCTCGGATGGTCACGTCGCACATCGACCCGGCACAGACCTATTTGCACTTTATACTGTTTTACTGTTTACTGTTTAATGTCCTTTTTTTTATAAATCATGTTTCTCTGGATATCTAAATTTTAGTTGTTTAAGTTATGACATCGGATGGAAGCTGCATACCAAATCTCGTTGCACCTATGTGCAATGACAATAAAATATATTATTATTATTATTATTATTATTTAATAATTTATTTTGGGGAGGGGGTTGTTGGGGATGTGGTGAATGGATAAGCAAAGTAATATCGGTGATAGTTGAAGCATCGATTGTTGTCGGGATGAATTTTTAAAAGGGGCAATTAGAGGGTGACAAGTGTGATGCTTTGCAAATAGTAAGATTAAACGAGAACTTACCAGTTTGAAGTTTGATCTTTATTTTATGAGGAGTTACGTTGAGGGATTACGTGAAGAAGACCCCGTCCAGCCGCACACGCGTCAATCTTCAAAGCAGCGGAGTGAAAATCACAGATGACAATTACTGAAGTATGATAGTAAGATGCATAAAGACTAGAACTACCAGCTCGATCCTTTTATGAGGATGGGAGCGGAGGGCACGTAATCCCTCAACGTAACTCCTCATAAAATAAAGATCAAACTTCAAACTGGTAAGTTCTCGTTTAATCTTACCAATTTACTTCGGAGTCACGTGAGTGACTACGTGAAGATTTCAAAGCTCTGTGATTTCACACCGTGGATTAAATCCAGGTGCTCACTGCACTGATTGACTCTATTGAGTAAGCACAATCAACAATGCATAACCACAACATTAAATGTAATCAGTTAATGGTTTTATTTATTTTAACAAAAGTAACCCATTTATCATAATGGAGGATTTAATACTGAATCCAGCACGGCATCACCAAACACCCCGGGATCTTTAATCTCCTTATGATAATACTTGTGAAACATCTGTTCACTTGCCCATCCTGCGGCCGCGAGGATAAGGTCTATTGGAACGTCTGAATCCCTGGCAGCCGATGTTGATGCCGCCCTGGTGGAATGAGATTTAAATTTATCAGTATCAATACCCGAATAAATCAACACCTGTTTCTACCATCTTGAAATTGTCTGTGTTGACACTTTCTTATGAGGACTTTTATGACTAATAAAAAATGCTAATTCTGTGCCTCTTAAGATTCTGGTTGTTTCCATGTAACATCTTATATATGTTACTACACATAGCCGTGGATCCATAGGATATGCTGAAAACCCCAACTTACATCCCGTGAACCCAGGTCTACTTTGTTTCAGTAAATCATAGACATAGAATGTAACGGCATCTGCCCCTACTTTCATTCTGTCAATTCTTAATTTCTGTAATGTTTGAACTCTCTGAGCTGAAACTAATGCCATGAGCATAACCAACTTCATGGTGATTTTGGCTAATGACAGAGTTTCAATAGGATTCCATTCCCTCAGCAGCATCAGTACATCTTTTACATTCCAGATTTCTGTATACCTAGGTCTAGGAGGATTGGAGTTGAAAATTCCCTTCATAAACCTACAGACCCAAGGATGTGATCCTATTGGATTTTGTTCTGATTCACTGCTTAAATATGCAGAGAGTGCACTTCGTGCAGTATTGATTGCACTATAACTTAATTTTAATTCGTAGTAAAGAGTTGAAAGAAACTAATATGTTTCTGATTCTGTGTTTCTGATTTTCTTTTTTTGTGCCTTTGGAAAGAATTCTGTCCTTAGTTTGTGTATTGGTCTTTATAATTTATTTTATTCCGATTATATGTTTCCTATTTGTCAATCTCTGTAAGGTGTCCTTGAGACCTCGGTATAAGGCGCCCGTAAATAAAAGCTATTATTATTATTATTATTAACTGAAATTTCTGCTGTGTTATATGCAATATTCTTTTCTGAACAAAACACCTCCCATTTCTTTATATAAGAAATGTACTGCTTCTGGGTACTATTCCTCCAGGTTGCTGCCATAACATCCACCGTACGGTCTGATAATCCTCTTCCAAGATATGGCCTTTTCAGAATCTGCAAATCAACAAACCAATACGATCATGTAAAGGATGTGGTTCATTAGTTACAGGGTTTACAAGCAGTTTTACCTGCTTTGGAATCACCATAAGGGGTTCTTTGATTATGTTTAACACCAGTGGGTACCATAGCTGTGTAGGCCAATCTGGCACCACCAAAATCCCCGAGGCCGAGTCCTGTTTCCACCGCTACTGCACCAGGATCAGGTTCCCATGACACATACTTAGGCAATTGGTGGTTAAGTCTTGATGCAAACAAATCAATCTCTGGCATTCCAAATTGTGTTACAATTTGCTTAAATATTTCCTGATGCAACATCCATTCTGTATTATCATTAAATTTACGTGATCTTTTGTCTGCAATTATGTTAAATTTTCCTGGTAAATATATTGCTGACAGCCAGATTTTCCTGGCAATACACCAGGTCCAAATTTCATTTGCCAATCTATCACATGATTCTGACTTGATACCTCCCATGTGATTTATGTATGCTACAGCTGTAGTATTGTCAACCTGTACCTGAACATGCACATTTCCCATATTAGTGCAATAAGCTTTAAGGCCATAAAATGCTCCTAACAGCTCTAGGTAATTTATCCCTTGATTTTCAAGCAAAGGTACTTCATCCACATTCCACCTACCTCCACAGCTGGAAATCATGTTAGTTGTGCCCCATCCAAGCGCACTTACATCAGTCTGTAGAATGACGGAAGGTGTTTCTACCCAAACTTTCCTGGAAGCAATAGAGACATTGTTAATCCACCATTCTATTTCTGTAATGGGGTCAATTGCTTGGGCCTGTCAAAATGCCCTGTATTCATTTTTAATGCTTGTACCTTAGCCCTCTGCAAACATTGATAATGCAATGGTCCAAATCTTACAGCTGGAAAAGCAGCAATTAATTTGCCCAGCAAGCTTGCCACTTGTCTAATTGAAGGCTTATCCTCGTTTATGAGCTTAGTGCAACCTTCAATTAACTGCAGCCTTTTGTCTTTTGGCAAGGTGATTACCATGTGTTCAGAGTTAATTGTGAACCCCAGGTAATCAATCTTCTTGCTTGGTAACAATTTTGATTTTTGTAGGTGAATAATGAAACCCATTTTTTCAAAAATGTACTTGACTCTGGATACTGACAACTTTGCGGTAGCCAAAGTGTCCCACACAATCAGAATATCATCTAAATAAGCCATTAATACATGGCCCTCAGCTCTTAGCAGAGCTAAAATTGGTTTGAGTAATTTTGTGAATAATCTTGGTGCTGAAGTCAGACCATTGGGCAATGCTTTAAATTGCCATAACTGACTCATCCATCTAAATTTCAAATATTTTTGATCATTACCATGCATTGCCACAGAATAATATGCATCTTGCAGATCTATGCTTGCCATGTAGCAATTCCTTGTGACCAGCTGAATGGCATTAGTAAATGTTTCCACTTTGAAATGTTTATATTGTACATAAAGGTTAAGACTTGTCAGATCCAGAATGATTCTACATCCACCATCCTTTTTTGTTCTAGGAAAAATATTTGACACAAACTGATGGTGTTGTTCTACTGACTTTTCTAGTACCCCTTTGTCGTATAAAATTTTCAATTCTCCCTCAATCAGCTTATTCTCTTCCTTTGAGAAAATCCGTGACCGGTTTGAATTATGCTGAATAGGAGGATCCAAATGTAGATAGAACTCAATTTTGAATCCCACAATGCTGCACAGTATAAACAAATCATTTGTTATTAATTGCCATCCTTTTAGGAAGAATCGTAGCCTTCCCCCTATTTGTGAGTGTGAAACATGTGTTGTGTTTCTTACCAGACCAGGCCCCCCTACCTCGGGGTTTGCCACCGGCAAATGTTGTCCCCTTCTAGTAGGCACGTTGTAACCTCCACGTATCCCCGGTGCAGCACGCCAACGTGTATATGAGAATGATCGGCTTGTTCCTTCTCCAGCACCAGCATTCCGTCTGTAGGGAAACCTCCTGCGCACCGCTCTGCTCAGCATAGGTGGTTTCATCATCATACCACTCATGGTCTTTGACTCTTCATTTAAATCCTTTAGCTTCTTTGCTAGATTTTCTCCAAAAAGCAGATTAGGCATTTGTGTATTGGATGGTTTGCAGAGCCCTGCATACTTAGGATGAATATTTGGTCTTATTGCATTTTTACGAATACAGTTTATTTCAAAGTGCGCACTACACATGAGTGCTAAGGCATCTTGTTGTGAATCCGATATAAAATCTTCATCCAACCCCCTGGCAAACGCCGTAATGCCTGACCCCAGCAATTTCAGCACTCGTTGTAATTTCAATTCTTGTGAGCGTAATCCAATGCTCAAATAACCCCATATCAAGTTATTCACCGCTGGAACTGCTAGCAATTCACAATTTGCCGGGGTCTCATATTTTTTAGTAGTCTCATCCATAGTTAATTCCTGGAGCTGATGGGAGAGCAGATAATTTATAGTCATTGCTATTTCCTCTCTCAAAGGTTCCCCTGTTACTCTGGGAACAGCAAACTTTTGTGCCAGCCCTGGAACTTTGAGCTCTGATAATGGGCTCTGGTCCTCATATAAATCATCATCTGAATCTAGATGTTCATCTTCATGATGGGAAATTTCTGGCTCCCCTGTTTCAGGTAAGTCTCTGCCAGGTTCCCCCTGCGCGGGCTCTCTTGTAGGCCCACGGATAGGCAGCCCTGTTTCAGGTGCTGCTGGCGCTGGCTCAATTCTAGGCCAACGCTTCATTTGTTTTTCTTTTGACATTGTCGGTGCTGGCACATTTTTCATCCCACGTTTGTACTGCCTTTGTTCAGGCATATCTAGTACTGGCTCTCCGGTAGGCCAACACATATATTGCCTTTTTGCTGGCATTTTGGGCACTGGCTCTCCTGTAGGCCAACCACTGTAATGTTTCTGCACAGGCATTCCTGATGGCTCTCCTGTAGGCCACCCTTGTGCCTGTCCCATCCAAGGCACCCCCTGTGCTATATCCTCCATAGGCCAACACGGACTGAAATCCTCCTGTGGGGGTTCTTTATAAATCATTTTCCCCATCAGAAGTTCCAAACTCGCGACCCTCGCAGCCATTATATTTCCTGCCTGAGGAGGGTATACCTCCGGGTCTGACTCATCGGAGTCTACAGGTCGTGCCGACTTTTGTCCTGTCTTGCGCCCCGCCGCCGGCGGTATAACGGCACTATCGACCGCAACGGGAGTTAATGGCCTCACTGCCACTGACTCCTCTAACTGACGCCCGCTACCCTCAGGATCTTGGGTTTTACCTGCGGTGCGTCTCCTTCCCCTACGCCCTTTCTCCATAATAAACTTGCGTGGAGCTCCACCAACAAGTCTGACGAGAAGAAAGCGCTCCTGGAAGTGAAAGTGAAAGCACTTCCGACTTTTTACTTTACTCCTGCTCCTCCACACACGGTCATGAAAGCTATGCGTCTGACGATATGACACGTGTGCGGCTGAACGGGGTCTTCTTCACGTAGTCACTCACGTGACTCCGAAGTAAAATCATAGGTTAGGATGTACTAATGGTGAGGGAAAAAATACTGGGCAAAAGTAATTGATAGGTGGTTTGTAGCAGGAATAGGTAGTACAGATATCGATAGAGAATGTGATTTATCAGAATTTGAGGAATTCTGTATTGAATTTATGAAAGGTCATTGACTTGAAATGTTAACCATATTTTGAAGTTGCAATCTTTTCACTAAATCTTGAATAAAATGGCATAATAGAATTTATCTCTTGCATTCATGGTAGAAATTAAATGGTTTCCAAATGACATTGATTTGGGTATTATTATCATCAATTATTTGAACGATTGCCATGAAATATTCATAAACAGAGTTTTATTAACTTTAGTCTGCATGGTAGTACAGAAGGTTTGATCCTGACCTCGGGTGCTGTACATATGGAGTTGTGTGTTTCACCAAGACTGGTGTATTTCCTCCCACATGCCAACGATTTCTCCGGGTTTTGATAGGTACATGAAAACAGGTTATAGGGAAATTGGTTGGGGAAGAGTTATGCAGCACAGAAATAGTTTCTTTACCCAGTTAGTCTGTGCTGGCAATCAAGTATCCATTTGCAGTAATCCATTTTATTTTTTGATGATTTTCTCAGAAGTCCCAGATTCTACCAATTAACCAACAACTATGTGCAATTTACATTTGGTCAATTAAACGATCAACCAACATGTTTGGCATTTGGAAGAAAATTGGTGGTAACCCATGTGGTTGCAGAATGTGTACACTCCACAGGCTGCACTAGCTGGACAAATGTGATACCCTAACAGGACTGATGGAGATTTTCTGAGAATTGGCATAGACACTTTGAGCCAAATGGTCTCTTTCTAGGTCATGGTAAAAAATAAAAAAACTTGTGGTAAAGCTGGCTGGAATATTGAACGGTTACATATTGATATAATTAAAGCTGTATGAATACAGTTGGCTTTAATTTAACTGTTTTTTGTTGGTGAAAGTCTTTTTGTTGAATACCACTCTTACTAAAGTCAAGTTAAATATAGAATAATAGATAGTTGGGAGTTACTGCAAGGCAGTAATCCGCTTAATAGGTTCAGATGAGATCATTGCGAGAGTAAAATTTGAAGGAGTTTATAATCATACACACCACGAGATTAGGTTTAAGGTTTGTAATTTTCTGACTTGTCATTTTGGTTTGATACAGGCACTTTATTTCTGGATTCATAATCTACTTGTAAAACAGGCATATATTCTTGTTTTGAATATTGGTTATTAGTATGGATTGCTGGTGAACATTGGAGCATACGTTGCTTCCAGTCTTGACTGCAGAACTCAGTCCGAGTTCTCCAGTGGCCCACTTAAGGTGAGTGCACCAGCCACTATTGTACCTGCCTCCACCACCACCCTGGCAATGTGTTCCAAGTTCCCTCTGCTCTGTGTTTTAAACGTAAACTTTCCCCACACCTCGCCATGAAACTTTCTCCCTCTCACCTTTGTAGCTATGTCCTCTAGTGTTGGGTAGCTCCACCCTGGGGGGAAAGGTTCTGACTACCCTATCAATACTTCTCATTACTCTATATGCTTCTATCAAGTCTCCCCTCTACTTCTAATGTTCCAGAGAAAACAACCCAAGTCTATCCAACCACTACTTGTATCTCAAACATACTAATCCAGGCAGCATTCTGGTAAATCACCTCTGCACCCTCCAGAGCCTCCACCTCTTTCCTGTAATGGGGTGACTAGAACTGCATGCAATACTCCAAATGCAGCCTAACCATCATCGTATGGAACTGTATCATGACTTCCTGACTCTTATATTCAATGCCCCAAGGAATGAAGGCAATCATACCATACACCTTCTTTACCAACTTTGTGGTAAAGGTTGTTTTTCAGGCCTGTGACTAGTGGTGTGTCTCAAAGTTCAATGCTGGGCCCATTGCAGATAACACTAAAGTGGGTGATATTGTAGATTGCAACAGGATCTTAGGCAGGTTGTCTGAGGAATGGCTAATGGAGTTTAGTACAGAAAACGAATGCGAGATGTTGCATTTTGGGAAGTGAAACCACAGCAGGACTTAAGCAGTGAATGGCAGGACTCTGGGGAGTGTTGTCAAGCAAAGGGATCTAGTAGTGCAGGTACATAATTAAGTGGCGTCACAGGTAGATGGGATAGTCAAGGCTTTCAGCAGATTGGCCTTCATCAGTCAAAGTATTGAGTATAGAAGTTGGGAGGTCACGTTGTGGTGGTACAAGACATTGGTGAGGCCACATTTAGAGTATTGTGTTCAGTTTTGGTCATCCTGTCTAGTTTCGAGATACAGTGAGGAAACGGACCCTTTGGCACACCGAGTCTGCGTTGACCAGCGATCCCCGTACACTAGCACTATCCTACACACCAGGGATGATTTACAAGTTTTTCTGAAGCCAATTAACCTACAAACCTGTCTTTGGAGTGTGGGAGGAAACCGGAGCACCCGGGGAAAACCAGCTGGTAACACGGAGACCATACAAACCATGTACAAACAGTACCTGGAGTCCGGATTGAACCCAGGTCTTTGGCGCTGTAAGGCAATAGTAACTCTACCGCTGCACCTCTGTGCAGTGCCGCCCTGTTATAGGAAAGATGTTGTTTAGCTGGGAAGGGTGCAGATACAAGGATGTTGCCAGGATTCGAGGGCCTAAACTGTTGGGAGAAGTTGAGCAGATGAGAACTTTATTCCTTGGAGTGTAAGGGGATGAGGGGTGATCTTATAGAGGTGTTTAACATGATTCAATAGTACTTTATTGCCACGTATGCACTGCACAGTGAATTTATTTTTTCATAGCTTGCACATGCACAAGTCGCCATTATTTTAGTGCCATGTAAAAAAAACACCTCAAGTTCGGACCATATGCTGGATGTACTGGTAAGCCCCAGGCTGCTGCAGGGCCTCCTCCATTGCCTTTGACAGGCTCAGCCGGTGAACCATGTATAAGATCATGAGAGGAGGCACCTGGCACAATTCCAGGAACCTGACTCCGATTAATCCACTCAGTAAACCGCTCACTTTAACAATACTAAATTCATTTTAAAATAGTTAAGAGATAAAGAGTGAGTAGGATATGGAATCGAATACATTTGACACATATATAAATTGTAACTGGGTGAAATAGAACTGAATTGGAAACGGTAATGACCCCATAGATTTTGGGTAATAAATACAGCGGGGCTAACTTTATACCAACTACGCCGGAAGCGTTATGGATGTCGTACCCCACAGACGAGTGGGCCACTCACTACGGTGTTGAAATTTTAGACACCGTAAATTTATTTGATTTATATATATTTTTTTTAATCACAATATGTCACATCTGTGTGTTTTTTCTTCAAGGACAATCGCGCAGGAGAACTACCAAGGAAGTCTATAATAGAAATACTCCCAAAATAACCAGAGTCCGGAGGTATGAACGCACCACAATAATTAAGGTCATTAAAACTGGTAAAAATGCATGACGACAATCAAAAGAAAATAGGAGGAATCATATTATGTAGTTGGAATATAAGGGGGATTAATGAACCTATTAAAAGGGGCAAGATACTAGCTCAGTTGAAATCATACAACACGGACATTGCGTTTCTACAGGAAACACATCTTAAACAGCAAGATCAGACAAGACTGAGGGCGAACTGGATAGGCCAAACATTTCACTCTTCATTTACCTCCAAATCTAGAGGTACTGCAATTATTATTCGTAAAGGAATTCCATTTAAATCAAAGAACACTATTTTAGATAAGGAAGGGAGATATCTTATAGTAGCAGGGGAGATCAATAATATGCCAATTACGCTGGTAAACATATATGCGCCCAACTTTGATAACCCTCAATTTTTTAATAAAATTCTGAATATAATTGCAGAATCTAATTATCAAAATGTTATAATCGGAGGAGATTTTAATTGTGTTTTAGATCCTTATTTAGATAAATCGATGCAAAAACAAAAAGGTCAGACGAAATCTAAAACCAGTGAACTCTTACACACATATATGGAAAACACAAATATAACAGATGTATGGAGGATTGCAAACCCGACGGGAAGGGATTACTCGTTTTATTCAATGGTGCATAAAACATATTCACGGATAGACTATTTTCTTGTGGATACAAAATTAATTTCGCAATCCCTGAATCCTAAATATCATATTAATGCGATCTCAGATCATTCTCCGTTAACTTTTGTTCTAAAACTAGAAGGAATGTCTATGAATAAACCGTTCTGGAGGTTTAACTCACAAATTTTAAAAGACCCTCAAGGGAGTATCTATCTAAAAAAACAGATGGATCTATTTTTTGAGTTAAATGATACACCAGAGATATCCCCCACGTTATTATGGGAATCCTTCAAAGCATTTATAAGAGGAGTCATTATTTCATTTCAAGCTTATCAAAATAAAAAGAATAAGAATGAACAAAGACACTTAGAAGATCAAATAAAACAGTTAGATATAGATAATGCTAAAGACCCAACTATGGATAAACATAATAAAATACTACTACTGAAATTTCAGTTAAATAAATTATTGTCAGAGAAAGTTATAACATTATTTCAAATCACAAAACAAGAACACTTCGAATTCGGGGACAAACCCCACAAACTTCTAGCACGACAACTTAAAAAACGGGAAAAAGAGAATGCAATATTAAAGATTAAATCAGATAGAGGGGAAGTATTAACACTACCCAAGGATATTAATAAAAGATTTGCTCAATTTTACCAGAATCTATACACATCTAAAACATCAATAGACAATAATAAAATCTCAGAATTTTTAGATAATTGTAATCTACCACAATTAGAACGCAGGGAACAAGAGGAACTGGGAGCACAAATTACTTCTAAGGAGATAGAAGACACAATAAAAACACTAAAAAATGGAAAAACACCAGGACCAGACGGATTCAGTAATGAATTTTATAAATCTTTTTATGATATAGTTACTCCACGATTACAAAAAATGTATACATATGCTTATAAAGAGCAAAACCTACCTGAAACACTAGCGGAATCAACGATCATATTAATACTTAAAAAAGATAAAAATATAGAAGAACCAGGATCATATAGAGCTATTGCTTTGTTAAATACGGATCAGAAAATAATAGCAAAAACATTAGCCAACAGATTAAGCAAGTATGTTAGTAGACTAATACATGAGGATCAAACAGGATTTATACCTAAGAGACACTCATTTAATAATTTGAGACGTTTGCTTAACATAATGCATTCACATAAATCTGATGACCAAGAGTTAGCTATCATTTCACTGGACGCAGAAAAAGCGTTTGATCAAGTAGAATGGGACTATATGATCAAAGTATTGCAAAAATTCCAATTGGGAGAAAACTTTATTGCATGGATAAAACTACTATATAACAAACCTACGGCTAGAATACTAACTAATAATATATTATCTTCAAAATTCGAATTATCTAGGGGCAACAGACAAGGATGTTCACTATCACCGCTGTTATTTGCTTTGGTAATTGAACCCCTTGCTGAAAAAATAAGAACACACTCGAATATTCACGGTTATAACACAAAATATTCAAACAACAAACTATCCCTATATGCTGATGATGTACTACTGTACATCACAAAACCACAAATTAGTATACCAAATATATTAAACTTAATTGAGGACTTTGGATCCTTTTCAGGATATAGAATAAATTGGAACAAAAGTGAAATTATGTCGATTAAACCAAAAGACTCAACACATCTCAGGAAATTCCCTTTTAAAATAGCTATGGAAAAATTCAAATATTTAGGAATTGAGATTACTAGAAATTACCATGATATGTTTAAAGCTAATTATAATCCCCTACTTAAGAAATTAAATAATCTGATTAAATTTTGGAAAACACTTCCGATGTCCTTAATAGGTAGGATAAATGCTATAAAAATGATTTTCTTGCCACAAATCCTTTACCTATTTCAATCAATACCTATATATCTCCCAAAAAAGTTTTTCAAAAAACTGGACTCAGACATTACAAATTTTATATGGGATTACAAATCCCACAGAATACAAAGAACACACCTTAACAAACGAAAAGAGTTGGGGGGTCTAGCGCTCCCTAACTTTATGTATTATAACTGGGCAGTAAATATTAAAAATATGATTCACCTGCTGGACAATTCTGCCCAGCAGGTGGACTGGATTATAATGGAAAAAGGGGATTGCTCCCCGAATAATATAGGAGCGATTATTCTCTCTCCAATAAATTTGAATAATAAAAATTATAATAAAAATCCAATTATATATAGCACTATTAGAACATGGAAGCAAATAAAACAGAATCTAAAATTAAGAAACCTATCTCTCTTAATACCAATAGTCAATAACCCATCGTTTAAACCTTCAATCATAGATAAAGCATTTATACAATGGGAAAGAATGGGAATTAAAACGCTCGAAGATCTGTATGAATTAGAAAAATTACTATCATTCCAACAACTACAACTGAAATATAATTTGAAAAATAATCAATATTTTAAATATCTACAAATCTGTGACTATTTGAAAACACACACAAAAGATTATTATAATATGCCTTCCGACTTACTAGATGAAGCAATGAAGACAAAGGCGGAATCAGTTAATTTAATATCATACTTATATAATATCATCTTAAATATAGAAATACCCACAACAGATGGAATTAGAAGAGATTGGGAACAAGATCTAGGTATAAAAATTTCAAAAGAGAGTTGGGATAATCATTTATTACAGGTGCATAAATGCTCGATCAACGTACGACATACGCTTATCCAATTTAAAACATTACATAGATTATATTATTCAAAAACCAAACTAAATAAAATCTTTCCTAACGTCTCACCAATCTGTGATAAATGTATATGTCAAGAAGCTACCATAGCACATTCTTTTGTTTTTTGTACAAAAATCCAAAAATTCTGGTTTGAAATATTTGATATTTTTTCAAAATTAATCAAAATAAAACTGGTACCAAAACCAGAATGGATTATTTTTGGAATATCGGAAGGTATTCCTGAATTAAACGTGTATCAGAAGAATTTACTCAATTATGGGCTAATAATGGGAAAAAAGCTTATACTTAAATTCTGGAAAAATGCGCCCACACCAACAATAAAAATGTGGACATCAAATATGTTGGAAACATTACATCTGGAAGAGATGAGATTCCTCCTAGTAGGCAAAGTAGATCAATTTCAAAAGACGTGGTCTACGTTTTTGGACCTATTACAAGCATGAGGTGCAATAGTAATTTAGAAAAACAAATAAATAAATAAAAGGTATCTGGACCTGGTAATGGGAGGTAAAATAAAAACAGACTTGGTTGGTAGTTCCTTCTCTATGAAGTATGGTATAAGAATTATAATAGAGCGATTGTTCCTTCTTTCTTTCTCTTTTTTTTTCTAGGGTCTATTTTCTAACTTTACTTCCTTCTCTAACTTCTTTTCTAAGGGGCTTTCTTTTCCCAACACTCTTTTGCACTTCACAACCTTTGTGCACTTTCTTCACTTTTCTTACTTCTTTCTTTTTCTTTCTTAAAGTTTAAAAAAGTGAAGCGATACAAAAAATGTATTAATATATACGTGTTGTACATTACTGTAATCTACCGTACTTCTAAAAAATAAAAAATATAAAAAAAAAAAAGATCATGAGAGGAATAAATAGGGTAAAAGTGCAGTCCTTTACCCAGAGTAGGGGTATCAAGAACCAGAGCACATGGGTTTCAGGTGAGGGGGATGGATTTAGTAGGAACCTGAGGGGAAACATTTTGTTTTACACTAAGGTTGGTAGGCATATGGAACGAGCTGCTGCAAGAGTTAGTTGAGGCAGGTACAATCATATTATTTAAAGTAAACATTTGGACAGGTACATGGATAAAATAGGTTTAGAGGGATATGGGTAAATGCAGGCAGATGGGACTTTTGTACATGGAGCATATTGGTTGGTACAGGAAAATTGGGCCAAAGGGCCTGTATGACTCGGACTCTAAGGTATTGTGAATCCTGTACATAATCTTTCAGACCAGCCTTCCATGAGGGACATTATCAAAGCCCTTACTAAAATCCATGTTTACAACATTCACACCGCTGCCTTCATCAGTCTTGTTTGTCATCTCTTTTTAAAAAAAAACTCAAATCAAATTAGTGAGAGTGACACCTGTCATGTACAAAGCTATCCCAAATTAGCCCATTCTCTTCCAAATGATTTATAATTGATAGGTTGAATTGAAGGTGATTGTAGGATTGCCTTCTTCTTCTTCATGCGTATGGCGTGCACAGCTTGTTCTATTCTATTGTACAGCTTGTACGACAACTTGTTCTATTTGATCTTCTTTGATTGTGCACGCTGGGTTGATTGCATTCGTCGAAACAGGGTGGACCACGTGAAGGTTGCAATCTCCCACCCCTAGGATTGCCTTTAATGCATTGAATAGATCCTGAATAGTGAACAAGATGACATGTTCTTTATTTTAAATTTGTCACAACTATTTATCATTTCAGTTACTGTAATTTTCCTTTAACTGCCTACTCTCCCACTATGAAGATCAATGAAAATTACATCAAACCTTTTGTCATGGTACACCAGTCATTGAAAGTAGGCATGCAGGTGCAGCAGGCAGTGAAGAAAGCGAATGGTATGTTAGCATTCATAGCAAAACTATTTGAGTATAGGAGCAGGGAGGTTCTGCAGTTGTACAGAGTCTTGGTGAGACCACACCTGGAGTATTGCGTACAGTTTTGGTCTCCAAATCTGAGGAAAGACATTCTTGCCATAGAGGGCGTACTGAGAAGGTTCACCAGACTGATTCCTGGGATGTCAGGACTTTCATATGAAGAAAGACTGGATAGACTCGGCTTGTACTTGCTAGAATTTAGAAGATTGAGGGGGGATCTTATAGAAACTTACAAAATTCTTAAGGGGTTGGACAGGCTAGATGCAGGAAGATTGTTCCCGATGTTGGGGAAGTCCAGGACAAGGGGTCACAGTTTAAGGATAAAAGGGAAATCCTTTAGGACCGAGATGAGAAAAACATTTTTCACACAGAGAGTGGTGAATCTCTGGAACTCTCTGCCACAGAAGGTAGTTGAGGCCAGTTCATTGGCTATATTTAAGAGGGAGTTAGATGTGGCCCTTGTGGCTAAAGGGATCAGGGGGTATGGAGAGAAGGCAGGTACAGGATACTGAGTTGGATGATCAGCCATGATCATATTGAATGGCGGTGCAAGCTTGAAGGGCCGAATGGCCTACTCCTGCACCTATTTTCTATGTTTCTATGTTTCTATATCAGATTTTCATAATCAAGTTTACTATTCACATTTTTCTGACTATAGTCTCCCTGAACAGATCGTTGTTCACTTTTGTAGAATATTTTTCTCTGCGTGTCCAATTCCATTTGCTTCCAAATAGATGAACTTTATTATATTTTTCTGTGGTGCTGTTATCGGTGATGGGATTGTTTTATTCATTTACATCCATCTTGTTTTGCTATTGCTTGGTCTCAAGGATCTTTTTGCATATCTTGAGAGCAAATAAATGTCAGCAGCTCACCAACCTCCATGTACAACAGATCAATCTCTGCAATTTCCACCACCTTCAAAGAGATTCCACCTTTCTTTTAAGCATTTTGCAGCAACTGTTCACTTCCCACCAACCACCCCTCATCTTGCAATTCTTTCCTTGTAACAGCAAGCGATGCAACACTTGATCATTAACCTCTTCCATTTCCACCATTAAAGGGAAACCCAGGCGAACCAGCGATTCACTTGCACTTCCAATCTAGCGTACTGCATTCTGTGTTCATAATGTGGTCTCCTTTACATTGGAGAAATAAAACACAGCTTGGTTAACCGCTTTTCCTGCATTCAGTCTCCAGGGATGACACCAAGCTTTCTATTACTTGCCTCTTTAATTCTCCATCCACTCCCACTCTGCGGCCTCTTGTACTGTCACAATGAGGCCTTCTGCACTTTATTATTAAATTCTATAACGTAGGGTACCTTGATTTCCATCTGCACAGTCGTCCATCTGTGATATCGGCTCAGCTTTGTTGGCTGCTCTCGTCCTTCCCCTTCCAATAGGGGCAAAACCAGGGTGACCGTATCAGAGACATCTCTCCTCCCTCACTCTTCTTGCAGCTTAACAAGCTTCTTTTTTCCCTTCCCAATTCTGCCAAAAGCTCTTAAACCTGAAATGTGAGCTCTGTTTCTCTTCCTACAGATGTGGCCTGACATGAGTATTTCCAACATTTTTTGTTTTTAGATTTCTAGCTTGTTGTCTTTTTGATTTTTTACTTGATGTCATCAGCATAGTCCAATCATTCCAAACACGGGGCTAGAGTGTATTAGATCATATAGTCATAGAGGCTTACAGCACAGAAACAGACCCATTCGTTCAACTCGTCCTTGCTGATCAAGTTGCCCCATCTAAACTAGTCTCATTTACTTGCGATGTCCATATCTCTTTAAACATTTCCTGTACCATGTACATGTCCAAATGTATTTTAAATTTTGTGTTAATAGACAAGGATTCCTTTTTTGCTTTCATATTTTTCATGTGCATGAGAACTGTGAAAATAAATAAGTTAGCAAAGCAAGAAAAGATACAAAGTGTTGGAGAAGCTGAGCAGGTCAGGCAGCATCGCTGGAGAACATGGATAGGTGACGTTTCTGGTCAGGACCCTTCTTCAGGCCAACCTGTCCTTTTGGTATGATAAAGAACATCTGAATGCATTGACAGTGCTGAAGTAGAGATGGTTGAAAGCTTCAAGTTCCTAGAGAAAATATCACCAGCAACTTGTCCTGAATCACCCATATTGAAGCCATGGTCAAGAAAGCACACGGACGCCTCAGTTCTGTATTTTACAATGGTATTCATGAAAATTATGAACTTATTTCAAAGCTCACTTGCAAGAAGAGTTTAACATTTCAAATTCTTTGTACATAGTATCGCTGCAGACGTGGAGAACAATATTCCGCCATTTGATGCTGTTTTTAGTATTTCTTTCAATTTGCTACTTGACTGATCAACAATAATCATCGTCTGTAAGCGGTATTACACTATCAACATCTTGCTTTTTTCCCCAAATACCTTTTGGCAACTTCTTATTAACCTGGGGATATATGCAGTTTGTGTTTTGTCTGCATTGAGTTGGTTATAATTCTGGCATTCTTACTTTTCCCAAATTAGTTTCTTATTAGAAATGAGTAATGAGACACCAGACTGCGAAATATTTCCAGTTCATACTTGGGAGTAGTCTTGTGCAAAGTAGAACACATGTTACTTTGCAGAGCAGCTTATTGTTATATGTTCACAGGAGCCATTTTGGGCTTCAGGGAAGTGCACATTCTGGCAAATTGTCTCTGTCAATGCTGGCTGGTGCTCAACGTCTGCCGGGTTGATTTGGTGTGAGTCTTGGCATTAACACTGGTTGCTTTGAAGGGAGTAATTTCTATTGAAAAAGGTGAATGAAAGGAGCAGGTGACATTCAGTGTAATGGAATTATTAATTCTGATTGCAATCCAGAAGGGATTCACTAGAATAATTCTGGGTATTAGAGGGTTTCCCTATCATGAGCAGATAACGTTGTATCTATTCCTTTGAGTTTAGAAGATGAGGGTGATTTTATTGAAACATGAACGATCCATGGGCATAACAGGATGGATGCTGAGATATTGTCACTGGTGAGAGAGTGTCAAATGCACGGGTGTGGTTGCAAGGTAGGACCATTGGATTTTCCTTTGCAATTTTTGTTTGATAAATAGTCTGATGACTCCGTAAGGCTGACTGAGCAATAATCGTGTTTGGGCATGTGTACCTTGGATTTTAAATCTCCATGGCGTCCAGGAAAATTGACCAATAATTCTATATTCTCTGAGGTTCCAACCATTTCGGAACACACCCCACTTTGAAATGTGGGGAAAGTATGTCCTGTGTAATACTTTCTGATTGTATAACGCTGAGAATTAGATGTGAAAATAAAATTGTACAATGTACAATTCACATTTTTCACATCTAATCTCAGTGCTGTACAACCAGAATGTAAGCAGACATTTTAAATTTAATATTTTTGCCCAGAGCTGAAGTAGTTGTACTGTTGACAACTTGAATATTCTGGAAAAGTAACTTAAATTCAAACCAGATGTTTCAGTTTTGCTTTCGAATGAAACATATGTTTCCTTAATAATAGCAGTTGCTTACTGCTGCTCATGTAAAGAAAACTTGTACATTTAATAAACTTGCAGTAAAAAGAGGACTATTGGTTTCCTCACTTAAGATTGTTTGAAGAAAATATGTCCTGAATTCTACTTGCCAAAATAAACTTTTTGGGACCATTAGAGTGAGTATTAAAAAGAACTTGGGCCACGGATCTCAAAATCTGAACCAATTTTTCTTTTTAAATTGCAGGAATAAATATAGTCGCTGGGATCAATTTTGATCCTCTAAATTATGGTCCCCTCAATCTTAAACGAGGAAAACAATAGTGATACTGTAAATGGAAAATAAGAATATGCCAGGCATATTGAATAATTACTGCATCAGCATTAAGGTAGCAAAAGTATAGAATTAAAAAATCTCATGGTACTTTGAATTAGGTTTGGTATAATCTCAATATTAATGTAATCCAAGCCACACATATGATAATAACACTGAAGAGCATCAGGTGCCCAGAATTGAAATGGTTTCCATTCCAGAGTTTAAAAATAAGTGAATATGTTCAACTTGGTATAAACATAATCTCAAGAGTCTCAATGCAAGGACTATTACTTTTGATTGGAAAGTTGAGCAAGTTAGTCACTTCTTAGAAAGATGCAAAAAGAAGAAAAGCAATGAAAGATATACTTATTTGCCCACTATCTTTTTGCCAGGAGAGTCCATAGTTAAGGATAGTGTGATTGAGCACCTTATGTTTGGGCTGATCAAATAGTCGAGCAGCGTGGATATAAAAGAGTGGGTAACCTTTGACAAACCTAATTGAATTTTTGAAAAATAATAGTTGCGGTTAGCTTTAGATGTTGTTTATGTAATCTTCTAGAAACCCCTTTATAACATCCCCCATAAGAGATGTTTTTTACCTCATAAGAGATAAATTTGAGGCTTATGGAAGAAAGATTAATTATAAAAGGTTAGAAAATTGACCAATATGAAGCAGGTATGGAATTCATTAAAATGTCAATGATGTAACACTCTCAGGGCTTTGCTGGATAAGTAGATTTTCTAGATCATTGAATGTTAATGTTATTATCCCAACATACTTTATTCCCCTTTATTTGCATGTTGCACAGTTGTATAATTTTCCAGTGAGTTTTGAGAGTTTAAAAGAAGCACGAAACTGAGCCTTTAAGTTTATTAGGCGTATGAGAAACAACCTGCTAAGCTTCAGATCATTTTGGCAGACCAACGCTCCAGGCACTGTATTCAGCCCCACAGACTATGCTGTCGACCGCTGTGCCCCAAATGCCATCTCTGGCTGCACACCTGGCCTATGCTCCAGGTAATACATTGGCTGCTGTGTGAGTACACAGCTTTGATGGTACAGAGTTCCTGGTTAATGAGGAGTTGGCACAACAAAAGAGTGAGCCAAATGCCATTTTTTAAAGAGTTATTAGTTTTATTATAATTGTTTCTCATTGGTCAGATGTGAGCATTAAAAAACTTAATGGGTTAGAGGGTTACCCACATGAAATCAAATTGTTGCAGTCTGGAATAGAAACAGAAAATGCTGGAATTGACAGTGTAGGCAGTATTTATGGACAAAACATTGCAGATGACTTATCAAACTTTTCTGATGGTCATGGTTTTTAATTCACGTGTTCACGCTTGGTGACAGATGCTTTAAGAATTGTGCTACAATCGTGGAATACTGGCCTTTGAATCTACGCGACCGGATAGAGCACAAGACTGGTAGCAATTACATTGCTGGTGTGCACACATTAACACCATAATAGTGATTATGAAACTATTGGATTAAAACCCCATCTGCCGTTCACTAATGTCTTCCAGGGAAGTATTTCTGCAGCCCTTGCATTACAAAAGAAGAAGAAGCTAGACTTCACACGTGCTGTTTGCAAGATCATGGCTTGTCTTTTACTTTATATTTCTATATTCATAATTGTTTCAATATCCAAAAGGCTCATCTATTTTTGCACTCTCAATAGATTAAGTTGTGTGCAGCTCCAGTTCCATAGCAATGTAGTAAACTTTGCCGCATTCGGAGTGCTTCTGTAACAATAACTTTCTTAGTTGTGTTCACTGTGACTCAGGGTTGCAATGATTTTCCTGCCATGATTTCCTGGTTTGATTTGGGTGAATAACTGTCCGAGAGCAGATTTTATTCAACTGGTGATGACTTTGGACAAAACTTTACCATTTGCGTTAAGTAATGAGATTGGTTGCCATTTTTAAATGTCTTCTTCCATTTTTGCTTATAGATAAAGATAATGGTGCTCCTTCTCATAGATTCCAACAAGCTGGCAGTAACATGCATAATGCTGTACAATTGTAGCAGGACACAGATTAGAGGACGACACAGTTAGCAAGCAATCTCTTCCAGGGGTCTGACAAGCCTTAAAGGGATGGCTAGGTTTTGTCACTTCTTCCAAAGACAAAGTCAAATTTATTCGTCACATGCACAAACAGTAAAACAAATTTGCCATTTAGCGATACAGTTGAAAAAAAGAACACACAATCTATATAATTAAAAGTGTCATCTTGACCACTTCCTGTCTGCTCTGTATATTGATTTTAGGAAAAAGGCTACCATACATCGCTATGATTTTTGGCCATCTTACTCACAGTCCTCCTCCGCTGAGCAGGCCCCGAGGATTTTTCCCATCGATGAAAAATAAAAAAGTTATGAGTGTTTAAAAAACCTTGAGATCCTCTCGCCTGTCAATCACCGTGATGAAGGTAACGACCCATCCGGGGGGGGGGGTGGCAGGACTATAAAACCCCAGATGCCTGGACATGACTCGGTCACTCTGTAAGATCGCGAGGGAGACGCCACGACTCTCATTCTAAGCTGTGAATCAACTGAACTGTGAGCCTGCAATGTACTTGCAATAAATGATTTGTTAGCCCTTAATGAAAATGAAATGATTTGTTTGGCCTGCCCTGTGCGTGAAACTGCAATGGCAATGGAAATTAAATGAAAACGCAATGAGCTGTTTGGCCTGCCCTGTGCTTGAAACTGCAATGGAAATGAAATGAAAATGCAACGAGCTGTTTGGCCTGCCCTGTGCTTGAAACTGCAATGGCAATGAAAATGAAATGAAAATGCAATGAGCTGTTTGGCCTGCCTGTGCTTGAAACTGCAATGGAAATGGAAATGAAATGAAAATGCAATGAGCTGTTTGGCCTGCCCTGTGCTTGAAACTGCAATGGCAATGGAAATGAAATGAGTTGTTTGGCCTGCCTAAAACCACTAATTTTGGCCCACAAGGCCCCTATTAACCGAGAAACCAGTCCCTTTTGCCCAAAATGCCCGTATTAGCCCAGGAGGAGCATTTTGGCTCAAAAGGCCCGTGTCAGGCCAGGAAACGTCCAAAAAAAGTGCCTTTCACTGAGATTTCACTCAGGCCTGTACTAGCCCAGGAGGAGTCACTTCGGCCCATCAGTAAGTATTCCCCTGCAAGTATTAAACCTCACCCCAGTATTTTTCTCCCTCTCTTCATTGGCTCCCTGTGAGATCCGGGCCAGGATAGACTTTCCTCCTTCATTGCTGTGATCTGCAGAAAAAGATGAAAAATGTCTCAAATTGATTCTCCACCCTCTCCCCCTTCTCTGTCACAGTCTCTCACCTGTTTTGGGCAGAATTTCTGGCAGTTTCTGAGCTGCCAGCCCACCAGGCCTGAGTGACTGAGCTGCCAGCCCACCAGGCTTGAGTGACTGAGCTGCCAGCCCAAGAATCCATTCGGCCCACAATGTCCATACTAGCTCTCTGGAAACCAGTCCCTTCGGCCCACAACACTCATACCATCGCTCCAGAAAGCCCCCCCCCCCCCCCCACTAGCCACCAATATTGGAACTGGTGCAGAGGTGGAATATTGCGTTAGGGCACCAGCCCTCCCGTTGGGTCCCACTTAGTCTAGTACACAATAAAATCCAACACAAACATCCACCACAACATTCTTCACTGGTGGAACGCAACAAAGTTCAGTCAGTCCTCCTCCCTAGTTCATCCGTGGTCGGGGCCATAATCCCTCTGTAGTCACCGCTACGGACACCCGGATGTACAGGCCGTCTTGTCGGGATGAATGAAACTCCAACGTCGAACACACTCCGCGGCTTCAATGCCACTTTCCTACTGGATTTTATAGGCTGCACGTCGGCGGTCAGAGCTCTTCTTTGGCGATCCCTGGCAAGGAATCCCAGACACCGGATGGTATGTCCACGCCACGACCGCGGCTAGAAGCATCGCAGTCATCAGGAAAGTGATCGGAGTACTCCTTTCTGGCGACCCCCGGCAAGGATTCGCCCCCGCTCCGCGATGGAAAAGTCCATGCTGCGCCCGCTGCTGAGGCTCTGGGCCCGACTCCAGGAAAGGCCGCTCCAATCCAAGCTGTTAGGCCACGAGAGGGGAGGCGGAGAAGCGACATGGAAAATGTCGCCTCTCTGTTGAGGAAGCGACTGAAAAACGGTTTCCCCCTTTTCCCCTCCACCACCCCCCACATAAGACATACTAAAACAAACACTTGGGCATACCAAAAAGACAAACAAAGTCGAAATAACGAACACGCTGCTGGCAGGGCAGCCGACTCGCAGCAACCCCAACCGATCCAGAATCTCCATTTTACTGCCTCCATCTGAAGCCTCAAAGATATTGGACAGAAAGGTCTGGAAAACTTTGCTTCCTGTGGCCTTCTAACACGTAGCCTAACATGAATAAATATTGCAAATCCTTAAAATGTCAGGCTACCAAGGACATTCCTAAACAGCGCACACAAATTTTTTGTAAATTCTCTGTACATTTTTTGGGAGAAGCGCACACAAGCCCATCTCATGTTATTGCAGTGAGTATTGAATATTTCCCTCTGACTCTTTCTTGCCTTCTGGACACCTTGAAATGAACAAAATAATTACATTTGCTTCCAACTAGTGTACTTCAAAATCGAAAGGGAGCTTGATGGTTTTCAGACATGTGTAATCCCTTCAAACCTACAAATTGGAAACAACTGCAGAGGCTAGAAATGTTTAAAAAAAACCACAGAAAATACCAGAAAACCCGGCAGGTCTGGCAGCACCCATGGAGAGATAAACATGTCAACATTTTGGGTATGTTACCCTTCCACTGCTCGACTTGAAATGTTGAATGTTTCTCTTTCCACAAATGCCTGATCTGAGGTTAATCAGCATTTTCTAAATGTTCATTTTAAGTACCTCCCATCTCTGCGTCCTTCTGTCCTGGCCTTAGGCTTCAGTTTGGGTGAGAGTTAGTCACCAGGAGGCAGTTCTTATCACCATATGTCAGAAAATTTTGAAATATTTACAGTACGTTTCACCAACAATTTCTCCTGGACCACCATATTGAAGCAACAACCAAGATGGCACACCAATGCCCCTACTTCCTTAGAAGGCTTAGGAAGTTTGGCAAGTCCCCTACAAATCTCACCAACCTCTACAGATGCACCATAGAAATCATTTGATCAGGATCACAGCTTGGTTTGGCAACAGCTCCATCCAGGACCGTAGGAAATTGCAGTAAATTGTGGACGCAGCCCAGGCCATCACAGAAACCAACCTTCCTTCTATTGATTCCATTTATACCTCACGCTGGCTCGGCAAGGCTAGCAGCATAACCAAGGACACACCCTGGCCTCTCCCTCTTCTCCCCTCTTCCATCAGGCAAAAGGTATGGAAGTGTGAAATTCCACACCACCAGATTCAGGGACCGTTTCTTCCCAGCTGTTATCAGGCAACTGAACCATCCTACCACAACCAGAGAGCAGTGCTGACCTACTATCTACCTCTTTGGTGTCCCTCGGACTACCCTTGACCGGACTTTGCTGGCTTTACCATGCACAAAACGTTATTCCCTTATCATGTATCTATACACTGTACATGGATTGATTGTAATCATGTATTGTCTTTCTGCTGACTGGTTAGCACGTAACAAAAAGCTTTTCACTGTACCTTGGTACACGTGACAAACTAAACTGAACACTCGTGTCACATTCTCAATGCAAACTATATTATTATATTTACTTTGTCTGCATGTAGTACATTTTCCTTTACTTGTATTCCTTTAGCAAACAGTCCCAGAGGTGTTTGCACAGATTCCAGGCCCTCAGTGCAGGATAGCCTTACTGTGGATAGAACTGTTGAGGTAGCTGCCCCAAGGTTTAATATGGCTCCCACCTTTTCACTGTGCTAGTTTGCAGCATTCGGTTGTGGAGAGGGTTAGAGTTTGTCTCGAAGGATTTTAACAACCATATCAACTTGTTAAGAATTCATCTCCTGGTTACTGACCTCCAAAATTAGACAGGTACATTGTTAGGAAGGGTTCAGAGGGATATGGGCCAAACACAGGCAGATGGGATGAGTATAGATGGTGCATCTTGGTTGGCATTGGCAAGTTGGGCCGAAGTGCCAGTTTCCGTGCTGTGTGACACTGACTCTATGAAAACCTGTAAGAGAAGACAATTGTGGGAGAATATGATCTTCAAGTCAAGCATATGCCTTTGAACCTTAATGTGTCAGACTGCGAGGAATTTACTGAGTGATCTTGTCCTTCGGACTTTAATCACTGGAACTCTCTTTATGAACTTCGAAGAGTGAACATGTATTACCTGCTCCCCAAGCCGATTCCTCTGGACCAAATTGCAGCAAGATTATGGAATACAGAGCCAGGGAATGCAAGGGCATGTTTACTGATACAGGAGGATGCAGAGATTTATCGGAATGATGCCTGGATTAGAGCTACAGGGAGAAGTTGGACAGACTTGGATTGTTTTCTCTGGAACGCCTGATATTGCGGGCAGTCCTGATAAAATCATGACAGGAATAGATAGTTGGAACCTTATCCTTGGATGGAAAAATCAATTAGGGATATCTTCAAGGTGAGTGGTGCAGAGTTTGAAGGAGATGTGCGGGACAATGTTTAAATGAGATTGTATTTAACTCCTGATTAAACTTGTCCTCTGAGTTACACAACATGATTTCAATATTTGTGCTCATCGCTTTGGGGTTACGTTTTTCATTTACTGTAGTTATATAACGAGCATCTATATATTACAGGAACAATGTTAGGCTGGGAGAATGTTAGGCTAGAATGAATCTGGTGTATGCAAATTGGTATGGACAAGTGCTTTGATTCTCAGAATAGAATCTGTCAGAAATAACCTAAAGTGGCGATTGCTTGGAAAAGCTACATTTATGGTGAGTTAGATGTAATTAAAAACATGTAGATGTGTTGTGTATTTAACATTTGATTTAACTTGATATTTGTTCTGAGAATTGAGTAAATTGACCCTAACTACATTTGAACTTTTTTGTCCAAGTTTTGTGGGAAAGCAACATTGTAAAAGCAGCTTCAATTTGTTTTTAAAATAGTATTGCATAATGGCCATTAACGATGATCGATAAGCAATCAGTTTAACAACAATGGCTTTGTGTGCTTAATTTAGTTGAATTAGCAGTAACACAAAAATAATGTTGATCTATTTCATTCTCAGCTGCTGATTTATTCTCAGCTTTGTTTCACGGTGCAAAAACAAATTAATGCCAAACTGATATTTCAAATTACATTCCAGTTTTTGCATTTTCTATCATTAATTTTCACCCTCAGTGCCATGCATCACCTTCATTTTAACTGATGGTATTAATGTTTAATGTTCAAATAGATTGCTTGAAATCAAGATGAAAGGACTAATGCGACCCCTCCCTTCAACTACTCAAACATACAGATAAGTAAGCAAATTAATGCAAAGCTTAGGACCCCATAGCATTAAGATTTTTGAAATACCTTTTGTTAATTTTGCCCGATGGATAACAACTAATGCAATCTTGCAACCATGCTGCAATGGATTAAAAAAAAAATATTTTCTGAACCATTTCTGGCGCCCCCCCCAGCCTACCAACTGGATTGGCGCGGCCTTTCCTGCTGGACACCAGCCAGAGCTTCAACAGCGGGCGCAGTGCTGAATTCCATCGCGGAGCGGGACGATACCTTACTGGTAACAATAATTGGTTATTGAAGCCTGCTGACTTGAACACCGTGGAGCTGTGTTTTGCGGCGCTGACTTTAACATCGTGGAGTCCTGGGATCCTTTGCTGAGGGTCGCCAGTGTGGAATCTCCGCCCAGCTCAGCCTGTGGACCTCAGGAGCCGCGGTCTCCGGTAGGAAGCTCCAAGCCGTGAGTGTGTTCTTCCGTTCCGAGGCCGGAGTTCCAATCATCCCGGCGAGAGGGCCTGAACATCAGGCCGCCGTAGCGGCGACTGCGGAGGGCTCAAAGGCCCCGACCACGGGTAAACAAGTGGGAAACGTTGATTCCGCTGTGTGGGGATGTTTATGTTAAATTCTATCGAGTATTGTGTTCTTTTTATTCGTTTGGCTGTATGGTAACTCAAATCTCACTGTACCAATTGGTACATGTGACAATAAATGTAACTTGAACTTGAACTTAACTTGGGGATGATGGCCTGGGAAAGAACACTAATGTTGGTTCAGTTCTTCTTGTAAAGGTTTCAGAAGGTGAGCAGGGATCACTGCCACCTGGTAGACCACGATCATGATGTCATATGTGCCAAGACTGACATCTTGACCTTCAATATTCTTTTCCTCACTCAACCAAAGCTGTTGCATTGAAGGCAGTAAGAAATGTCATCATTGACATCTGCCTCCACTGAGTGGAGGCTCTGGAGGTATGGAAATGATCACATTTCTCAGGGACTCAAAGTAAACCTTTATTGCCTGGCAATATGATGCACAAGAGAACTATGTATTGTAAACGTTGAATGTAAGGCCTTTTGTATGCCTCAGTAAAATACACTGACTATAGTTTGAAGCTGTTGTGTCTCTGAGATTTTGGTGAAAAGTGATTTAGCTTTGGACAAATATTTTGTGATTTTTTTTTCTCTCTGTGGGTGGCATGGTGGTGCAGCGGTAGAGTTGTTGCCTTACAGCACTTGCAGCGCCGGAGACACGGTTTCGATCCTAACTGCGGGTGCTGTCTATAAGGAATTTGTACGGGTCTCCCCGTGACAGCATGGGTTTTCTCCAAGATCTTCAGTTTCCTCCCATACTCTAAAGACGTACAGGTTTGTAGGTTAATTGGCTTGGTGTAAGTCTAAATTGTCCCTAGTGTGTGAAAGATAGTGTTAGTGTGCGGGGATCGTTGGTTGGTGCGGACTCGGTGGGCGGAAGGGCCTGTTTCCGTACTGTATCTCTAAAACTAACGTAAACAACATGGAAAAGCAGGTGGGGTTGCCCTGATTTTAAAGAAAGAGTTAAAGGGCAGTGCAGCGGAAGAATTGCAACCTTGAGAACCAGAGTTCACTGTCTCAAAATACAGGCTTGGCCATTCAGGATAGGAAGAATTTTTTTAACCAGATGATAATGTGTGTTGGAAATCATCTACCCAGTGATGTTCAGTTGCTGAGTATATTCAAGGTAGATATCGATGGATTTCTTGGTACTTAGGGAATCAAAGGATATAGGATAAGTGCAGGAAAATGGTGCTTAGGCGAAGGATCTGCCATGATCCTATTAAATGGCAGAACAGGAAGGAGGAGCCACATGGCTTACATTTCTATTTGTGATTGGCAAAAGAATGAAAAGTAAGATTTGGAAAAATGTTTATATTTATGAGGTGTAAAGCACTGCCAGGAGGTTGTAGAAACAGATTCACCTGCCATATTCAAAAGGAAACTGGCTAAGTATATTAATGGAGTTAATATATAATATGTTCAGGATTATGTTCTCCAGGATTATGGAGAGAGAAAGTGGAATGGAATATACTGGATTGCTTTAGTACAGAGCTCATTTGGACAAGAAGAGCCAATAATAGTGAAGGGTGAAAAAATGTTGAACTCCTGAGGTGAGGGTGGAGAAATTGAAATAGTCGACCCTTGTTATTACGGACCTCTTTATAACAGATTTTAGTTATAGTGGATGGAGTGTCCCCACAGTAATCGGACACCGCTGTCTCTTTAAGACACAAACTGCTCGTTACACTACGCAAGGTCATGGAAATTGACAAGCAATTGTTTCGATCGACATTTGTGCAATTATACTTTATTAAACGTTGTAACAAACCACGTTTTAGTATTTTCTATAGCTTGCAGTAACAAAAGTACTTTTTTAGCTGTTAAAAATGAACTTTGTATTTGAAAACAACATGTTTCACGGAGTGACTGCTAGGTGGTTGGAGCGCATCCATTACTCGGTTATAGTGGACATTCTGCAATAACAGACACAATTTCCGGATACCTATGGTCCGTTATTAGGGTTATCTGTATTGATTTCTAGAAAAGATGGGCTCTGATTTTTGAAGGGCCATAATATTCAAAAGCTTGTGATACAAAAGGAGGTAGACAATACAATGTTGAGATACAAAAGGAGGGTTGGCTTTGCAAAGTAGTGTACATGGCCAACCCCGGTAACCTCAGTGGCTGTTCCACTGGGTCTTCCCCATCCATCCCAAACTATTTGACCCCTGTCTTCCCTACCCACACTACAGCCCTCATACCCCTCCACCCCCTGACCACCCTCTACCCCCCCACCACATATCGCCTCGTCCCCAGTCCACTCACCAGCCTTCCTCCGGCCCCAACCCCCATCCCTGCCGGGTGCTCACCATCCCCCCCGACCTCCCCTCTCTCCGACACCGAATGGTCGGTCCTCAGCAAAGGTCTTACCTTTGTCCCCCTCCGTCCCCACCTCAATGAGTTCTGCGCCCACCACAACTTGGAGCTCTTCTACCGTCGCCTCCGCCTCACAGCGTTCTTCCACGGAAAGGAGTCCTCGCCCCCCATTGATGATCCCTTTTCCCGTCTCCAACGTACCCCCTCCTCGTGGACCCCCCCTCGTGGCCCTCTGGCTTTAGAACTTTTTATCCAAAACTGCCGTCGCGACATCAACCGCCTCAACTTCTCCACTCCCCTGTCTCACTCCAATCTCTCTCCCCCCCCCCCCCCGAACCTCCCTTGTTATCAAACCCGCCGACAAGGGAGGTGCTGTGGTAGTCTGGTGCATCGATCCCTACAAAGCCGAGGCCACGCGCCAACTCTCGGACACCTCCCCGTACTTACCCCTGGACCATGACCCCACTGACGAGCACCAGGCCACCATCTCTAGCACCATCACCGACTTCATCAACTCCGACGCCCTGCCCCTCCGAGCCTCCAACCTCATCGTTCCCCAGCCCCGCACGGCCCGATTTTACCTTCTCCCCAAAATCCACAAACCTGACTTTCCTGGCAGGCCCATTGTCTCTGCCTGTTCGTGCCCTACCGAATAATTTCCACATACCTTGACTCCATCCTATCCCCCTTGGTTAAATCCCTCCCAACCTATGTTCAAGACACCTCAGACACTCTCCGTCGTCTCCGCGCATTCCATTCTCTAGGCCCCATCCTCTCATCTTCACCATGGACGTCCAGTCACTCTACACCTCCACCCCCCACCAGGACGGTCTCAAAGCCCTCTGGTTCTTCCTCGACCGGAGGAGCAACCTATACCCGTCCACCGATACTCTCCTCCTTACCCTCAATAACTTCTCGTTTGACTCCTCCCATTTCCTCCAAATACAAGCGTAGCTATGAGCACGCAAATGGGCCCCAGCTACGCCTGCCTCTTTGTCGGGTACGTCGAACAATCCTTGTTCAGGCGTACCAGGGCCCATCCCCGACCTCTACCTCCGCTACATCGACGACTGCTTTGGTGCCACCTCCTGCACCCACACACAACTGACTGACTTCATCCGCTTCACCACTAACTTCCATCCGGCACTCAAATACACCTTGACCATTTCCGACACTTCCCTACCATTCCTTGACCTCACTATCTCCATCGCAGGCGATAGACTTCTGACCGACATCCACTATAAACCCACTGACTCCCACGGCTATCTTGACTACTCTTCTTCCCACCCTGCTTCCTGTAAGGATTCCATCCGCTACTCCCAATTCCTCCGTCTATGCTGCATCTGCTCCCAGGATGAAGCGTTCCACACCAGGGCATCGCAAATGTCCTCATTCTTCAGGGAACGGGGTTCCCTTCCCCCACTATAGATGAGGCTCGCACCAGGTTCTCCTCCATACCCCGTAACACTGCTCTCTCTCCCCATCCCCCTACTCGCAGCAAGGGCAGAGTCCCCCTGCTCCTCACCTTTCACCCCACTAGCCGGCACATACAACAAATAGTCCTCCGTCAGTTTCGACACCTCCAACGTGACCCCACCACTCGCCACATCTTCGCATCTCCCCCCCCCCCCCCCCCGTCTGCCTTCCACAAAGACCGCTCCCTCTGCAACTCCCTTGTCAATTCTTCCCTTCCCTCCCGCTCCACCCCTTCCCCGGGCATTTTCACTTGCAACCGCAAGAGATGCTACACCTGTCGCTTTACCTCCCCCCTCGACTCCATTCAAGGACCCAAGCAGTTGTTCCAGGTGCGACAGAGGTTCACCTGCACCTCCTCCAATCTCATCTATTGCATCCGCTGCTCTAGATGTCAGCTGATCTACATCGGTGAGACCAAGCGTAGGCTTGGCGATCGTTTCGCCGAACACCTCCGCTCGGTCCGCACTAACCAACCTGACCTCCCGGTGGCTCAGCACTTCAACTACCCCTCCCATTCCGTATCCGACCTCTCTGTCCTGGGCCTCCTCCACGGCCAGAGTGAGCGACACCGGAAATTGGAGGAACAGCACCTCATATGCTGCTCTTGGGGAGTCTGCATCCTGGTGGCATGAACATTGAATTCTCACAATTCTGTTAACCCTTGCTGTCTTTTCCCCTTCCCACCTCAGCCCTCGGGCTCCTCCTCCTCCTTTTTCCTTCCTTTCTTCTCCCCGCCTCCCCCCACCCCCTATCAGTTTGAAGAAAGGTTTCGGCCCGAAACGTTGCCTATCTCCTTCGCTCCATAGATGCTGCTGCACCCGCTGAGTTTCTCCAGCATTTTTGTGTACCTTAGTGTACAAGCACTTGCTGTGTAAAAGGTTCTAAACAAAGATGAATGAACTTAAAATTGTTTAGTGTGTTGCCTATTAATTTTAAACGTGAAAATTTGAAACGAGATTCTCATAATGCAATTGCCTTTTTTTTTAGATTTAAAAGAAAATTTTAGATTGAGATTTTTTTTCAGCTAGACCTGTTCCACTTCATTTCAATTAATCTCATCCCTTCTCATTCCTTAAAAACTGTGGACATTTCAGATTCTGTTGCCTTGTGTAATGATTATTTACTTTTATGTCAAATGTTCTTTTATAACATTTTCTTTTTGCCTATTAATGTTGGATGAAAATAATATTTAGGGGAAACTTGAGTGGCTAGATCACTATTCTTGACATTTCAGCAGGTGGGGGGGGGGAGACGTTTTGGGATCCTTCAGACTGAAGGAGTAAGGGGAAGAAAGCTGGAAAATTGTTAAAAAATTGTAAAAATTGTCTCTAGTGTGTAGGATAGTGTTTGTGTACAGGGTGATTGCTGTTTGGCACGAACTCGGTGGGCTGATGGGCCTGTTTCCGCACTGTATGTCTAAAGTAAAGTTCCCATTCTTGTAGCAACATTTCTGACCTGGGCCACCTCGGCATTAGTCCATAGGCAAACTGGAGGAATAGCACTTTATATTCTGCTGTGTAGCTTACAGCCCAATGGTATGAATATTGAACTACAGTAAACTCGTTATTACGGACCTCTACATAACGGATTTTGGTTATAGCAGACGGACCTGACCTTCACCACGGGCTGCCAACATCTCCACTGCCTGCCCCTCTCCGGCTGGGCTGCCGACGCCGGCCCGCACTGATTCCCTGGCCACTTCCAGGCCGGGCTGCAGTGCTGCACCACCAGCAGGCTGGGCTGCCGACGCCGGCCCACAGTGCCTTCCCGGCTGCTTCCAGTCAGGACTGCCAATGCCATCCCCGGCCGACAGAGCTTCCTCAGCCGCTTCCAGACTGCGCCTGCCGCCGATGACCCTTACCCGTCCCACACTCGGACCGCCCGCAGTCCATGACCAATAACTCCACCGATCCTCCTATCTCACCCCCGCTGCCGACCTACATTCCAGGTCCAGGTCCAGACAGTCTGAATAAGCGTCTCAACTCGAAATGTTATGTATCCATGTTCTGCAGAGATGCAGCCTGACCTGGTGAGTTACTCCAGCACTTTGTGTCCTTTTGTGTATTAACCAGCATCTGCTGTTCCTTGTTTCTACTGCTTACACAATAATCTTTGACTCAGTTATAGCGGACAATCGGCAAATCCTCCCCCCCCCCCCCCACCATGTTCTGTTATAGCTCGGGTATAGTGTATTCAATTTCAAGTAATACCACTCTCTTTTCCTTGCTCCTTCACCCTGGCGTACATACATTTATCTCACCACCCTATTCAAGATACATTTATTTGTCACATGTACCAATTGGTAGTGAAATGTGTTGTCCCTGCTTCTTTTCCCGCTATGCTCATCTCCTATCCCCTCCTGTTAGCTCTTTCCTTTCATCCCCCTTCCACAATCAACCCTCACCCTGGCTTTACATTTCAGTCCTCCTCATCTCTCATTTCCTGTTCGGGCACCCCTTTGTCTCCTTTTCATCTCTCGCTTTTGTCAGAATTTCCTCCCATTTGCTAATCATCCCTCGCCTGCATCCACCTATCACTTGCCAAGCTTTGCCCCATCCCCACCCCTATTTTCCAACTTTCTCTCTACTATTCCATCAGTCCGGAACTGAAACATCGCCTGCCCATTCCCTCCACAGATGCTGCCAAACTCATTGATTTCCTTTAGCACTTTGCCTTTTGCTCCAGGTTCCAGAATCTGCAGTTTCTTGTCTTCACCAGAATTTTGCTTGGGGTGAAGCAGTTCAGTTATGACGACCGATTGGAGAAGCTGAAGCTTGGAGATTGGAGAGGTTTATTTCCCTTGGAGCAGAGGGGGTCAAGAGGGAACATGACTGAGTTATATAAAATGATGAGAGGTATAAGCAGCATAGGAACCTTTTCCCCATACTTAGGCGTAGATAAAAAGAGAGGATATAAATTTATGCTTAGGGTAATGCAGGGTTTCTGAGGGGTACCATCTTCACCCAGAGAGAGAGGAAAGTACCTGGAATTCACTGCTTAAAGGAATGGTTGAAGCTGCATTACTAAATTTACGAAATGGCTAGATAATGCATTGGCTTACCTAGCCACAAGTCACTTCGATATGGACCAGGTTCTGAGGGAGAGATTTGGAATATGGAAGTGTGCCCACTGGTCAGTGTGGATGTGTTGGGCTGAGTGGCCTGTTTCTGTGCTGTACAATTCTATGACTATAAACTAAGAAGTTATTACACATCGAGCAACTGCACTGTTCTGTATCCCTGCTTGACATACTTTTTCTGACTCTTGCCTCATTCATCCCCTTTTTACACCACCTGCAGGCGAGTCACCAGCAGTGAAACTTTCAGCTTCTTGGCCAGTAGCACCACCATATATCCGTCAGTCTCTGTTGCCATCCTATCACAGATATTCCCCCTGTTCTTTTCATCATCACTGATATTCTCTTTGTTCTCTTCATCCCGTCTTTTTCTGTAATTCAAAAATATTTGTTTTCTAATTCTGGTTTTATCACATGAAAGATCATCGATTTTAAATTGTTTCTTTCTCCAGAGATGCTGCTTTGACTGGCTTGCCACTTCATTTTAATTCCCAGGCCTCTTATTATCAAGGAGTGTCCTCAAAATGGTCAGAGGCTTCTATATGATACTTCTAGAATCCAAATATGTAATTTGGGCAATGTGAAAATAGTTAGTTTAAATTCACTGCATTTTAATTTGAAAAATAGCACAGATTTTGCTGGAGCTGCACATTTCATTCCTTTTAATTTTGTAAAGATAAATTGGGCTATAAACATTTATATTTTGAAGTTGTTTGATGCTACATATTCCATTGCAGGAAAGGCGATCATTCAAAAATGATGCATTATTAAAAATGATTTACGTTGGACAAAGGGCCTGTTTCCATGCTGTGTGACTGACTCATCTCCCCTTAAAACTATGCCTTTTTTTGGGAGGGGGGGTGGGAGGGGGGGGGGGGGTTATTAGGGGATAGAAATACAGTGTTCATTCAACTTGTATGCCCCTTCATAGTTCTTTTTGTTTAGTTTATTGTCACGTGTACCAAGTTACAGTGAAAACCAGTCAGCAGAAGAACGATACATGATTACAGTCGAGCCATTCACAGTGTACATACACCTCTAAGGTAACTTATCTTACTTTTATTGCAGACTCAAGGTCCAGATAAAAGACAAGACATTACATAGAATAAATTACATACAAAAGCACAATCAATTACATACTAAAGCACAGTAAATTACTTACAAAAGCACAATAAATTACATATAAAAGCATAATACATGGTTTAAGATCAAGAATTTAAAAAAATCAGTGTCCTACAACGAGACAACTATACCAATGTCTCCACAGCTGGGATTGGTAGTGTGTAGTGCTAAACCTTATGTTTGATAAGGCCAAGATGATTTTATACTGATACTTGGTACCGAGTCATTCGTAACTGTCACTGTATGTCATGTTGTTACTTGTGGGCGGAGCACCAAGGCAAATTCCTTGTACGTGAATACTTGGCCAATAAACTTACTTACTTACTTACTTACTTACTTATCTAGGTCTCTTAAGTAATATTCTCATGGCATTATAAGCTACTTTAAGTTTCTGTAAGCTTGTTTTCTGTAGTTTGACCACAGGTGTGCAGTATAGACTGGTGTACAATATGCTCTGAACAGAGACATCTTCACTCCATCTGTACACGCACTAAACTTGCGTAAGTGAATGTTTGCTTGTGCATACATCGTACGGCGTTGCTTATAAATATCCTCATCATCTGTCATTTGTTCTGTAATAAAATGTCCAATATATTTTACCTTATTACAGGCACTAAGATCATTATCAGATAATGATCTTAGTGTCTGTAATAAGGTAAACCTCTTGGTTTTCTTACATGCCAAGGAATAAGGTGCTAGCCTGCCCATCCTCTTCCTCAGGCCCTTGTGTCCCTGTAATGTTCTCTTAAATCGTTGTACTCCTTTCAGCTTAATGTTTTTTCAATAACAGGATAACCAAACTGCACACTATACCCCAAGTGCAGCCTCACCAATGTCCTTTACAACTGTAATATAACATCCCAATTCCTATACACAATGCCCTGTCTGAAGGCCAGTGTGACATATGCCTCCTTCAACCCAGTCAACCCGTGGCACCAATTTCAGGGGACCATGTGTTGTACTTCTCTACTCCACAACACTCCCCAGAGCCCTATCATTTATTGTGAAAGTCCTGGCATGCTTCGACTTCCCAAAATGCAACAACTCACACTTATCTGAATTAAACACCATTCATGATTTCTTGGTCCACTTATATAGCTGACCGGGATCCAGCTGTAAATATTGATAACCACCCTTGCTCTCTGCCACATCCCCTATTTTGTTGTCATCTGTAAACCTAAACCATGTCTTATACTTACTTATTCAAATATAGGTATAAATGATGAAGAAATATGGGCCCAGCAGTGGTTGATGTGGCACACCACCATTAAAGGCCTGTCTCACGAGTCTGCGGTCATTGGCGGCGAAACGGGAAGAATCTACCGCTCCTGGGCCGCCATAGACCGCGCACTCGTGAGAACGCACAATTCCGGGGCCGTGCGGCGTTGTTCCCAACAACGCACGGTGCTAAATAAAACCTACACTGTTCAAAAATATTTTCTACCACACAGCCTCCACCAGTGATGCACGAGTGCGGCACGGCCGCCGCCACAGCTGCCGCCAGTGTGGCTCTAGCGCCGTGCGTCGAACTTGCACCGTCACAGCCTCCGCCAGTGAGGCACGTGTGCAGCACGGCCGCCGGCACAGCCGCCAATCGTGAGTCACGTGCGGCGGGCCGACGTCATCGCAGTCGGTCCGCCCTTTTTTTTTACTTACCGCAAGCACGTGGGACCAGCCGTATTTAAATCACTCGGCCCCCGCGCAGCATCCGTGCGGCGCTCCCGTGGCATAGGCTCGGCGCTCTCACCGTTGCCGTGCGGTCCACTCTACAGGCGAAGCCGCGCTTCACCGCCGATGACCACCGCAACACCGTAAGACAGAGCCTTAAGTCACAGACCTCCAGTCTGAAAAACATCTTTCCATCATCATGGAAATTATGTATCTATTTAGCTCTCCCTTGATCCCATGCGATCTGAGCTTCCAGACTAGCCCAGCATGCAGGACCTTGGTAAGCCTTGCCAAAGTCCAAATAGACCACATCCACTGCCTTGTCCTCATCAATCTTGATTACCTCGTAAAGAAATTAACAGAGTTGTGAGACCTGATTCCCTGCATTCAAACTGTACTAACTATCCCTCATCAGTCCTAGGTGGATATTTATGAAAGAAAATTGTCATGCAGATATAATGTAAACTTATAACCAAATGGAATTATCATACTATAAATGGTGATGTAGTTTATTATCCATTTTCAAACATTATGAATTAAGTATTTTCGGGGCGAAAAATGCCTTTGGAAAGGTTCTTGGCAACAGCCTGTAAAGATGATATTCTGTGGTACATACTGTACCTGTTTGGGATGGACTCGATAAAGACCATTGCTTTTATTTCCAGACCTCCTGAGTTAATTCACTTTCCAGAAAAGGATGAGTATGGTCTTGTCTCCACTCTTTCTATTGGAGACGAGACCATATTCATCTCTTTCTCGGGTCAGGCAAGATTTGGACAGCTTAAGTCAGGCAAGATTTAATTTTGAATGTTTTGTTTATGAGGTGTTTTGCTACATGATTATGACAGTTTGCTCGGGGAGCCATCCAGCAGAGTCCATATGTCATTCCCCAATGAACCCTGAGCATTCCATTAAAATAAATTTCTCACTGTGTGGTCTAATGTGTTTATCCCTACACAGTTTCTGTGATGTTCAGGTGGTAAGAAACAGCCTAATTGAATAAACAGTGTGATTGGATGCATCCACCACCCACAGGTTTTGCACAGACTAATGCAGCCAGAAAGTATTGGGATGAGAACCATGTTAAGTAGAATCTTCTCCCTTTCTTTGGAAATTTATACATTGCGTTGCTGTGGCTGCTCATTGTGAACTATAGCCATTGACTGCGTTTCATCTATTTCCTGCATCTTTGCTCTCACCTCCTCTCCATCCAAACAAAGCAAGCAAAGAATTCGCTGCTCCTTGCATTTCCATTCCACAGACCTCTGTTCAACAGATCATCCTTCACAACTTGCGCCATGTTAAATTTTCATCAAGATTCCACAAGCATCTTCCCCTCCTTTGGTTTTTCAACGCTGCAAAGGGACTTTCCAATTTGCAGCATTTTTCCATAAACTGCAGAGATCCATCCCCATCTGTTTTATATCATCCAAACAATCACTCCAGGTGAAATAGGATTAATTTGTATTTTGTCCAATTTAGTGTGCTGCATTTTGTGCTCATAATATGGGCTCTATTCTGGGAAATATAATACAAGCAGTCTCCAGATAACACATGGGTTCCCGTTTTACAGGCATCCATAACTCAATTTTGTCCCCAAGTAGGAAAATACACAAAAATCTGTTTTAGTAACTGTGACTCAATAGCATAATGAATTTTCGTGTGATAGCTCTGCTGGTGCAGTTAGTGGAACTCCTGCCTCAGTGCCAGATATTTGGATTCAATCCTGACCACGGGTGCTGACTGTGTGGAGTTTGCACGTTTTATTTGTGATGGTATGGGCTTCCGCAGGGTGCTCCGGTATCCTCCCACATCTCAAAGACGTGCAGGGTTTGTAGGTTAATTGACCTCTGTAAATTGTCCCTGATCTGTAGGGAGTGGGATAACATTGAACTAATGCGAATGCGTGATCGATGCTTGGCGTGAATGACTATTTTTGGTATCCGCAAGGTGCTGTAGTTTGGGAAGTCAAACCAGGGTAGGACTTTAACAGTGAATGAATGGTAGAGTGCTGGAGACTAGAGGCTCCAAGACGTACAAGTACATAGTTCCCTGAAAGTGGCGTCATAAGTAGGCAGGATGCCACACCTTCTTCAGTTTGGGCATCGAGTAATTGAGGTCTGGAAAAGTCTGAAACGTTTTAACGAGGGATTTGAAAGCAGCTATATTTGTGTTCCCTATGACCGTCTCGAGAATATCAGTCTGTGCATTACGTTCTATTGGATGAAACTAGAGGATATATTTTTCACTTGGATCCCTTGGAAATATTGAAGAAAAGGGAGATACCAGTAATAATGAAAAATTATTGTATAAATACACCTTAATCATTTCAGGCCTCTAATGGAAGGTAATATGTATAGTTTTTTTAAAATCATGAGCTCATTCTCATGTTAAAATGATTTTGCTTGTTTTCAATCTTTACTAGTTTACATGGTTTTACCAGTAACTCATTATTTCAAAAGCTAGAACTAATTGGATGTCTGTCCATAATATATCCATCATCATGAGCTTAATGTTTACAGAGTCACAGCACAGAAGCAGTCTCACCTTGTCCATGCTGACCGAGTTAGCATACTGGGCTGGCCTGTTTGCCTGTATTTGGTCCATATCCTTCTAAACCATTCATGTTTATGTATCTATCCAAATGTCTTTCAAAGACGTAGTTGTACCTGCTTTACAACTTCCTCTAGTAGCTCATTCCAAATACGGCTAACCTGTCTATCTGAAATCTCTCCTCTCACTGTAAGCAGGTTTCCTCCTGTTTTAGAATGCTCCAGAAGAGTGTCTTGGGAACAGTGGTCACAGCTCCATAAATGTTAAGGATATGAATAAGGATTGATTTGATCTTGGGGGAAGGTACAAAATTGGACTAAGGCAGATGGCGGAGCCTCGAGGCGATGCCATCTCTATGCCACCTATAACGTCTATAGATGAAACTGAGCCGAATGTCTTTCCCTTCTCTCATTTATGTTTTTGTTATGGGTATAATATTCTAATCCCTCAAGGTAATCCACACCTTGAGTTTGTCCGCTTTACTTGTTAAGCCTCCAGTATTGAAATAAATACAGTAGTTACTTTGCTTCCATTAAAAAAAGAAAAAAAAAAGTGTTGGAGTAACTCTGCGGGTCATGCATCATCTGACTTCTGAATTACCCCAGCACTTTATTGTTTTTTGGTGAACCGGCATCTGCAGTTCCTTGTTTCTACTTTGCTTCTGTGATTGTTGGAGAATAAATTTGGATTTATATCATAATCCAGCAAGCAAATCTTGTGCTCCACTAGGCGGCGGAGTGGCATAACGGTAGAGCTGCTGCCTCTCTGCGCCATATACCTGCGTTTGATCCTGACTACGGATGCTCTTTGTGTGAAGTTTGCACTTTTTCCCTGTGACTGTGTGGGTTTCCTCCAGGTTCTCTGGTTTCCTCCCACATCCCTAGGAAATGCAGTTTTGTAGGGTCATTGGCTTTGGTAAATTGCCCCTACTGTGTAGGATGCGAAACTGGGATAACATAGAACTCGTGTACAGGTGATCAATGGTTGGCGTGGACTCAGTGGGCCAAATAGCCTGTTTCCATGCTGTATATCTAAAACTAAATTGATTTAAATATTCAGTATTATCTGCAAACAGAATTTTCTGATTTTATGCTTTAAACTTTTGTATGGATGTATGATGTACACTGAAGACATTTGTCACCTTTTACTATTGGTCTTATGCAAACATTATTATTATAGCCATTTCCACTTTTATCCATATCAACGTAGGGTGCTTTATTACATTAAATTGGAATAGATACAGAAAACTGTAGCAATTGGTACAAACGTGTAACAATACAATAACATTGGACCAGATATAACTTTGTTTTCTAACAAAAAGCTAAATTGAATGGCTTATTACCTAAGTTGCTGATAAACTGATGTTGGCGTGGGAAAGTTCTTGTGCACGCTATTCTTCATAATATAATATTCCCTGATGCTATTATAATAGAAAGCTATTCTAAGACACAGACACCCAGATATTTTAAACCCAATTGAATGTCATGATGCGTTTACACCAACTGATCAGTTTTAACAAAATGTAGGTCTGTGGCCTGTATTGGGTTATGATGCAATAATTGTGTAGTTCTAAGTGTATTATAATTTGTAAAGTTTTAATGAGTAAAGTCATCTGAATTCTTTGTTAATGCTTCCTGAGTAATAGATTATTCATTATAGCTATTTTTTAAATATAATATCACATCTGCCAGGTTGACATTTAGATGAATGTCTTTTGCGTTAATCTTGGTTCTGGCCCATTAGCGTTTATATATGGTCACAAGACAAAATGATAAGGCAAAAGTTGCATCTTCACTGAATACATTTCCAGAATAAATAAAACTGCATAAAGAAATATCCACTGATAAAGCTTCAATTTAAAATGTTTTATCCAGGCATTCATTTTGCTGGATTATTTTTGAATCTATTGATAATTCTGATTTTAAATCGTATACATTTAATAAAGGTCATGGATGGCTTGAATTTGAAATAATAATATTGATCTGAAATTCATTTGAGTTACAGTGCTGTATGTGAGTCAGTACCTATTGTAATACAGAATTACTCCAAATATGTGGCCCAAATTGAAATAATGAGCGTGTACATATTTACTGTAAATATTACTATAAACTAAAACAACCAATGCCAGAAGACAGTTTTGTTGTCTCAAAATGCAGTGAAATACGTGTCGGTATATATCTTCGTCAATGAATATCACAAGTTATTAACATTAAGCATACATTATTTATTTAACTGTACCACAGCTTTTAAATAGGAGATTTCTTATTCAATTATTGCATTGACATACTTCTCGAGGGAATAACCATTATTGTGCATCTCACAACTTGCAGCTCAAATTAATGCCTTACTGTTACCATTATCAAGACTCTTAATGTCTAGTTTTTGGAAGAAAGAGCCCTGATTATGAACTTTTGAAAATAAAGTACTTTTAACTTTTCAAAACCTTCTTCAATTTCTTTGAAATTGCATATGAATAGATTGCAAGAATAATTTAATAAATATCTCATTGGCTTTCCTTTCAGTTACAATTTTTTTTTAAAAGTTTGAACTTGAGCAGTTTGTGGTTTAGTTTAGAGATACACCATGGAAACTGGCCCCTCAGCCCACTGAGTTCCCTGCCAAGCAATGATAACCTGTACACTAGTTCTATCCTACATTGTAGGGACAAGAGTCAAGAGTGTTTTTATTGTCATATGTCACAGATAGAACAATGAAATTCTTACTTGCAGCAGCACAACAGAATATGTAAACATAGTACACTGTAAACATAGTGCACTGCATTGATATTGCAATTTCCAGAAGCCAATTAACCTACAAACCTGCACATCTTTGGAATGTGGGAGGAAACCAGAGCACAGTCACAGAGAACATGCAAAGTCCATATAGACAGCGCCCATTGTCAGCATTGAACCCGCCTCTCTGGTGCTTTCAGGCAGGAACTCTAACACCGTGCGTGAATGCTTAACATTTTCTGCTTGTTAATTTAATTGAACCTTTTATCTTATCTTATCTATCTATCTATCTATCTTCTATCTTCTAACTATATTTAAAACTCTGTGTGTGTGTGTGTGTGTGTCTGCTTGACTTGTGCCAGCCAGCCTTTGATTCCTCACTACGCCAACACCGCACGCAGAAACGCCGAGATTTTTTCCATTTCGGTAAAGATTTCACTTTTCTTTACGAGTAGCCACTCCTGATTAAATTTCGTCGTGTTTATGTACACATTTTTAATAAAATCCTTCTCCCCCCCACCCCAAAATTTCAAAATGTTTTAAAAAAACAGCTCTCACCCATAGAATGTTGGTGAAGGTTCCGTCGTGTGATGTCACAATGCCCAATGCTCACAGATGTCCAATCGGAATGGATCCATTTACATATGCCTTTGCAGCAGCCCAGCACCAGCCCCTCCCCCCCACCCCCGCAGCTTGTGTCGAAGCGCGTCATCACGTGCGTGGGAATAGAGAAAGAGGATTGGGGGTGATAGGGAATGGCTGTCCCTACCCCTCCCCCTTCCACTCTCCCTCCCCACTATTTCCCCTCTCCCCCCACCCCTCTCCCCCTCCCTCCACACTCTTCCCCCTCCCTCCCCTACCCCATCCTCCCCTCCCTCCCTACCCCATCCTCCCTCTCGCCCCCCTCCCCCACACCTCTCTCCCCCTCCCCCATCCCTCTCTCCCCCTCCCCCATCCCCTCTCTCCTCCCCCTCTCCATCTCCTCACCCCCCTCCTCCTCCCACCCATCTCTCTCTCCCCCACCCCCTTCCCTCTCCCCCTTCCCCCTCCATCCACACACTTCCCCCTCTACCCCCTACCCCATCTCCCTCCTCGCCTCACTCCCCCTCCCCCACACCTCTCTCCCCCTCCCCTATCTCCTCCCTTCCCCACCACTCTCTCCTCCCCCCTCTCCATCTCCTCTCCTTCTCCTTCTCCTCACCCTCTCCCTCTCCTCCCCCTCCACCTCCCACCCCCTTCCCTTCTCCCCCCACCCCCTTCCTTCTACTCCTCTGTCCCTCTTCCACCCTTCCCCTCCTCTTCCCCTCCCTCCCCACTCTTCCACTTCTCTCCCCCTTGCCCCACCCCTCTCCCTCCCCCACCCTCTCTCTTCCCCCCCTTCCCCTACCCCTCTGTCGCTCTTCCACCACCCCCCCTCCCCCTCTTCCCCTCCCTCGCTCCCCACTCTTCCACTTCTCTCCCCCTCCCACTCTCCCTCCCCACTCTTTCCCCTCTATATCCCCCACCCCTCTCCCCCTCCCTCCACACTCGTCTCCCTCCCTCCCCTGCCCCATCTCCCTCCTCCCCATCCGTCCCTCCCTCCTCCACACCTCTTTCCCCTCCCCATCCCTCTCTCCCCACCTCTTTCCCTCTCCCCACCCCTTCCCTCTCTCCCTGTCCCCTTCACCCTCACCCCCACTCTTCCCCCTCCCTCCACACTCTTACCCCTCTCTCCCCTACCCTATCTCCCTCCTCCCCTCCCCCACACCTCTCTCCCCTTCCCCTCTCTCCTCCCCTCCCCCATCGCTCTCTCCTCACCCCTCCCTCTCCTCCCCCCTCCCACCCCATCCCTCTCTCCCCAACCCCCTTCCCTCTCTCCCTCCCCTACCCCTCTGTCCCTCTTCCACCACTACCCCTACCCCCCTCCCCCTCCCTCCCCACTCTTCCAATTCTCTCCCCCTTCTCCCACCCCTCTCCCTCCCCACCTCTCTCCCTCACCCACCTTCTCTCTCTCCCCTCTCTCCATCTCTCCCCCCACCCCTTCCCCTACCCCTCTCTCCCTTTTCCACTACACCCCTACCTCTCACCCCCTCCCTCTCTCTCACTTCCACCACTCGCCCCTCACCCCGCCTGTGTGTTTGGGGGGTGGTTAGTGTGAGTGTGACGCTGCAGCCCCCCCCCCCTCCTCCGCAAACGCGTGTTGGGGAGACAGACCCAACGGGTCTGCACTTGGTCTAGTATACTTTTAAAACTCTGTGTGTGTGTGTGTGTGTGTGTGTGGGTGTATGTCACGTTCCATTTTCAGATTTTTTTTTAGATTAGATTTTTTGGCCTTTGATTCTTTGGTTAGCCAAAACCACATGCGAAAACTCCGCATAAATCTTTGGCTCTCTGACTCCTCCCTGTTCTGTGTTCCTCTCTCTGAACGAGCAAGATCCTGGGGAGGTGAAGAGGGGAGTGTGGGAATAGAGGGAGAGGACTGGGGGTGATAGGGAGTGGGGAATAGATGGACTGCCCCCACCCCTCTCCCTCCGCCCTCCCCACTCTTCCCCCTCTCTCCCCGTACCTCTCTCCCCCTCCCTCCACACTCTACCCCCCTCTCTCCTACCCCATCTCCCTCCTGTCCCTCCTCCCCTCCACCACTCCCCTACCCCCTTCCCTCCACCCCATCCCCTCCACACCCTCCCTCCCCCCCACCTCACCCCCTCCCTCCCCCCCCACCTCACCCCCTCCCTTCCCCCCTTCCCTTCCCCCTCAGCCCCCTCTCTCTCCCTCTCTCTCTCCTCCCATCTCTCTCACCCCACCCTACCCCCCTCACCCACTCTCCCTCACCCACCCTCCATATCCTCCACCCTCTCCCTCTGTCTCTTACCCTTCTGTCTCTGCCCCTTTCTCTTTGTTTCTCCCCATTCTCTCTCTGCTCTCACTCTCTACCTCCTCCCTCTCTCTCTCTCCCCCCCCCTCTCTCTCTCCCCTCTCTCTCTCCCCCCCTCTCTCTCTCTCTCTCTCTCCCCCCCCCTTTCGCTCTATCTCTCCCTCCCCCCTCTCTCCCTCCCCCTCTCTCTCTCTCCCTCCCCCCTCTCTCTCCCTCCCTCCTCCCCTACCCCTCTCTCTCTCCCCCCTCTCTCTCTCCCCCTCTCTCTCTCTCCCCCTCTCTCTCTCTCCCTTCCCTCCCTCCCTCACCCCCTCTCTCTCTCTCCCCCCCGCTCTCTCTCTCCCCCTCTCTTCTCTCTCTCTCTCCCCCTCCCCCTCTCCCCCTCCCTCTCTCTCTCCCTACCCCCCTGCCCTCCTTAAACCCCCTCCCCTCCACATCCTCCCTTCCACACCTCCCCTCCACCCGTCCCTCCCCCTCCCTTCCCCCACCTCTTCCCCTCCCTTCCCCCCACCTCTCCCCCCTCCCTTTCCCCCACCTCTTCCCTCCCTTTCCCCCACCTCTCCCCCTCCCTTCTCACCCCATCTCCCCCTTCCCTTCCCCCCATCTCAGCCCCCCTCTCCCCCTCCCACTCCTCCCCTCTCTGTCCTCCCATCTCTCTCTCCCCTCCTCCCTCACCCCCCCCGCCCTCCCTCTCCTCCTCTCCTCCACCCCCCCTCTCCCCCTGTCTCTTGCCCTTCTGTCTCTGCCTCTCTCATTGTCTCTCCCCATTCTCTCTCTGCCCTCACTCTGTACCCCCCTCTCCCTCTCTAGACGCGCCTGCGAGTTGGGGGCTATGCGTCAGTGGCTAGGGCGGTTATGGGGTAAAATAATCTAATTAATAATATTAATATAATATCAAGGGGGTAGTTAGTGTGGGGGAGGTTAGTGTGTGTGACGCTGCATGCCGCCCCGCAACCCCCCCCCCCACGCAAACGCGCGTTGGGAGAACAGACCCAACGGGTCTGCACTTGGTCTAGTATACTTTTAAAACTGTGTGTGTGTGTTTGTGGGTGTATGTCACGTTCCATTTTCAGATTTTTTTTTCAGTTTAGATTTTTTGGCCTTTGATTGCTTGGTCAGCCAAAACCACACGCGAAAACTCCGCGATTTTTACCATTTCGCTTTTACATTCGCAAATCCACTCCTCATTACCGTTAGATATTTTTATGTACACGTTTTTTTAATAAAATCCTCCCCCCCCCACACTCCCCACTTCCCTCTCCCCTCCCCTCTCCCCCTACCCCTCTCACCCTCCTCCCCTCTCTCACCTACCCCATCTCCTCCTCCCTCCCACTCTTCCCCCTCTCTCCCCCATACCCCTCTCCCTCCTGCCCTCCCTCCTCTCATCCACCCCTCCCCTACCACTTTCCCTCCACCCCATCCCCTCCCTACCCCCACCTCACTCCCTCCCTTTCCCCCCTTCCCTTCCGCCCCTCCCTTCCCCCTCTCTCTCCCCCTCACTCCTCCCCTCTCTCGCTCCTCCCATCTCTCTCACCCCACCCTCATCCACTCTCCCTCACCAACCCTCCCTCTCCTCCCCTCCACCCCCTCTGTCTCTTGCCCTTCTCTCTCTGCCCCTTTCTCTTTGCCCTTCTGTCTCTGCCCCTTTCTCTCTGCTCTCAATCTCTACCCCCCTCTCTCTTCTCTCTCTCTCCCCCCTCTCTCTCCCCCTCCCTCTCCCCCCTCTCTCTCTCTCCCCCTTCCCTACTCCCCCTGCCCTCCCCTAAACCCCCTTCCCCTCCCCTCCACCCGTCCCCTACCCCCTTCCATCCACCCTCCCCCTCCCTTCCCCCACCTCTCCACCTCCCTTCCCCCCACCTCTCCCCTCCCTTACCCCCACCTCTCCCCCTCCCTTCTCACCCCATCTCCCCCTTCCCTTCCCCCCTCTCAGCCCCCCTCCCCCTCTCTCTCCTCCCCTCTCTCTCCCATCTCTCTCTCTCCTCCTCTCCTCCAACCCCCCCTCTCCCCCTGTCTCTTGCCCTTCTGTCTCTGCCTCTCTCACTGTCTCTCCCCATTCTCTCTCTGCCCTCACTCTGTACCCCCCTCTCCCTCTCTTGAAGCGCCTGCGAGTTGGGGGCTATGAGTCAGGGGCTAGGGCGGTTATGGGGTAAAAGGATCTAATTAATAATATTAATATAATATCAAGGGGGTAGTTAGTGTGGGGGTGGTTAGTGTGTGTGACGCCGCATGACGCCCCGCACCCCCACCCCCCGTAAACGCGCGTTGGGGGAACAGACCCAACGGATCTGCACTTGGTCTAGTATACTTTTAAAACACTGCGTGTGTGTGTGGGCGGGCGGGTGTGTGTGTTTGTGGGTGTCAGATTTGGCCTTTGATTCCTTGGTCCGCCAAAACCACACGCAGAAATTATGAGATTTTTTTCCATTTCGCTAGACATTACACTTTTACATCCCCTAATACACTCCTCATTAAATTTCATCATTTTTATGTACACATTTTAAAATAAAATCCATCCCCCCCAACCACAAATTTTTTGAATCCTGCTGGCCAGCGAGCTGCTGCATGACTCACAGTGCCATCACAGATGTCCAATCACAATGGATCTCATTTACCTATGATATGACATCACAATGGGTCAGGCTAGGAGATTGGAACCTTCACGTGAGCCCACTAAAATCAAACAGCTGCATGACTCGCAGAACCATCTCACACATGTGCGATCACAATGGATCCCACGAATGCAATCAACCTGGCGTGCACAATCAACCTGGCCTACCCCCCCTATCTACCCCCTCCCTATCTACCCCCTCCCTCTCTACCGCCCTTCACCCCCCCTCCGCCCTACATCCCTACCCCTCCTTTCCTTCCCCCTCTCCTCTCCTCCATCTCCTGTTCTCCCCCCTCCACCTCTCCCCCTCCTCATCTCACTCCCCTCCACCTCTCCCCTACTCTTCTCTCCGCCCTTCTCGCTCCCCCCTTCTCTCCCCCTCCTCTCTCTCTCCCTCCTCCCTCTCCCCCTCTTCTCTCTCCCTCTCCTCTCTCTCCCCTCTCCTCTCCCATCCAATCTCTCTCCACCTCCCCCCTACCCTCTACCCCCTCTCCCCTCTCTCCCCCCCATCTCTACCACCCTCTCTCCTCCCTCCTTTCTCCCTCCCCCCTCCCTTTTATCCCCCTCCCCTCTACCCCCTCCACATCGTATTCTCCTCCCGCTCTCCATCCTCCCCTCTCCCCCTCCTCTTCCCTCCCCCACCTCCCCCTCTACCTCCACCTCTCCTCTTCTCTCCACCCTCCAACTCTCCCCCTCCTCTTCACCCCCTCCAAGTCTCCCCCTCACCTCTCCTTTCACCCCCTCACTCACCCCCTCTCTCTCCCCCCTACCTCCCCCTCTCCCATCTACTCGCTCTCTCCCCTCTAATCTCTCTGTCTCCCCTCTAATCTCTTTCTCCCCTTCCGTCCCTCCCTTCCACCCACATACCTTTCTCCCACTCCCCCTTCTCTCTCCCACTCCCCTTCTCTCTCCCCCCTTCTCTCTCTCCCCTTCTCTCTCCCTCCTTCTCTCTCCTCCTTCCCTCTCCTCCTCTCTCCCCCTCCTCTCTCCCCCTCCTCTCTCCCCCTCCTCTCTCCCCCTCCTCTCTCCCCATCCTCTCTCCCCATCCTCTCTCTCTCCCTCCTCTCTCTCTTCCTCCTCTCTCTCCCCCTCTTCTCTCTCCCCATCCTCTCTCTCCCCCTCCTCTCTCTCCCCCTCTTCTCTCTCCCCCTCCACTCCCTTCTTCTCCTCTCTCCCCCTCCAATCTCTCTCCACCACCCCCTCCCCTCTCCCCCCACCTCTACCACCCTCTCTCCTCCCTCCTCTCTCCCCCCCTCCCGCACTCTGCCCCGCCTCCCTTCTACCCCCCTCCACTCCCCCTCCACCCTCCACCTCTTATTCTCCTCCCCCTCTCCACTCTCCCCTCTCCACCCTCCCCTCTCCTCTCCCCCTCTCCCCCCTCCACCTCTCCCCCTCCTCTTCTCTCCACCTCTCCCCCCTCCACCTCCCCCTCCTTTTCTCTCCCCCTCCAACTCTCCCCCTCCTCTTCTCTTGGTTCTTGGTTTCTTGGTCCTCCAAAATATTCCAAATGGAATTTAAACTGGAGGTGGTGTAGGGAGGACTTAAGCCAGAAAGGGTTTTTGGGAAGAAAGAGCTACCTTAAATTTAATTGCATCTGGTTGGG